>VNJN01004099.1:0-403107 GCA_008042485.1 Drosophila mayri | reverse complement strand
TATACAAAACATTTCACTGCTGCCACTAAGCTTATTTGGTAAACAAATATGAAATGTATGCTGAAATATTAAGAAATATATTATAACATAGATTATTCTTATTTTTATCATTAACCCAATAATGAATATGCCCATATTCTTAGGGTAGCAAAGTAGCAAAAGACCAAATATTCTTGCTGGGCCAAAATGAAATGATCGCATACATGCATCCGTGTACGTGAATGCATGAACACGCATACATATAAAAAAGAAGTCAAGCGCAGAGCGACCTTCTTCAAGACGCACCACTTTGCGACTGACTCTCGAAATCAGTGTGCGAGCGTAAGAATGAGAGAGAGAGAGCAATTAGAGCGCACCCAGAGCTTCGGGGCCTGTCGCTCACAGCTCTGGGGCCTGTCGCTAAGAAATTTTTGTGGACATTTTCGTTGTATGAAATGAGTAGTCTATATGTTGTATGGTTAGTGATAATATTAAATATAATTCTAGCATAGTATTGTAAGCTTGTACTTTTTAATCTGTTAAAGAAAGGTTGCAATTTCCAATGTGAATAAAATGTTTCTCTTTCCAACAGCTCATGTTGTGCGTATGACAACAGAGTTTTTTCAACATTATAACATCTATAAATTCAACAACTGAGTTTTTTTTCAGCATTATAATATCTATAAAATGTTACACAAATGGTGAATTATAAAATATTAATAATAATTTTTTAGGCGATTTAATACTCTATCACAAACTTTTAATTTTTAAAGAATATTCTTTTGAGACATTCATTTACAAATGTTATTTTTTGGCTGTAAAAACCTAAATGGTTTTCATTTTTTAGCTCAAAATTATAATGATTAATTTTCCTAACAAAAGATATAATTTCTTTAAATGCCATATTAAAAATTCCTCCCGACTTTCTACAATCTTGCTTGAGCGATCCATGAAAATCTATAAAATACCTAGCGAGTCAAAGTGATCCACTTATGTCTGAATATTTTGTGTGGCGCTCTTTGATGGCAACGCCTGTCTGCCAGAGCGATCCCATAGCGCTGATAAATAATAAAAATTAAAAATAAATTAACACCTAGTAAAGATGCATTGGTCTGGGGAGAGACTGGTTCTCCAACTGTGTCCCTGCTCTGCCATTACTTGGTGACGGGAAAGGGGACCTGGTTTCGAATGTTGTGCCGGCCCGCAGACAGCTTAAAAATAGCGCAAAAGTAATTAAAAACGAAAATATAAAAGCAAGAGACAAACGCACACACACGCACAACCAACCCGTATCCCCACAAAACAAGAGACAACAAAAAAAAAAAATAAATAAAAATTATGCTCGCCTATATTGAATTTAACAAGCGCAACGCCGCTGCAGGCAGAGATCAAAGGAGGCAGGAGCTCTGGGATGCTGGGGATTCCGGATGGGATGCCGATGCCAATGCCCGAAAGTGTTGCCCTGCCCCGATAATGATGATGCTAATGCAGTTGACATTTTATGTGGCCATAGAATGCCGGGCATGGCCGATAATTAAATGCAATAATAATTCAATTTAATTAGCTGGCAGCTGGCTGGCTGCCTCCTGTTGTCGTCGACCTCATCGTCGAGACTGGTTGGTGGAATAGCCCGAGGGGAGTATTTAAATATTGATGGATTGATTAGCATAATATTTGGTTTATGATTTCACATTGTTTGGGGATTTGGTTTAACGGCCCACCAAGCAGCAGCTAATTGAAACACCTTAAAAGAGGTCATTAGTTATACAACATCTGTCACGGCCGATGATTATTTATACAGTGGTGTTTATTTGAGAATCAAAACTAAGCGAGTAGTGTGCTTGCCTACTCATTATTTGATTAAATTATTGGAGGTATTGATAGATAGAACAGACTGCAGAATCAATAATAAACAGAATTAACAGAGGGTGTCCCATTTCACTTGAAGTCTGCAAAATAATTGACTTGTTTAAAAACTGAATCAAAAGAACCGCTTAGTTTGAGTAAAGCGAAAGGAGCAATCAGTTTCGTGGGACTGTTTGCTTTTCGGAAGGACCTATCCCTTTCACTCTCTCTCTCTCTCTCTCTATCTATCTTCCATTCTTTTCCTGAAATGTATAAGCATTTGGGAAAAAGAACGTAATATTTTTTATCTTTAAACATGGAAACCAAGAAAGAGGCCTTTCTTTTAAGGATCTTGGAATAGATAGCGAATGATTATACGTTTTAAGACGAAAATAACATAATAAAATTTAAACAAAATTGCCAAAATTGTTTGTCCAATTAAGTGTGAGCTTTTAATAAGCCACATACAAATGCAAAACAATCTTTCTGGATATGTATGTATCCTTGGCCAGAAGTTTTCACGGACACAATGGCCATGCTGGAAATATTTCATTGAATCAATTAACGCTGGACATGGCATTATAATTACTGTCTGCTGGCAGACACAACCATACACACAGCTTAACCCAGCACACACATAGACGGACGAAGGACCCATTCCAGCGAAACCACCCACGCACACACACAAGCAAGGTCGCCCCGAAGCGACGGAGCAGCAGGGACATGTTCATTTCTTCATTGATAACCCGTAGAAGGGAAGTGAGAAGCGAGAAACGAGAAGTGAAGCTCATCCTGGCCTCGTTGCTTAACCATCTGTAACAGTCCTGAACAGTCCGAAGGAGAGCAACACAGAGGCAGAAGGCTAGCAACAGAAAGAGAGGCAGACATATAGACAGACAGAGAGAGAGATGGCCAGGGAAAACTTATGCAAACAGAAGCCGAAGGATTTGGCTCACACAGACACACATACTGAGAGAAAATATACAAATAATTATGAATTTATTTATTGAATTTATTTAAAATAGGTACTAGTCTAAAATCTTTTAAAATATTCTTTTAAAAATACTTATAAATACCTATTTATATATTTTAAAAATTATTTAAAAATAAATTTCTATTAAAACGTAATTTATTAATTAAATTTTACATTAAATGATAAAAATATGCGCATAAATATCATGATTATCAGGTTTTTAAAAATAACACACATACAGTTAATTTTTAAAGATTATTTTTATAAATTCAATTTTAAATCTCCAATGAAAATGGATATAAAAGTTCATGGAACACTTGATTTTTTTTCAGTGCATCAGTAAAACAAAATTTGCTCGTATTAAAGCAAAATAATGAAGTGAAAATGGCAACAATGTGATTACACACAGTCATAGACCCAAAGCTATAATAAATTGTTTTGTAGGCAAGAGAGGTCATTGAGCGGGGCGGAGGGGAGGCAGGTGTGAGAGGGAGAAAGTGCTGCCATCTGCGTCGGCGCCGCTCAAAATGTTGCCAACACAGCAGGCAACATGTTGCTGGCTAACTTGTTGGATGCAGCAGCTGCCCCACTTCATTAATTTCTCCCCGCCATCATACGTATCGTTTCCCCGCTTTTCCAGGGGTTGGGGGAGAGTAGGGAAAAACTTTTTGCACCCGTCTCGTGATTTGTCTGGCAAACAATTTCCGAAATGCGATTGCTTAAACGCAATTCGAAAAGTTATTAATTGAGCAGGCCCCGTAATGAACTCATTTACAGTTCGTAATGTGCCCCCATTACGGGCACACAAGCAGGCAGCTGTGGACTCCACTCGATGGCAACATTACGCCGCGTTAAATGGCTTGTAATGATGACTCCAAGAGGTTGGGGAGGAGGGCCAAATAGGGCTAAATGTGTCCAATCACTCGGGGGGTTGGGACTGGGACTGGGACTGAGACTGGGACTGGGACTCGGGGGCAAGCAAATGTCAGACAGCGTTTCTCCATTTGCCAACCCCGTCTCGATATGGATATGACTGCTTCTAATGGACAATGGATACACACACACTCACTCACTCACTCAATTTGTATCTTATCGAGTGTTTCGAACAGCAAAACTTTAGCCCAAATGGGATTTGCGAAATGACAAGTTATCTTCGAACTACACGATGATAACATTTCACTCAGATTATAATTGTTTCGAATCAATATATTTCTTAAATGCTTATTATTGGCACAGAATTAACTACATTTGATTAAACACAACTCGAATTTATTCTTTACACTTCTCTACAATTATTTTTGGGAACTATTTTGTTTGACCCTAAGTAGGCCCCGTGTTTAATGTAATGTTAAGCAAACACATTGGCCATTTTACAATTGGACAAACCAAAGCACAGAACCCAACAACTAACACAAAACAACATCGTATCGTTCAGTAGGAAACCATAAAAATACTTTATTTTTGAGTCGTATTATTTGTTTTAGTTTACTTACGCTTTCGGCTACTTCCATGGAGGATTATCTAAACATCGAAGAAAGAGATAGGGTCGGAAATCAACAGATTGGCGATGCGGCCGCAGGGGATGCTGGAAATGATGAACCGCACGAGCTGAGGCGAAACCAAAGGCGGATCTATAATGCGCCCCTCGACCCTGCTCTTATCCAGGTGGTGCAGGGCTATGACGCCCTGCCGCGGCACTTGAGGCCGCGTAAGAAAAGAAGCATCTTTACCATGGCCAGAAAGACATCGCTCCGAGACGGCCTGTCGGAGACGTCCACGCTTTTGCTGAGTGCCAAGCGGGCGGCGATGCAGGCCGTCAGTGAGGAGCGGCGAAGTGAGTACTTTGCCAACTACCTTGCCGAGCACATGACCAGTCAGAATTATCCCAACGGCGTGGGTCTGCCAGATCGTTGGGGTCAGTTCTAATTGGCCGTGGTCTGTGCGGGGAAGCCAAGAAGGAGGAAAGCTTGGATATGTGTGCGAAACGAACACAGTGAAAGCCAAAAGATGTGAAGAGATTTATAAAACAGGTAAGGCTAAATATTTAATGTATAAGATTTGTATCACCATTGATCGATCCATAGATATTGCCCCAAGCTTTGATGCAAAAAAAAAAAAAAAAAAAAAAAAAAAACCTCTGGGTTCCGAAGGCTAATAGTAAACTCACAATGACGCTTCGTTGACTTGTAATGACTTGAACCATTTTGCGAACTATCCGGACACCTCTGATTTTTTTCTCAACTCACAAAATGGAATATTACCTTAACTGCCGCCCCTACATAATTTACGTACATGCTAAGTTCTGGATTCTATATTACTCAATAAACAAACAACAAGAAGGTTTAGCGTGATAACTTATAGTTTTATTTCTATACAAAAAAAAACTTCAAATAACTAGATTTCTTTGTACATTTTCCTTACTGAAATCCTTAAATCCTTTTAAATTCAACCTTACAGGCATCAATACTGTTAATAAAGCATTTACAGAACAAATAAAAACTCACTTTTGCACTCTGCACTCGCACACAAATCAATGCTTTTGATTTTGATTTGGCTGCCTGAAGGCAACCTACCAAAAAATTCATGAAATTGACAATTAATAAACTTCAAATTGGAAGCCACACATGAATCTCCCCATGCTCCACTCATTCGGGGGCCACGAAAACAAAGGATTTATAGGGCGCACACACGTATTGGCCACTGACAATGGCCACAATGAACGGGTGGCCAACCAAACTGGTAGCCAGAGTAGACAAAGACCGCCCGAAACGGACAATTGCCCAAAGTGTAGCAAATAAATACAAAATGCAAAAGATAATTGCAATCAAAGCCACAAAATGTAGCCAAAAGGCTTATAAATTGTGGGTTGGCAGCGTCATAAGCCGCAGGGATGGGACTTTTTCCAGGGTATGGGGAGGGGTGGGACACATTCACAGAGTGAAGGTAAACGTATTTAATTTCCTAAATGTGCTTCACATACCACAGGCGGCACACACACACTTTGCATTCTATATACAAATATACAGTGCAGTCAGTTGCAGTTGCGATTGCAGTGTTGCTCTGTTGCAGTGTTGCAGTTGCAACATCAACCCAACAGCAACCCCCAAGAAGCGCTGGCAATTTACGGCCATTATTGCAACAGACAGGCAGCTATATTATGTGCCACGCCCGCAACATAATCACTGAGAGTGAAAATTAATTATACAAAATATTTAGTGTTGACAAATATAATTTGTAAATCAAATTTATAAATTATATATGGAGGTTTTTAGTTTTATAAGTTTAAAGAACTCTTTGGGAGAATATTTGCAACATTTTATTACTTGGTTTTAAATAATTTACAAATCTTTAAAGATATTTTTTAATGAATTAATTTTGTTTTGTAAAGAATAGCTTCTAGTTTTCTCTCAGTGCTGGCAATTTGTGGGGCGACCCTGACAGGAAATGTGGGTGGATTTTGCTGCTGCTGCCATAACTTTTTGTGGCTGCTTTTAGGCTGAGCTTTCGCATTTGCTTTTTGGCCGCTCTGTGATTTGGCTCTGCAAAATGGTAAATGGTGTGGCAAATGGTATTGGCCACATGCAACAATGTTGTTTTTGTCGAACCGATCCGATTCGATTCGATTCGAGATACCGTAACCCCACGCCCGTACGCCTTCTAATTGAATTGCATTGCATTTCATTGAATTGAATTGATTTTCGGTTAGGCTTTGTCCGCCTAATTGTTGCATTTACATGGGGCGGGGGGCATGGGGGGTATGGATACTTTTAAAAGCATTATATACACAGGAATGAAATTAAAACAAAAGTGGGGGCAAAGCAGCAGCATTTAAAACGTAATTATGGCATGTTGCAAGCAAAGGGTTGATTAATCAACACAAATGCCGCACACGTCGCAGAAACGCAGAACGTGCAACAATCTGACAATCGAGTGGCAGGGCACATTTTCCCCCCAATTCTGTCATTGTTTGAGCCTCGTCTCTGAGTTTGAGTTAGATTTGTGTATTTTTGGGGTTGTTTCCCTGGCGGGCAAATGAATGCACGAAATGTGATTGATGCTCAGCCGCTTTGGCCACTTTCCTCATCATCCACTGTTGTCCTTTGGTGTCTTTGATCTATGACTATTGAAACAACCACCACCTAAATTCTCCGCCACCTTGGCCACTGTTGAGTAATTGATTTTTAGCTCCCAAAAACGTAGCCCGCCAAAAAAAAATTGCCCCGAGTTCATGTATGCTACATGTGCCTTGGCATAAATTCAATGTCGCGGCAATTCTTGTAATTTCTCCTTAATTATACATATATACACACTTAAGTTCGCATTAATTATTGTCACTGTGAATTCTCATGAAATTTCGCCCTCTCCAACTTTTTCCCCCCTTTGGAAAAACTGGCCGGGATTTTGCCTACTCAGCAAAGTTTACGTACAAACAATTACAGCAACGCGACAGAGCGCAAGAAACTTTAACATGAAAATTAGGAAAATTTTAAATACTCTTCAAGGGTTTATTCAGGTTTAAAAAGTAGAGTGATTGTACACAGAAAAATAAACATAATATAATATTATATTATTGACAATTATTCTTGAGTAAAATTACCTATGTATCTTTTAGCTCAAAATAAATGTATTAATATAAAAACAGCCTCTTAGAATTTTAGAATAAGATATGAGCACCCAGAAACAAGGCCATTTCTAATTAAAATAAATAATAATGACTTTATTAAGAAAACAATAATAAAAATAAATAAACATAATTCTTTCCTGTGTAATCCCCTTATTGTTTTCATGTCTAGAGAGTATCTAAGCTTCTGTATGACATTGACTGACTTACATATTTCGTTTTTATTCTGTTGTATTTATGGGGAAACGTGTGCAGAAACTTTTCCACTTACAAACAATTCACAAGTAAAATACCTTGACTTTTGCTGCCCATGGAGAATATGGGCGGGGGTTCTACTACTATTTTTTTTCTCTTGTAGTTTGTGAGGAGGAGGAAATGTCTGGGGCTATGACTGTGCCATTACCAAGGCTCCGGCAGCACATATTGCACACACACACACAAATTGTTGGAAAATAAAGTCCAAGTACGCCAGCAACATAAACAGCAGCAACAGCAGCAACATCCGCCAGAATGGCAAACTGAGCATCAGTTAAAGATACTTTTCGACATAAGAAGCGTGGGTGGGCGTGTGCATTCAGCAGACAAGACCCAAGACCCTCCACTGTAACCCCCTGCAAGTCGGCTGTCTAAATACAAACGAGCGATTTGTATTTTGCTAGTTGGCAACGGCAACCAGCTACTTGGAGTCATGGCAACATCTGCTCAGAGTTTATTCTAAATAATCACACTCTCACCGTAAGTGAGAAATGAGGAAGCTGGTATCAAGAATCAAGGATAAGTGGGTACTCCAAGTTGGATCAGCAAAAAGGAAAACAAAAAATGCAGTTAATGAAATTACTTGACTAGGCTTACACACTTCCCTCTTGGCATTTTATTTCAGTGTAATAACCTAATTCCACGGTACTATATTATTCATTTGACTGCACCGACAACCGACAGGAATTTGATGGAATTTCCTGTAAACAGGCAACAGCAGCAGCACACAGAACACACAGAGAAGGGGACCACCAGGACCAGACACAAGACAGACAAAACTCGTATAAACAGGCTTATGAGCTGCTTGCCGGGAATTGAAGGAAGGTCTATTGGCTTGTTGCTCTTTGTTGTTGATCTACGTTGGCTTTGTTGCTATTGCCATTGCCGGTTAAACAAACAGACCAAACGCCACCACAGACAATCAGAAAGGCATTCAGCCAGAGAGAATGCCGAACACCAGCAGCAAAGCATGGCAAAAACACAGAAGGACACACATAAGCAAAGTTTTAATTTTCATTCAAACTTCTTAATTTTTATGTGTACATATTTTAGTAAATATCTGGCATAAATGGCAAATATTTATAGCAAATCAGGAATGACAAAGAACTTGAGAAATGGCTTACTGGATTTGGGCAACACTTTTCCATAAAAGCTTTGAAATAAAGAATAAAGGTAAAAATCAATTCATTTTTAGTCTGGCAATTAATTTTTAATGGAATTTACCAGTCAATTCATTGGTGAATAAATGCTGCTCTAATATTGAGGCATTTTCATTTAGAAAATCTATCTACAAGTCATTTTTGTGGGCAATTTTCAATTGTATTTTCACGGATAAAGTTTGCATTTTGTTTGTGAATCCGAATCAATGATATCAATGTGGATTCTTAGGTGAATAATTATGTGAATTATCGGTGAATTTATTCATAATTCGTGTTCATGAAATGTGAATGCACATTGGTGAATGCATGTGCATATGTATATTTATGAATTTATATTACTGGATTTATAATGGTTTATTTATATTTATGAATTTATGGTATATTGGTGAAAAATAGTGCTGTAATAGCATTGGCATTGTTTTATTAATATTGTTTATAGGTAAACTGTTAAACTGATATTTAAAAATGTATATTAAACCATTTTTATGGGTGAGGTTATTTATATTACAAAATTGTTTGAAGTTGAGTTTATTAAAGTGTCTTTTTATTGACAAAATCGTTAATAATAAAATGTAAAAAAAAATGTATAACATATCATTGCTGAACTAAAAAATTCTTATTTCCTGAATATAAACCAAGTTAACAATGTTTAAAAAAAATGCCAAATTCATAAATTCAGCAGTTTAATATTTGAATGCTCCATAATATTCTCATAAATCTGATGAATTTTGCATAGGCCACAATTGATTTGCATATTTCATTCGAGAGCCCGCAAAATACTCAACAACGAGCAAGATGGCCCCAAAAACGATGCGACAGTGAATTCTCTGGGTGATTCAGTTGGCATTTTGCGATCTTAATTGATGGCAATTTGTGATTCCGCCTCGCTCTGTCTCTGTCTCTGAGCGGAGGAGAGAGATGGACAGATGGCTGGCCGGGCCATTAACACATTTTAATCTGCCGTTGGGCGAATGGCTTTTGTGTGGTTTGGAGGAGGCACGAAGCGGTGTTCATACTCGTATACGTATTCGTATTCGGAAGCTGGAAGCTGGAAGCTCCTCTGGGTCCCAAAAGCTGGCGCTCAGTCGCTCTTAATCATCAGCATAAGCAATAATGGGAAACAATTGCCATCTGCCGGCTGCCTTTTGCCGTTGCTGTTGCTGCCACAGAAATTGCTGAGCTGAGGCACAAACTTTTATTGCATTGCCATGTCAACAGTCGGGAGCAAAAGCAAAAGCAGCAACAATAAAAGCAGAAGCAAAAGCAACAGCATCGCCGGCAATTGCAATCTGTGTGTGTGCCATTGCACTTAAAATGCGAATCCGAATCCGAAACCGACTGTGAATGTGAATGCGAATTGTGACGCAAAATGAAGCTACTTGTGTGCCACTCACAGATACAGATATAGCCACAAAATCAGTGATGTCATCAGGTTACTTTAAAGCAAATGAATTATTGTATCCAAAGCACTTTAGAAGAATACAGAAGCAAATATGAAAATATTTTAATATTTTTGAGTTTTCAAAAGATTAATTTTTTAAATATGTAATTAAATAAAATTATTAAAAAATAAAGAAAAAAATCCATTAAGTCAAAAAAATCTTACTTAACTTATTTTTATTATTAGCAAAATCCCTTTTAGAAAACCCAAACTTATTAAAGTTTAAAGGGAAATTTGGCCACCACTGTAGCAGACACAGATACTGTTGCAAACTGTTGCAGTGGTGATGGTGGAGCTGCCGCTGCAGCATGCCACATTCAATTAGTGCAACAACATATCCTGCCATCAGTTGATGTTGCTCTCTTCCACGGCAACCAGCAACAGCAGCAGCCGTTGCAGACTCCACAGTCCGGAGTCCGGAGTCAGTGCTACACTTAATTTTATTCATTTGACAGTTGCAGCACAACGTCTCCACACGCACACACAGACAGAGACACAAAAGCATGGGGCACATTCGAATCGCTGCCACACGTTCAGCAGCAATTAAGGTCATTCAAGGCAGCAACAGCAACAGCATCAGCAGCAACAACAAAGGAAATACTTTTTAATTATGACATTTTATTGAGTGAACATTTATGCAAAAATGACAAGACCTTTATTCTTTCTGCTGTCCACGATCGCGTGAGGGTTTGAGCGACTTTTAATGAGCGGGTTAACAGGGTTGAACGAGTTAACCCATTGTTGAAGCATTTTTGCCATAATTGGGGAGGAGTGGGGACAGTTTTTATCAAAACTCAAAGGGAATACAAATCAGAGATCTTTCAGTAAAGGGAGGAAATGCTTAAAGTCCAGTTTGTCGCTTAAAGAAATTTTAAGTCAAATATTAGTTAATATGTTAGTTTTTTCTATTTAATTCAAGTTTTTCTAAATAAATCTCTATGGAAAATATAAACAAATTATTATAAAAATGTACTTTTATTTTAATCCATTTAACAAATTAATTTATGGCTTTAATTAGAGTTTTAATAAATTGTTGGGGTACCTTTATTTATAATTAAAAATAATTTAATTGAATAAAATGAAAATAAAATTCAAACCTTAAAACCTTTTATTAACCACTTTACTACCAAAAATCCCTGCCAATGTCCAATCAACTTCAATTAAATCTAATAGAAATTCATGTTGCTCATCGTAGCGTTCGTCCTGCAATCAAATTGACACCCTAGATCATTCTTCCGAAGAGGAATTTAATTTGTGAAAAATACATTTAGCCCAGAGCTCGAGCCCTCATGCATATTTCACACATTTTAAATGTCGCAAAGCGCATAAAAATTCCATAAATACGCTAATGAAACACATGGCTATGAAAACACACACCGACTGACATCAGCAGACAAGAAAAATAACTGAAAATGGAAGCACGAGTTGAACAAGGAAAAGCGAGCAAAAGAGTTGTAGCAAGAGGGTCAGACCACCCAGGCGGTGAGGGTGGCACAAGCCCCCTTTTTGCCAATGCATTTTCATTTTATTTCCATTTATTTCAATTTCTTTCAGCATCGACTCTTCTTTTTTTTCTGTCGTTTTCTTGTTTGTTTGCCGAGATATATGTACATTTATGGGCAAACACAAAAACGGAAACAATTTTAGCCGGGCGCCTGTGACTTTTGAATGCATTCG
Source organism: Drosophila mayri (assembly GCA_008042485.1). Classification (NCBI taxonomy): domain Eukaryota; kingdom Metazoa; phylum Arthropoda; class Insecta; order Diptera; family Drosophilidae; genus Drosophila; species Drosophila mayri. The sequence continues at coordinate 391,156 of VNJN01004099.1, read as the reverse complement.
AAATTGGCAAATGGCAGTGTAACGATAACTCTATCTGTATCTTTATTCCAATCTGCATTTGCAGCCTGTCTGGAATATTTGGCTTTTATGCAACCATTTAACAAACACACATCATAAAAATTCAATTCCATTCTGTGTTTACGTCGACTCCAGATGATATTGCTTTTTTAATTGCGGACACGAGCGGAAATTGCTTTCACAAGCACAGAATGGGGAATCGGAATCGTATCCACATCACACACACTCAGTCACTCTGCCAACCAAATGGATACAACGACATTTTCCTGGGGGGGGGGGGGGGGGCGGATGAAAAACCCAGGGAAAAGCGGGGTGAATTGGTGCAAAACTAGCTGCGCTGCGGAAGTGCGTTGATTGCAAGGCTGAGCTCAGCAAGCTCCTTTTGCCATTTGGCTGACCTCAAAAACTTTGACCTTTTTTCCTCCGCCAAAGCAGTTTATTCTCGTGTTTTTGTTTCGTTTTTAATTGCACCACATGCGCCATGCAATTTATAATTGGAATCAACTCCAGCACACCACCACCACCGCCACCCACACTTGCAAACAAATGCACTGGAAAAATGATTAACAAAGCAATAGGAAATATTAAAGGTCCTTTTGAAAATGTATTATTCAAAGATAATCTGGGGAAATTTATATAAGGACTTTACTCTTACAAAAAGACTGAATAAATGAAGGGAAATAAATATTTATTACCTTTAAAATTCGGTTTAATTTAATACTAAAGTTTAATTTAATTTAACCATTTTGTATATATGTTAAAAACATAAAATATAAATTAAATAAAAAGTATAAATAAATTGTCTGGAAATAAATGCGAATACAAATTAGAATTTAAAAATGTATTTATTATTTGTATATAAACGTTCCTAACTATTCTAAGTGTTTTTTGACATTTTCCTAAACCCTGTAATTAAAATCGCGTTACCCTGGTTTCTCTCGTAAATTTCCTAAACTCTTATTTAATTTTTAGCTCTATTTTTTGCCAGTGTGTCTGAGCGAGCAGGCGCGCTCTCATTTAATATGAAAGTCACAGAATGTGAGCTAATTGAAAACACTTGCAATATTTATGAGCCGAGCAACATGTTGCAAGGCCACTTGACTCTGCCCCACAGAGAGAGAAAGAGAGAACAGCAGCTCAGCTGGCAACATGTTGCCAAGCTAATAAAACAACAAAATGATTTTATTATAATGGATTTATAACGCAAGCCAAGAGCAAACAGGCTATTAGACAGAGCCAGGGATATACATAAAGGGAGAGAGCCTGAGATAAGAGGGAAAGAGAAGGGGGATGGTGCAACAGAGAGATAGAGATAGAGACTCTGAGGGACCGGAGATAAATGCACTTTTGAATTGAGACGCAAAGGCGGCAGTCCATTAAGCGCAATGTTGTTGTCATCATTTAATGCTTTTGTTGCCATCCTTACACTGATCAGTAAATTTATAGGTTTATTTTATTTTATTTTTTTTTTTTTTAAGTATTCAAATATTCGATCTCATCGACTGTAGACTTTTTAGGAGGAAAGTAATCATTATAATCATTATAATCATTATAAAACACATGATAATGACAGATTGATTTGTTATTATTTTTTTATCTCTTTCTAATGTTTAATGTTAAAGTTTACAAATTATTCAAATTAGTGTAATTATTATAAACATTTTATAGATGTTTATTTTGTTTTTCCTCTGCGAACAGGTGATCGACTGTTTTTGTTTTGTAAACAACTTCACACAGTGCCAAAACAAAAACAATCGATCAGCTGTTCGCTCATCCCCGGTCGTTGAGAGAGATCGAGATCCAACAGCTGATCGACTATTTTTGTTTTGAAGGAAAGTTGTTTATGTTTCAAAAGAAGTCGATCAGCTGTTCGCTCATCCAAGGTCGTTGGACGCGGCTGCTGAGCAAAAGACAAGCTTTTTGTGTTAGAAAATGTTAAGGCGGTTTGGGAAGCTGGACGAGCTGCTTGATAATCTTAAGCTCATTTCAATCGCTCAGTCCGTTTTCTTATCTGTAATTAAAGTTTGTTAAACTTAAAAATAATAAATAAATAAAATAAAATTAAATAAAATATTGATGATAATAAAAACTTAATTGAATAATTTTTTAAAACTTTAACATTAAACATTAAAAATATAAAAGTAGTTTTTTTTCGTTGTCAATATTTGAAAGTCAATCTCATGTTCTAGTTCCTTCTCAAGTTCACCTTTTCAGATGCATGTAGAACAGTGTTGCTCCTCGCCTCACCTTTTTCGAATCATCTTTCTTTCAGTGTATTTGTGAGAGCAATTTCAGCTTTGCGTGTGCGCATTTGCAGCTGATGTTGCCGCTGCTGCCCGTTGTTGTTGCTGTTGCTGCTGCTGTCGTGTCTGCAGCATAAATGGGCCCCCACAGCGTCCCCTTAAGTGGAGATATTTATAATAAGTTTATTTGCTTGTACTCGCCAAGGCAACGTGGCACGAACAACAACAACGAAGCCGAAGGGAACTAAGGACCAACAACCAGAGCGGCTGCAACACCGGAACAGCCAACATGCAACATGTTGCCGTGGCTGCTTGGGATGTTGCCCAGCTTGTTTGCCGCTGTTGGGCATTCACATTCACAATCACATTCGCAGTTGTAAATTGACGTTTTGCGTTAACGACCGAAAACGTTGCCGTTTAGCCGTCGTCATCATCGTCATCGCGTTACGTTGCGTTGTTGCGTCGGTTCAAATCCCATCAGCAACATCATCACACAAACAAAACAGAAAAGAACCTAACAGAACGCTCGTGTTTCCGTGAACTCTTTTCATTTTTTTGCTGGCTGGGAAGTAAGGCAATTTTCGTGTGTGTGTTTGCAGCCAATCTGAGTGTAAAGGCAGCATCTCATCATCACAGAAGCGGCATCATCCGCACCCCATGCAACGCACAATTTGTTTTGAATTGCAGCCTCAAAAACATGATTTCATTTATGCAGAGATAAAAAAAACACAACTCAAGTGGATTTCTTTTAGGTATTTTGGGAATACATTTTTAAGCAAAAAGCATAAGGTTTTGATATGTATTTAATTTAAGTAAATTGAGGGAATAAAAGCATAGAAAGCTAAGATTTTTGGAGGTAAAGAATGTTGTTTATGAAAATTAAACAAAATTTGAATTGAATTGAATGAATAATAAGAAATGCAATTACTGAAATAATACTTTTATATGATTATTAAAATCATACAACTGTATAGAATATTATTAAATTTAATGAAATGAAAGAAAAGCATTCCAAAAATAACTTCAAATGATAATTAAGAGTGAAATAACATACTAAGAATAGCTTCAAATCTTGTCATTTTCTTTACTAAAAATGTATATATTTTTAAAGTAAAAATTACTCAAATTAAAATTTTAAAAATCCTGATTTATTGACATAATCACAGTATATATATTTTAAAAGTGACCTGTAAATCTTAAAAAAAAATCCCTCTTAAATAGTAAAAACTACCCTTGATTCCCTTTAAAATTTTGTGATAAATTCTTTGTTAAATATAAATATATATATGCATTTTTTATAGCGAGTCAAACCTTGATTTTTCTTAAGTAAAAGATAAAAGTTTCCACATTTTCCCCCTGTGCATCCGAGTTTATTTGAAGTGACTTCCTCGTCGCTTCCTCCATGCTCCCTCCTCTCGCTCATTGCGCTTCTATTCAAGTGTATCTAAATTGCTTCATCTTCGTTTTGTGCAGCAGCAGCAGCATCAGCATCTTGTTGATGTTATTTCTTGTTTCATATTTTCGCAGTTATTTTTAGCATTCTCTGCCCGCCCTTTTTTTCCAATCCCTTTTTGTGAGTGTGTGTGTGTGTGTGCGAATCCTCCTCAATTCAATTCAATTTGCAGCCCGTACAATTTAAATGAGCAATCAGGGCACTCACAGCTTGGCCATTGTTATTGCCGCCGTTTCAGTTGCTCTGTGCGAGTGTGTGTGTTTGTTGCTGTAGAGCGGCGGCGACTCCTATTGTTGCTGCCATTGGATGCCCTAATGATGATGCTGGGGGCTTAAACTGTTGCTCCGGCAATCGAAACGCGAATAAGAGTTCATTGGGTTCATCTGACCGCCAGCAGATTAGGTTCCCGGGAAAACCATAACATCAAAACAGCAGACAAAATTTCAAAAAATCGAAAAATTTTCTAATTATAGATTGTTATCATCAGTTGCTAGCTGGGAATAGCTAATAATTAATTATATGTCTTTATAATTAATTTAATTTGAAAAATGATTTAATACATTTCATTTAATTGAAATCATTATCTCTAACATAACATAACATATTTTTTAAATCGTTGATTATAAAATAAATCTAAAAATTTTACCCTAATGATTTTAAATGCTTATCAAACTCAATTAACTTTGATAAGAAATCTTAAATAAATAATCTGTAATTTCATCAATTGTAATTTATTATAATCACTGGAATTTCATTTGCTTTACCAATTGAATCCAAATTAATCATTCGCGAATATAGAATTCGCGATAACCCAAAAATAAACGACAATCAAACATTCTCATGGCCATGAGTAATTGGCCTTATCAGAAGCATAACATTGCCCCATTAATAATCGCACCCTTATAGCTAATTGAGCTGTCGCCCCTCTTCGTATAACTTATAATTATTTAAAAAAAAAAGAATAATAATAAAAAGGCACGCACACACTCACTTTGCTGACTAACAACAAATTGAATTACGACACATTCCTGCAAAGACAATGAATGGCTTTTGTGTGTGCGGTGACCCAAAGCGACGTTCTCAGGAAATGAAATTATACACCAATTATTGCCAACAACGGCAAACGGCAAGAGCAACAGCCACCAAGCAAAAGCAAAAAGCTTTTAAAGAAATTGGAAAGAGGCAGCAGCCAGCCGGGGTGGCTCTTGGCCGTTCAGACTCCGCTCGAAATGTGAACGAGCGAGAGCGGTGGATATGGCAACGAAATCTCAATAATTAATCAAATAATAAATCTCGGTGAGCAATTAAGAGGAGAAAGACAAAGCCAGCGAACCGAAAGGCCGAAAGCAATAAAAACCATTGAAAAGCCGTTGGCTCAGCATTAATTAGCGCTAAACGCCGTCGCAACACACAACATCGTAAAGCAGCAGCAGCAGCAGCACGGCAGCAACATGAACTCCCTGAGAGCAGCAGCAACAGCATCCGCCGCCAACTTATTAAAGTATGTACATATAACTCAATTATAGAGAATTAAAAACAAACTCACACAGCCAGCGAACGTCGGCAATTTGCAATGCAAAAGATATGCACTGGAAATATTTAAGGATTTATAAATTAAATAAAATTTGAAATTAAAGGACTTTTTTGATAATAACACAGGAGTCCTGAGTAGCTTTTATATATTAAAAAATATATTTTACTTCAAATTATGGAAAATATCCTTAGGATATCTTAGTATCTTAAACAAAAGTACCATAAATGGACAAAATAAACCAAATCTGGCTTTTTCGAGGTCCTTTTAAAACGTCAAACGATCATCTTAAAGACTGCTTTTAAGGATTATTATATGTATACTTGTATATATATCTTGTCTTGAAAGAAATTCCCATCTTCATCATAACTCTCCCAGAAACTGATTTCCAAATAACTTATTTTAATAAATATAAAGATATATCTTCAGTATCAAATACAGAAATCTGTTCATAAAATTCATATCTACCAAAAATGAAGCCCAACCCATTTCCCTTGGTGTACCACGGATAAACTGAGACGCTGCGCCCAGGCAAGCAGGCAGCAACAATCAAAGCAATAAAACACATTCAGCATTTAATAATCATGCCAACAACGACGAGCCCAGAGAACGAGCAGAGGGAAACCATCACAGCCGTTCGCTTCGTTCCGTTCCATTCTCACTCGACAAAAACTCAAACTCAAAGATACGCCACGAATGACGCTAGCAACATGTTGCTATGCTTGGGCCCCCAGCCTGACCGAAATTTATGAGCGTTTCTCGGCATTCAAACACAACAACAACACATCGAAAGCACGTTCAACGAGATACAATTAAGCCGTAATGCATATGAAAATTTGTGTTTTATTGCCGTGCGTTATGTTCACGTGCGCGGCAACTGTGTGTATCTATCTATCTCTATCTGTGTGGGGCTATAGTATAGCTCGCATCCGTATCTCTCTGCGCACCATAATTGTAATTATAGTAATATGTTTTATGATGGTTCGTTCTCGTTCCTCGTTTAGCAACCCCCGCACTCACACAGACATAGAGACAGAGGCAGAGACAGTGTCTGCGTTTGGCCGAAATGTATCTAGATACATAATTGCCACATTCAGTCGTCGTTAAATAGTTGCACGGCGCAGTTCACACACAAGAGTAGCAGCAGCAGCACAAGCAGCAGCAGCAGCAACAGCACAAGCAGCAACATTAGCAACAATCATCGTTGTTGTCGTCGTCGTAGCCATCGTTTCAGTCGTCGTCGTTTTCGTGCTTTATAGCGCTCGCACTCACAAGTCGCTCAGAATCGCTGCCGTCGTGGTCGTGGTCGGTATCGGTATCGGATTCGTACTCGGAAATCCAGTTTTCCCCCCTTGAGACACATTTCGTCTGTTTTTTGGCGTTCAATTTTTGCCGGTAAATCGCGACTTCCCCCTGCAGACTCTTATTCAATTAAAGAGCCAATCGTTAAATATTAAGGAGCAAAAAAAAAATTATTATAATTAGCCATGAGGCCATAGAAAAGAATGGGACTGCTGGTGGTAACTCAACTTGAACTGAACAATCGACCCCCTCAGTGTACTATTTTAATTAAGTGTGTGCCGCAACAACAACAAAAGCAATAATAATAACAACAACAACCATAACAACAAGTCACGCATGTGTATCTGTATCTGTGGATCTCTCAGTGTGCCGCTTTTGTGTCCATTAGTCACACATGAAACTAATTAGCATTTCGTCGTCTGTTTGTTATTGTCGCGTTTGCTGGTCAAAAGAATTAGCGCGGGTAAACGGGGCAACGTCAAGCGCCATTATGCGATATCCCCTCTCTCTATATATGTATGTACATATATACAATATTTTTTGGGTATTTATATATCGGTCTGGGATTCTTTCTTCTTTTTGCTAGTCGATTTTTGTTTTTATTTACGCGCCCCTCATTTCTTTTATGATTTTTCGCTTGGCATTTCCCCATTAATTTGTTTATTTTGTGTGCGGCGACGCGTCGCTTGATTCCCACCGTCGGCAATCAGCAATCGAGTTTATAAGACGGCACAACATGGTCAGCACAATTAACCAGCTCATCATCAAAGCCGAAACAGCAGCAATATCAGCAAAAGCAGCAGCACACACAGCACAGCACAGCAGCAACATCAACGGAATTATTAGCGACAAAAAAATTAAATGTCACTGAGAAAACTTTTAGATTTTTCTAGGAAATTAATTCTTCAAGTTTAAATAAGACGTTATTATAATATAATATTGACCTTTTGGTTTACAAGAAAGTTAATAGTTGGCTCAAAATAAAATATATTCTTGTAAAAAAGAAAATATCCTTCAAAAGAGCGGATATAGAATCAAAATCAAATCAGATCTGCCATCTTTAATATTTCAATCTTTGAAAGAGACTATTTCATTTTCAATTTTCTTTCACCTTTAATATTTGACTGTTTCAAAATGATTACTTTATATTTACATATTTTTAAAATTTGTTTAAATATTTAGACACTGAAATCAAATTTAAAAGCTTAAAATTTCCATTCAAAGACCATTAAATTACAATAAATGAAGTTTGGTATTGATAACACTTATTTTCCTTAAGATTATTAAGTACTTCCTAGTTTTCTTTTCTCATTTTTCTATAAACAACTTATGCTCTGCACATTTTTCTTGCCGTGTAAGCACTTCTGCCTATTGACGCTAATTGCTGGCTGGCGTATCTGCAAGATACTTTGGCCGCTCACACCTCACCGCCATTGTGTGTGCTTCGGCGTCGGCTTTTCTGCGTTGCGTATTGTGTGTGTGTTTGTTTTTTTTTTCTTGCAGTATTTTTCATTTTTTTTTTATTTTTGTTATTGGAGGTTCGCACGCTCTGGACAGTGCGGCAATTTGTCAACGCGAGGCGTTCGCTGACAGGTTACGCAGCCGCACTGCCGGCAATTGATTTTCAATTCATTTTATTTGGCACACACAAACGCACACACACAAGTGGCTCTCATAAATAAATTATAAAGCAGCAGCAGCAGCGAGTGCAAAAAAGGAAATTTTGCATTTACATTTTCATTTTGGAAGAAAAAATATTTCAATTACTCAATTAAATTCGTTTGGACAAAAAAAAGGTGTTATAAATAAAGCATTAATTTGGCTCAGTGTGTGAATGTGATTGTGAGTGTTATGAATGTGATTGCGAGTGTGTGATTGTAACGTAATTGAAGTCCACTTTATGGTCGGCCGTGTGTTCGTTTCCCATTAATTACGCGGCCAGGCCATAAATGCTGTCGCTGCTGCTCACTCGCTCATATTAATAATAAATAAGTAAAAGTAAATAAATAAACTATATAATGGATATAAAACGCTAAGGCAGCCATTTAAGTGCCGAAAAGTTCAAAACAACCAGCTGAAAAGCTTAAAATAATATATATATTTAATGTTTAATGTTAAAGCAAAACAATTAAATCAAGACCCAGTTAAGCAAAAAGCAGTTAAAAAATAATAATAAACAAATAAACACCAAAACCAAAGTGAATTCAAAAATGTGACCCTTAATAAATTTTTTTGCCATTTCATTAAGCTAATTGTTCGGTCAGTGCCGTCGGTATTTTGTCACAAAAAAGAAGATTTCCTGAAATGTCCCACAAAACTATATATAAATATAAACTATTTTAATTTAGTTTTTGCCAGGAATTAGCCAAGAAATTTAAATAAATACACACAATGTAAAGCTAACAAATGTTTTCACTTGTCTGTTGGTCTTACAATGAAGAGAAAATACAACAATTATGTATATACTTAATATATATATTGTGAGTTAAGCGCATTTGGCAAATTAAATATTTCGCCAAATTTTCAATATTTTAACGAGGCCAAAACATACGAATTGATAAATGAACACGAGACACGAGATTGTGAGGCAAGAGATCGCTGCCAATAGGCTTGCACAATGAAATACAAATAAATTTAATTAAATTACAAAAGCATTATGCAGATAGAAGCGAGACGAGACAATGGGCTGCCAATTATGAAACCAGAACGCATTTCGAAAATAATTAAAAATTAAATAAATGAACGACGTGCAGCTAATGCTGAAAAAAAAACAACACGAAAAAAGGCCAGTCAAAATACATTTAAAATTAATTCGCAAAAGCGCAGAGGCAAAGGCAAAACAATAATCAATAATTGTCAATTGGCTGGCTAATGAATTAATTACATTTATCTCCTACTCTCTCTGTTTCTCTCGTCTTTGTCTCTCTTTTCTTTCATTTGTCAATTATTTTGTATCGTTTATTTTATATATTTTTTTGTGTGGCATTTTGCGCTGCTTTTTTCTGGCGAGCAGCGACCAAAGGCAATTTAATTAGGGAAAGTGGATTAATTTGCAACTCGTTAGACTAATTAAGGATTATAATCAGCAGAAGCAACAGCAGCAGCACACAAACCAACGAGCCATGTAAAACGTCAGCAAAAAGGATAACAAAAAAGTGAAAAACAAAAGGAAAAACCAAAGAAAATTAAACTGTATAAAAAAGCACAGTGCGCCCACACACAGTATAAGGTGGTGACCTTTGAAAGCCAACTATAAATAGATTGGCCATAAAAGGCGTTTACCACGAAACTACAAGGAGAGTGAAAACAGTGAGAATCGTTTAATTGGATTTTGGATACCAACACACCACCAACAGCAACATCACTCATACGCCCGAGTGGCCCCCTCACAGGTGAGTTTGCAGCAAGTACTTTTCCTTGATTTCAGGGAATTCCTAGAAATCTCACTATAAAGACAGGTCAAAGCCGAGGGGCTGATAAGGTATCACAAACGTAGGCTTACCGGATTCTAATCAATACCTTGATTACCTTTGATTACCTTACCGGGTCACACGTGTAATTATTTGTATATACACAAACATTTATTCGGACACAAAAAGAAAAAAGAAAAGTATCTCAGATTTCCTAGAAACTATACTGTTTACTTACTGATAGGGAGCTGTCGACCCTTGACCTAAAAATTAATCTCAATTAAAAATTATAAAAATGTAAGCGTTTGCTGTTTTTTAAAGAACACAATGTCTGTTTTAAAAATTGAGTTAAATAATAAATATTATGTTGACACCTGTCTTAACTTTTAATTCCCTTTAAAATAACTATCTTAGTCTAGAATATTATTCTTGTCAATTTGTTAAATATTCAAGTTAACGTGTCAAGCCAAAAATGAAAGGGGATTTGTCTCTTGACAAAAACTCATAAAATAGGCCAACAAACCTTCAAAATCAGATAAGAATATAGTTAATAGCGAGAAGCAGTATATCGAATATTTTATGAAATTCTTTTCCTAGATTTACTGGAAATTCCCAAAAATAAATTGACCCATCGAACATGATAAATTACTTAAACTCTTATCACATCAACAACCCATTTTGGTTCGATGATTTAAATCAACGCGATATCAAATTAGTTAAATTTCTCTGTAATCACGTTGTTGACATATAATTAATTTCAATTTCATGATGATGCCGCTGCTTTTTGCGGCAAAGCTCCACTGGTAAATGTTGTTAATTTTTGGTGCCTGCACACTGATGACTGCGTTAAAATGAGCTGCAAAATCGTATTTATTTTGCTGTCCCCCATATTCCGTTTTCCAATTCCCATTCCCAAGTCTCGTCGGTGAGCAATATGGGCTGGATCAGCATTTATTACTGGTTTAGTAATCGCAATCGGGGAAAACATTGCCCTGACAATTGCTGCAACTATTCGGAATGTAAACAAATGATTACCAGAACCCGTAATAATAATAATACTGAATAATGCTAAGGAAACAGAAGCATCATGACTGTGCATTTGTTTGAGTGTAAACTCTGGGAATATACATACATATATGGTCACAGAGAATGAAAATCGATGTGTTTGGGAGTAAGAATGTGGCACTAAATATCTCTACCTAGAAAATCTGTTTTAAAGTTATAAAAAATACTGGTATGTCGAGTGCCATTAAGACTTATTTCTCCACTTTTCCTGGAATATTTTCTAGATTTTGTTTTTGTAATTTTTGGGTTAACAGTTTTACTTTTAAAAAAATTCCAAAAGTTTATAATGTATTCCATGTAATGTTTTTGTACTGCCGAGAACCGAATTTTTAATAACGAAGAGTTTTCCAGTTTAATAAAATTTTCTGAGATTAAAATAAATGGTATTTTTATATAATTTTTTTCTTTACTTTTCTTTGATGATTTATATTTTTTCATGCTGATAAAAACGCGATTTTACTTTCTAAAAACGTTAAAGGCTTGGCACAATTTTCTAAATCATAAATAAAATAAAAATGTTATTTATTTTTAAATCTAAACAAATAAAATAAAATGTTTACATCAAACTAACTCTGGTAACAAGCAAAATCTCTCCGTTTTAATTGAATTCTCAAAGCCAAGCACTCATTTTCACCTGCTTTATCATATTGCTAACGACCTAACTAGCCATAATAAATGCCTAATGGAATGTTAGGCAAGAGCTTCGTTTATTTTCCAATTTATTAGCCAGCAGACATTTAATTTTCATTACTGACTAACAATTAAAAGCCCGAAGCTTCGAACTTCTGCGCTTGAAAAGGCACTCACTCGATCTGTGATTGCCTTTAGTTATGGTAATGTTTTTGCTTACACTACAAGCAGAAATGCATGAGTGTGTGTGTGCTAATTACCATGCCGAGATAACAAAAACTTAATATGAGTGCAAAACTGGCTTTCTCTTGCCATTTGATATCTCTGGTATCTTTCAGGCAAATTGTACCCAGTCATCGTCCGAATATGGCCTTTAATTGAGTCATGTCATGAGTATTAGGCATAATTAAAAGGCAATTTCATTCAGAGCCAGGGAAATATGCGTGCGGTGCGATATATGTATTATATCTAGCATAATATCTAATATCTCTCTGGTGCGGCGCACAACAGGTTCGCATTACGTACTGAAATTAATTAAATTGTTACTCAAACCGTTCTCTGATTGACTGACACAGACGGCTGACACTTGACGCGATGAATGAATGGATTGCCATGGCATGGAATAGCATGGAAACTGGTCAGTCTGGATCCGCTATATAGCACTCGCAGCTACATATGCGACTGCACAAACAGAACTCGAACTCAAACAGGGAGTCGGAGTCCGGCTCTCTCGGCCATTTGGCATTTGAATGGGTTCCGGCCGCCTCGGTTACGCAAAAATGTAAATAGGGGAAAACTATATGCAAAAACAGCAAAAGCATTTGTAGCTCTCATTACAATCATCACATCACACACACACAGAGGCTGCTGCCTGCATTTTTTCACGCTAATAATGGCAATAATAAACAAATAATGGAAATAACGCAATGGCCATAGCTAAAAGCAGAATGCATAAACAAATGAATCCATTTGAATAATGCCATTAATTGATTCTGCACATTTTTAAAATGCTTAATCATTAAATGAGACTTGGGACTTGGAGAAAAGGAAATTAAAAGGAATTATGTGTTAATGAATAAAAGTATATTTACATCGGATTTCTTTTAAATTATTAACTATTTAAGTTGATAAGTAGGAAATCTATATATTTGGTATTTAATAAAATAAAATACTTTATAAGAATATTAAAATGATTGATAAACTCAGTTATGATTGTGAAGGGATAATATTTATTTTAAGAATTTTTTAAGGGGTCTTTGTTCAGTATTTATTTTCAACTGATAAATTGATAATTATATTTCTGTTGCATTATTGTTTTTTTTTTTTAATTCGAAATTATTATTTTATGATCAACAAATTGTGTTGAAATTTTGAATTTTATTTTTTTCTTTTCAATAAAGTTTTTAAAGATAATATCAAATCAATTATTGATATATTTCCATATATTTCGTTTAAACCAAGAATTTAATTATCAAATAACCATGTGAATTTACTAATTAGACATTTTAATATGCTGCAAAAGCAATTTATTAATTAATTCATTTTAATAGGCCACAAAAACAATTTAATGATTGATTTAAAATTTAATAGCGAACACAAAAAAATATTCAAATATTATTAGGCCTCTTTAATTAGCACACTGAATCATAAATTATCCATTTTCAATGTGATAGTTAAGGGCCTTTGCTGGCAGCTCTGCTTATTTATTAATTACAAGCTGAACTTTCTTATTCCTTCTCGGACTTCAGTCGGCTCCAGCTCAAAGACCCCACCACAGTCCAGTCCCTCCTTTTCCTCCTCCTCTAAACCCCCTTCTACCCACCGGAGACTCCCTAAGAGCAGACACACTCCGTATGGCAAAAGCAGAGCCGCTGCCGCCTCGCTTGATGATGGCAGCCGGCGATTACAGCTCCGCTGATGAGTCACGCAATTAAACGGCGCACATTAATATGAAATGCCAACGGGTTGGCGAAAAGTCTGGGGAGCCACTTACACAGCACTTGCTTATATGGTGGATTTTTATGGCAGCAAAAAAAGAAAACGAAATACAAATAAAATAGGGAACAGCACAGGACTGGGTTCGAGCTCGGCTCAATGTGAAGCTCTGTGGGCAAGTGCTCTGGTTTTATTTTGTATTTTTTTTTTTTTTTTGCGACAAAAGTCAAGAGTCGGTTGGGTCCATTTGGAACATTTCTAATCAGGCGGCAACGATTTCCGAGAAATCGAGGCATAAGCCTGGCAAACACTCACTCAATCAAGTCCGCTTTGCGTTGCGTTGACTGACGCTGTTGCTCGTCGTCGTCGTCATTCACTTGAGCGGACAGTTAAAAAATAAAACTAATTAGCCAGCCAAAGGCTGTGCCAGTCTATAGTCTATATATGTGTGTGCTTGTGCCGCCGTTTGCAATTCAATCAATATCAATTGGCAAATTTGCATTTTGCATTCAATAACAAGTCCATTTAAGTGCTCGCACAGCGTGCAAATTGGACCGCAAGTCGAGTTTTCTGCAGCCATGTATCTGTGTGTCTAATTAATAATTATGACCATTATGAGCCAGTTGGGTTTTTGGCTTTATCTGCGGACCAATGCAGTCCGGGGGACTGGTTCAACGGCTTCCGCACTTTTGCCAGTTTGGCCAGCTTTAGCCAGAAAAGCGACAAACAAAAAATGTATATGTAACTTTTAATTGAAACTCTTTTTGGCCTGAAAAACGCACACATGCATATGGAGATGTATGTAAATATAGGTGCATACGAGTGCATATGCTCAATTGCTTTCAAAAAGCCGATGAAAAAAATATAAATAAATTTGCACAGCAAAAAAAGAAACACATATAAACAATTGTGGATAGAATAATAGCTAGGTTTTGTAATTGGGATTATGTAGGAGTTATAAAAAGGAGACATATATTAGTAGAAGTATTAGTTCTAAATGTATTATTCAATTATTATAGAAAGACTATATATTTCTTGTTTTGGATATATTTTAAAATATTTCCTAGAACAAATAATTATAAACTGTTAAATACATTGACTTTTGTGCATTTTATCTCTACAAAATAATTCGATTTTTTAATATTCAGATATTATTTAATAAAATTAGTAATATATTTATTTGTTTTTAAGCGAAAAATAATTTTCTAAAAAACAATAAAGACTTTTAAAAGGTAAAACTTAACAAAACATAATAAGAGATCTCCCTTTAATTTATTTATAAAATATTTAAACGTTGTATAATCCTTTTTAAAAGCAACATTTAAATAAAAATTGATCTTTTTAAATTCTAACAATTATTAATAAAGACAAATCCTTTTAGAACCATTCCACAAATTACCCTAAAAATATTTTCCAGTGACCACAACTGTACATATATTGAATATATTGGCTATAACTTTGTTTTTGAACCGAAACTGGCCCGACATCAAATCAAATTGAATGAACGCGGTCCATTACTCTCCCAGTGATTTTGCCAAATGACTTCATTTCATATCAATTAAGTTTATTGTGGCGGTGTCTCTGTCTGCCTGCCCCTACAGAAAAAAAAATAAAAATATAAAAACGCATGCCGCAGTCACACAGTTACAGAGAGATACGCAGATACACAGATACAAAGATACATTGCCCTGCCCTGAAAAACCGAACGAACCTGATTCATGCGCTTAATTGCTTTGGAGCGTGTGCCGCCTGCCGTCACAAAAATACAAAAAAAAAAAAAAAATAAAGAAAAGAAGTAAAATCGCAGGAGAGAAAAATAAAAGCAACAAAAAATAAAAAGGTATAGTATGAAATCGAATTGTGCACACAAATGGGAGCAGCAAAACTTATGAGTTCGCTGCTTTAAATGTATCTGTATTTGTCCGCGTATCTGTATCTGCCACGGCAACGGGAACGGCAAAGGCAACGGCGTCACCGACGGCGGCTTTCAATAAAAATGACAACAACGCTTTTTGACAGTAGGTACCGGAGAGTAGGGAAACGCTCATAAAATATGCCGGCCGGTCCCGTCCGACCTGGCCACGCCAATCTTTCAGTCACACAGTAGAGCTGTTGGGGATGATGAACGAAAGGGAAATCGAATGGGGAAACAACATAAAAGGCATTAAATGAAATTCAAATGGAAAGATCAACTTTGGATACGAGGGGCAGACAGTATCCATCACAATCTATGGATTAATAAGCAGGGCAAACACATTCCTTTCGATGCCGGAATTGAAAAAATAAGAGAAAACAGGAAATATCTTTAAAAATTCCCACACTAAAAGGGGTTTTATTATTCTAATAATATACATAGATAGAGGAACTTAATTATATTTTTAATATCTTTAAATATTATTAATTACTATTAAATTGTTCTTTTAATTATTATTTACTGTATTTAATTCTTGACATTATTATTTTACAAGCCCTTACAACCTATTTGATTCCCTTAATCACTTGTTTATGCTTTAGATTTAATTAAAAGATTGTCTTTAAAGAGGAAAAATATATATTTGTTTACACCCTTAACACCTTGACAGACCTATTCAACGCCTAATCACTATTTGTGAGTCCCATTAATGGCAACTATTTATTTTCAATTGAAAGTTCACAAAATGTATGTTTTCAATTGGTAAATAACATTTATTTGCTTGGAAAAAATTCAACCACAAAATAATTATTTGCATTACAAATCAATAAATATTTAGTCATTAATATAAATAAACTAAGCTTATTTTGCTTAAAAAAAAATACTCATCGAAATATCTTATTTTTTTGTTGAGTGTTTATGGAACTATATTTGTTTTACGTAACATTTTTAAAATAAATACAAACGAATTTCAAGCTAAAAATCTTCTCACGAAATATTATTTCTGAAAACCAATTTATTCCTTATCCACACCAAAAGCCCGCTAAATTATGTTAATAATATCATGCGATATCGAATTAATGCCATTTTTTCTGGCTGCTTATCTCAAAAAATAAAACAAAAAAAAACCTGAGCCCACAAATTTTTCGTGTGCGCTCATTATAACCCTAATTTCGGTGACCCACAAATGCAATTAAGTTTTGCGATAAAAATAGACATTTTATGTGATTTCCTTTCCATCAAACACACTCAATCAATCAGTCAATCAGTCAGTCCGTCAGTCAGTCAGTTAGTCAAACGCTGAAACTCACCCCCCAAAGCTGAGCAATCAATCTTAGATATTGTCGTTCTGGGACGCACTGATGTTGATAAGAAACGACAACGCAATTAGATAGCCGGTCGCGGCGATAAGCGAAGCAAGCTGTTCGCTTTTATTTTTTATGGATCGCCGCCCCAGAGCCGAACTCATAAAAAGACAGCCGCTCTGCTCCGCAAATTGCCCCGCTGGCTGAGCTCAGGTTTCCTCAGAAATTTCATTTATGGCTCGTTAATTAGCTCGGCAAATAAACGATCCCTCGGTGGGGCAAGCAAACAAACGTAACGTAAAAAGAGCTCAATCATTTTTTTTTTGAAAAACGCGCCACAATCAAGCTTAGCAACACACTTTAGGCCTGGGAATTTTGCAACACTCTGGCAGCAGCTGGAGGTAAGAAACAGCTGATCCCCCAGTTTCTCGCCGGCACGTTGTCAAGCGCATTTTGTGTTTGGACAAAATAAACAAATTAGCCGGAAAAGTGCGTTATCTTCTAGCCTAAACCGTATGTAGTCATAGCAACCGGTGCTTTAGTTGTTTGTTGTTTGATTAACAACGTTCTCTCACATTTTCGTTTTGCAGCTAAACAAAAAGCTGATAGAAGAACCTAAGAAGAGGCTTAACAGCAAATCGAACGAACAGCCGGCAAAAAAGTATCTTTTAGAAGAAGAAGCTACGCAAAAGTATCTCAAAGTTGCCACCGAAGAGGAGAAATGAATCATAAATATCCCTAAACTTAAAATAAATAAAGGAAGCTACGAAAAACAAGAAAAATAAAATAAAGCAAGTATAAATAGTAAATTGCTACTAAAAGAAATCAGAAAATATAACTGAAAAGTAAATTAAAAAAAAAGCCAGAAAAAATGAAAAGCAAGTATAATTAATAAATTAAAGTAACTAAAAAACTTCGTATACTTCAAAAGAAAAATATTTCTAGAAAGAAAAGTTAAAGGAAAAAAATTTAAAAATTTAAAAACTTTAAATTTTGATGAAAATAATATAAAATCTTGATAAATAAAAAAAAATCTATAAAATTGGTCTAAAAATACAAATATATTTCTTATATATACAATGCAAACTAAAATAATCAAGAATAACTCGAAAATCCAAGATATAAATCTTTGAATTAAAAAAAAATAAATATAATTATAATTCCAAATAATTCAAAAATAAATATAAAAAAAAATATCACCATAAATCCTGCAGGAACCTAATTATCAAATACCCAGACACCATGGGCATCGAGATTGACACGCAGAAGATTTGCGATCAGTTGGAGGGCACTGATCGCCGTCAGAAGACCAAGGCCCTGGAGGAGCTGCGGGAACTCTTGGAGAGTACCAATGAAAACCTGAGCACCGAAGAGATTGCCGCCAGCTTTGATGAACTCTACTTGCACCTGTTGAAGTCCTACGACGATCGCTTCGAGAGCGTTCGCGATAATGCCGTTCAAGCGGTGAATGCTTTCCTGAAGCGCCTGCCTCCCATGGATTTCCATCTTCTAAATGTCGTCTCCACTTTGTCCGAGCGCATGGGAAAAGCCGAGACATTGGAGCCCAGCGAGGAGATTCGCCTGCTCTACATTGGCCAGCTGCACTTGATGATCTGCCAGTATGCAAAGATGGGCAATGTGGGCGTCTTCCGAGAGTGTTATCCGCAGGTGACCAAAGTCCTGATCAAGTCCATCAAAGATGACTATCCATTGGTGCAGCGTGAGGGCTGCGCCACTTTTGTGGATCTCGCCAAGGTGGCTGACACTCAGGAGCTGCGCCCCTTCACCGAGGGCCTGGCGGTGGCTCTGTATGGAATGCTGAATCACAAACATGCCCCGGCCAGGATCTCGGCCGTGGAGGCCATTGGTAGACTGAGTCTTCACATGGATGCCAGTGCCGATAGCATGCGAAGGCTGTTCAACGAGGTCTCTCCCCTCCTGATGGACACCATGCCCCTGGTTCGTCGCGAGGTGGGTCAGATGGGTATCCTTATGCTGATGGAATTCCTTGATCGTTACTCCTTCTTTGAGAGAATCCTGCCGCTGGTATTGTGCTGCCTAAAAGATGATTCCCCGGAGGTCTTGAGCCACATTTATCCACAGTGGTTGAAGTGCGGGAACCTATATTATCAGGAAAATGAAGCCGAATTGAGCAAGCAGGAAATAAGTGATCCTCAAGTGGAGAATTATCCAAAGGATGTGAAGCGACCCACTGTAGGATGTCGCGGCTTGGTCCAGCGTTCGTTGAGATTATTGACATTGATAACCCGTGAGACTAGCGATTGGAAGGATAATGTTCGTCTACACTCCCTGAAGCTTCTCTATCAATTTGTCCTGCATGCCGAATCGGCGATGACAGCCAAGTTCTTTGAGATCTACGGGGACTTAGCCCATGCCTGCATCGATCCCGTGGCAGAAGTGGCTGCCGAAGCCGCCAAGGTATCGGATTTGCTGGGACGCCTGCTGATGTACGAGGCCTGGATTGATCATGGTTTTGATGGTTTGGAACGTAATGCCAGGGAGTCGTTTATGAGATGTTTCTACTACATGTTCGCTGCAGCCTTGGGCGGCACTTATGACCAACTAATGAAAATAGCTAAGCTGCTTCGAAGCACCGATTACTCGCACACCTTGAAGCCAGGTTTCCAGGTGTATATAATCAAACTTCTGGATACCCTGCTGGATAAATCCCTAAAGATCAATGCGGGACAGGAGGAGCTGCAGGAGCTCTACGAAAATGTATATGTGAGTGGCATCAAAGTGAATGCTTTACAACATTCCCTCTCCCAAGATGTGAGCCAGGGAAAACTCCTCATAGAAAGAATTGCAAAACTAGAACAGATTTCGGTGGGAAAATTGCATGAACGTTGGTTTCATTTGGCTCTGTTGGATGTTGAGAATCTGGATGCTTCACTGGAGGACACTGCTGAGCCTGTGATGCTGCTTGATGGCTTGATTAATATTTGTCATCTGCGAGCCACCTATATGACGGATCTCATCAAGAAAGTCCTGCTGGTCTTTGAGCATTGCTGCGATAGTGCTCACGTCAAGGTATTCAGTAGCCTGTCGATGGCAACGCTACTTTGGTCAGAAACCATGGGAATCGAGCGCGAACAAAGCACTCAGATACTGGCGGAGTTTGTCACCCAGATTGTGGAACCCTATTTAACATGGAAGGCAGGTTCCAGTGCCGAGGCCATGAGATCCCTGGCCATGGCCACCCTGTGTGCTCTGGCCCAAGGAGCAGAATCGGAGGCAGTGGAAGTCCTGCCATCCCTGGCCAAGCATATGCCTAGCTTACTCGAGGATCGTAATGTAACCACACGTCATTATGCCATCAAAGCTGTGGTTTATTTCCGTGAAATGTCCGTGGAGGATCTAAAGCCATTGGCCTATGCAACCATGCAACGTATGGATGATCCTTCGGCCGGAATACGCAGCCTAGCTGCCTTGGCTGTGGGTAAACTGAAGCCCAAATTCAAGGAGGATTCCAACGAGGAGTCCCAGCACGAGAAGGAAGTCTGGGAAGCCTTTGTCAAGCGCGCCATGGACTTGCTTTTGCTTTACCACGAAAGTCCGGAAAAGGACATCAAGGCAGCGGTGGAGAGAACCCTCAAGGAGCTGGCCCAATCCCATCCAGCGGCCTGGGAGGAGCGTTACCAAAGGGCCTTGGCTATGGTCCAGAAGAAGGATCAACTCAGTGAACTCTACAAAAAGTTAACCATCAACCATGAAGCAGACGCAGCTACTGATTCTTAAATAAGGTCTTCGGTTTCCCTTTCAAAAAACATTCTTAGATTCTTGAATTCTTAAAAGATCTCAAATTGATTTCTCAAATTCAAACGTTTAAGCTCATTTCCCGTAATTATTTTCCTTGTAATTATCTTCCAATGACTTATAATCTGTTCGATTCCAAGTACTGTGAATTATTGTAAACAAAAAAACCAACGAAACTATAAAGTAAAATCCGTGTGCACTGACGAAATTGCAAGCATAAATCTCAAGCAAAGCTCTTGTTTATTTTGCTAGCGGCCAAAAATAATCCGTTTGATGATGAATTGGGTTGGAAAATAGGAACAGAAATCGTAAAGCAAAAGGCTGAAAAATAGCTGCAATTAATATACAGCACAAAGTTGGCTTAAATACTCTTGATAAATATACGAAAAGTACGTATTTCGGTTAGAGAAACAATAAAGACCGACAGAGAAATAAAAATAAAAACTTTTAAATGTTTTAAATAACTAACTTTACAGCTTAATAACCATGCAAAATTTAATTGTTACAAACATTAAACTTCCGCCAACAATTAAAAGCTCACCCACACCTTATGTGGCGGATTGTTGAATGAAATTACATTGTTTTATATGTATTATTAATACTCTGAATGGAGGGTGTTAAGTCCTTAACGAGGCCTTCGGCCTGCAGAAATGTTGCACATTTTCCAGGGCTGCATTGGAAGCCGCATTTGATTGGTTTTCCATTCAACAAAGTCACGACCCAATTTCCCCGGCAACGGGAAAAACTAATTTGCGCCGCTATGCAGCCGAAAAAGTTGGCACACTATATTAAAACAATTTGTCAAATTAGGCAAAATGTACAAGTTTCTAATTAAAATACCCACACGCGTGCACACAAGTAACGTGTGTGTGTGTGTGTGTCTGCTTGAGGGGAAAAGAGTCCTTCAAATGCACAGTGGGGACTCGCATGTATCTCGTTTTTGGGGTTTTCATTTAGGGAATTAATTAAGAAACTTGTAAAATAGATTTATGGAAGAAATGTCTTAAAATCTCTAATAAAAGTAAAAGTTTTTTTCCAAGAAAATCTTAAATAATTTGCATAATAAAATCCCTTAATTAATAATAAAATCGCTTTATTTTTTATGTTCTTTCCCACAAACAATTTATTTAAAAATATATTTTACAATTATTGTTTATATTTAATTTGAAGTTTTGTATTAAGAAAATTAAAGGCTAAAAATTACCTCTTTAAACAAGACCTTAAGAATTTACTCCATAAAAAATTCCAAATAAATTCCAGAGAGTCAAAAATAAATCTTAAAAAAATCTACAAAACCCCTGTTAATTCCAGCCAGGCTCCACTGTCCTTTGACAAAGTTCAGATGGCGCCATTTGAAGCGTCTGTCTCTGCTCTTAATTGCTGGCAAATGAGCGGCACAAGGTTTTTTTTCCTATGAGAGTTTGGGGTCGCTTTGGGGCACGAGAAGTGGGTGTTATTCAGGAGATAAGTTAACAAATTTGCGTATGTGTGTGTGTGTTTATCCACAGCACATAAGGAAATGACTAACTGCAAATAAATGTAAGCAGCTGGGTATCCTTGGCTGATTTGTTGCCTAAAGCTTAATTAATTTTAATTCACATTTTTTGCCGAGGCTAATTATTAATTTATATTTCTGCAATTAGAGAGCTACGCAGCACTTCTTTTGCGTCGCGTCGAAAAGATGATCTTTATGCCGGGATATATAAAATTAAAATAAATGCCAGAGGGTGGGCTCTTCGGCAGCTCTTCTTCGCATTGTTATGGCAAAGCACATTTAACTAATTATGCCGAACTCCGGGCTTCAAAGACCGTACGGACTGGTGCGGACCGTGGACTGTGCAAACGAAGCGAGCTCGATGAGAGCGGCGGCCACCCACAGACGTCAGTTGTCAGTTTAATTAATCCCTTTCAGTGGCAGACAGACCGAGAGCTGCATTTTACACTGGGAAATTAACATTTTGGATACGTTTTTGTATAATTTTATAAGAACTTCAGTAAAATTAAAGTAATTTTCTTTAGATTTTATTGAAATTCAACACTTTATTCCGAATTTTAAGCAATTTAGTATTTCGAAAAGCTTTCTTTAAAGGTTTTTCAGTACTTTCTGTACCTGCACCAAAATCTAAACCCATCTTTTTCTGATAATCTAACCCACCTGTTGACATTTCTCCCAGTGTATTTGTGCCTGGCACACGGCAAATAAACAGTTATAAATAGCAGGCATGAGCAGACCAAGCGGACCGGACCAGGGACCATTTCGAAGGACCGACAACTTCATCCCCATAGCTGCCGCCATAGCCGCTTGTGGCGCACAAATTAAATGCTACATTCAATGCCATTTCGAAATCATTTCGAGTGCCCCAGCACCCGGTGGGTTTTTTTGGGGGCGGGGGGAAGATGTGGATCTGGGATCCGTTGGCTTGGACTCAGGCCGTCTGTCTGAAGGACGAAGCACAAAGTTGCCAGGACTCGACTTCTGCCGCAATTGAATTTCACTGGGGCAAAAAAATAAGTTAAGCCGCATTCGTGCCCTTTCGCTCCTTTCCCCCGCTTTGCTTTCTCCTGCGAGCTTGCAATTTGAAAATTACTTTCATTACGTTTAAAAGTTCATTAAAATTTCACATCCCTGGATCTCCTCTGCTCTTCGTTGTCGTCGTCGTCGTCGTCCATTTTCCTTTTCCCCAATTTCCATTCGCTGGTTGCCAGTTGCCGTGCATATTTACACACTTGACTGGCCCAAAAATAAAACCAGCAAAATTAAGGCTGGAAATAAATACAAATATCTACCAAATGGCTGACCTATTTGGCCATGCTGATGACCATGATATTTCGACCCTGTCCGTTAGTTAGTGCCTTTACTAATTGAGATACTTTTTGGCTCGGATTGCAGACTGGCTGCATTATGCAAGTAAATTAAATGAGTTAACGTAACAATTAATCCACTGGCAGTCATGGCAACAGCGATGTTGTAACAATATCCTAACAAAAGGTAATGCACTGAGGAGAAAAAGTGCGCTTTTTTGTGGGAAATATAAAAAAATAATAATAATAATAAATTTGAATATTTTACTGCATATTTGATAAAGAGATTTTTAGTTTGTTTAAATTAAAATCTATATAAATTTAATTGGTATTTTTTAACGATAAATGCTCTATTAATATTATTATAGACTCCCACTTGCAACTCCCAAAGCTCCCTAGAAATATTGTTTTCAGTGTTTTCCGCCAATAAAACATCCCCGAACAAATGGCCAACGATGAGCGATGAACGATAATTAAATACCGCCCCCCCTCTTGCCCTGAGTCCTCTACCCTCCCTCATCCTAAGCCCAAAAAATTGAAGAGTGGGAAGTCTTAGCAATTAGGGTGCTGCTGGCTACCACTAATAAAAATGGGCGGGATGATGGCATCGTCTTCAGCATCGGCATCCTTGTCATCGCAACGAATTTCGCTTCATTTGCTCCAGCTTCGCTTATTTCCACTTAAATGCTTAATTATAATTGAGTTTTATGTACAGCTCCGCGCATCGCACGAGGCGAAGTAAAACTGTCTCTGCAGCAGCGTAGTTGCCAGTGGCTTCCTGGCAGCGTGTACTTGAAATTAAATACAAATAATCTTTTGACTCCTTTCTGTCTCCTACCCCTCTGAAGGTCCCTACTCATTTGGCGTTGTTTTAATTACGTCTTAAGGCCAACGCTTAAAACGGGGAACGGGGCAAGTGAAACAAGGTTCAATGCCTTCCCTCGTGCTCAGTGCGTATCAATTCAGCGTTAATTGCTCGCAAGTCAGTCCCTGTTTCATCATCCTCGCAGTCCTGGGCGGCTGCTCCTTGAGTCTGCGAGGAAATCGGATAAACTGGAATGGCGCGAAAGCCATTTTGGCAAAGGTTTTTATTGATTTTCTCGTATAGAAATCGAAACAGTGGTGCCAAAGGGTTAATTAGTTAAAATAAATGCAAGGCTTAGGAAGAGTCTAAAGTGTTTGTGGATTGACTTTAAAAGGATCTAAAAGGATTCTTTGATTATTTCTATAAATATTCGTAATTTTATAACTATATCTTAATGATTTTTATTTGTATTCAAGAATCTTAGTCATTTTTTGAGTTCAATAAGTTATCTGTATTGAAGAGTTACATTTTTATGGAATTTTCAACTTTATCTCTTTTATAAATTATAAATTAGATTAAGTAGTAAATAGATACAAACATATCGATTTCTATTATTCCCTAATTAAAGCAATAAACTCAAATTGAGGGCAATATATAAATCCTTAATAAAACTATATAAAAGAAAGGAATTAAGTGCACCCCTTAACCAATGTATTTGATTGTGCTTAATTATGAGAATCTTGCCAGACAATAAAGGGAAAGTCTCTCTGAATTGGATTGCGAATGGAAATGGAAATGGTTACAGGAATGAGAAGGGATGGAATAATGATGGAGACCTTCATCGGAAACTGCTCATCAAGGAGCAGAAAGGAGCAGCGCGTGGTGGAGCAGATGATGATGACGGCAGGCCAGACGAGCGATTTTGAGTGCCACATCAGGCCACTCACTGGAGAGCCTGCGACTTCGGCTTTGGCCGTGTATCAATATTATGAAGCCTGGCGAGTGTTTATTTTTGGCAGCCAGCAGCAGGCAGGAGGCAGCCTGGAACAGCCAGGAGCAGGCACTGACTGTGGCAGTAGCAGCGCCAGCAGTTTTTGTTAATGTTCGCATTAATGTTGTCATACTGCTCTCGGCTCTCATTTACTGTCGCGTTGTCGGCGATGTGAGATGGCAACGTTGCTGGCATTAATTAAGCATGTTTGACTGTGAATGTCAACAGCAGAAATTGCCGTACTGTGCATGTGTTCGTCGCTCTTGCTAAACACTTAGGATAAATTTAAGGATTTCATTGAGAAAGTTACAAAATTCCCAGAGACTCGTCAAACATTGCTGCAAAAATTACAATACATTTTGGTATAGAATTAAAGTATTACCAAATTTTCCAGTAAATACATTTAAACATTTTCAAACTCAATTCAATGACAAAAAAAAAAATAATAATAATAAGATAGTCCCTAGAATCATAAATATCATTACTTATATTTTTGTTCTACAAAATTAAAGCCTAAATAATGACCTAAATATCAAAAGGTAAATAAATCTTTCACAAACAAAACATTAATATTATTGAATAAAAAAAAACTTTATATTAAAATCTTTAAAAATATTTAAATAAACTATTTAGCAAACTAAACATAAATTTCAATGGAATTTTAAATTTGTTTGTATTTATCTTCTTCATAATGATACACTTCATGATAAGACAGTCAAATAAATTGTTTTTTGAATCACAAAAACAAAAAAAGAGTCAAATTGAGTCAATATTTCTAAGCAAGTAACATTATTGTAGAATTTCTCTCAGTGCAAGTGTTCGAGTGCGTTGACAGGCGGACAACTGACGAGCTTTACACGGAGCGTGACAACTGCCGCCGTGCCGCCCCTTTTCTCCCCGCTTTGCTATCAGCTTTCTCCAGTGTCACTCGCCGCGCCATGTAATTAAGTGACGCAAGTCAATTTATTTTGCAATTAATCATTAATTTATGCGTACGGAAGTATAATTGACTCATATTTCAGGCCGGCGGCAGGGACGAGATCGCGTTGCGCAGAGATGCCAAATATTATCTGACAGAAGGAGTTATCATATTTCGCAGTAGCCAGAGAGCTGGAGCTGGGGATTTCCCCCAGAAAATTGCGCACTCACAAAATTAATATTAATACAATGCGCACTTTTTTCATTATTTTATTTAATTTTTTTTCCACACCTTATCAATTGAGTTCAAAATGAGTGAGTAATTTGCGCCTTGAGTTTGAGGTAGGAAAAGTGACGTCATAATATATTCAACCTAAACAGAAAGATTCTACTTATATGTTTCTAGTATTACGCTTTGAATTATGAAACACTTAGAAAAGGGGCAATCATCCTTACTCAACTTTCATATTTAGTTTTTATTTAGTTTATTCACCGCTCGCAAGTTGAACGTTTCGGTTCGAATTTTAATTTTTAAGGTTCTGAAAAGTATTTGAAAGTCGGTTTCGGTCTGAAGTTTTCAATAAAAAAAATAAACAAGGATAACAAAAGACTAAATAATATTAAATACAAAAAAAAAATGTGAAAATTAATTGTGTTAATATAGCCTTACCAAATATTTTTCTGTAATTTTAAAGAGGTACAGGAATTAAATAATTAATCCTTTAATTACTTTACTAGGGTACAAGTAGTTAAGAAAACCCCTAAACATTTGTCCTATTTTTCTCTAACAATTTAGAAATAAAAATCAATTTAATCCGATTTCTTTGCCAACTCCAATTAGGAAATATACAAATATCGATAGAAAATTTCTCAAGCTCAAGCCAAATCCTGTGAAAACTTTTCACATTTTATTAAGTTGATTTGTTAAAAGTTTTTTGCATATTTTATGTGCCAGAGCCCAGAGCCAGTTGATTGATTGATTGGTTGACTGACTGAGTGACTAACTGACTGACTGATGGATAGATTTGATGGGATGGAGACTGGGTAAACTGCAATAAATAATCGATGGCACATTGCAGTAGTGAAGCATTAATTTAAAACATTGCATGGCCATGCCCCGGCCATATGCATTCATTTGACAATTAAGAGCAGAACTAGCCATGCAATTCAGTGCCAGTCAATCCGATCCAACTGAATCCAATGACAATTGAACGACAATTAACAGAGGCTGGCGACCTTTGACCCACTTGAAGACTCACTCTACTCTCGCACTCTAAATAAAAAGAGAATTATAATAATGTAGGGGCCATTGTCGCGCGTCCATTTAAAAGATCATCAATCATAGGCAGTTAGTTAATTGCGGTGAGCTCTCTTTTTTTGTGTTGCTTTCGTGGACAAAGGAGCGGCTGCCTAATGGCCAAAAAGCAGGGGGTAAAAAATGCAAAAACGTTTAGCGAATGAAATGCCGCAGCAAATTAAAAAATAAAGCTTGAGCACGCCAACTTTTCGGGGCCAACTTTGCTGACCCAAAGTTCAAGTGAAATAAGCCATGACAAGCGAGCGAACGTCCTTCTGCCCCCATCTCCCTTTCTCACAACTCACAAATCCAAGGACTCTTGGCGGTAAAAGCTTTAAAAAGCAAATTGCCTCAAAGTTTTTGACTTATTCTTGGCGCACTTACCGAGCGCCCCGAAAATCGATGCGGACCACAGAGGCAGTGGGGGAAAAAATTATGACAGGAAACATTTCAAACGGAAATGAGCCTGCCGGCACTTCCGGCTCAGCGGCAGTTCTATATGAGGAGAATGCAAACATAATTAGCTGACATTTTCACTCGTCTTTCCTTTCATTTCGATTGCTAATGAGCAATCCCTCACTCGGTGTCTTTATGACTTCAAGAGTTGACCAACAACAACAGATGTCACTTGTCGCAGGCTTCACTGTATCAACGGCAAAGTATGTAACCTTTTTCAGTTATCCTGAATTTTACCCCGATAAAAGCGTCAGAAGCAACAACCCTCGCAGACGCGCCATCAAGTAAAAATAACTTGAAAATTGCGCAGCATTTATAATCTGTCTTTGATTTATATAACGATTTCCGTTCCAACTACGAATGGTTACACTGAGAGAAAGCTTAAGTAGGTACTAAAAATATATAAACATTTTAAGTTTTAATTTAAAAAACATATTTCTACAGCGAAGCATCTAATATATTTAAGTTTTTATAGAAAACCTTAAAGCAGGAAATATTTTAAAGTTGAAAATATAATATTTACTTCTTATATATTTTCACCCACATAAAATACCCTAATAAATAGGCTATGCAAAATATTATAAATATTTCATTATCGTTTTTTTGTTCAGTGACTTTCTGTGTGTATATTTGGGAGTTGTTTTTCGCACACCCTTCAGTTTGAGCTTGGCTGCTTTATATGCTGACTTGACAATAATGGCACAAACACACATCTCCGAGAGTTTAGTTGAGTTGAGAGAACGTGCCACTGACGGCGGCAGCGAATGACTCCCTTGCCCCATAAACTGGCCTCCAGCCCCCCAAACAAAACTCCTCAATTTTGGCCCCGAACAGGTCGTGGCAGCACAATGACATGAATTCAATATAATAAATAAAATATAATGCTGTCAATAAAAATAAATAAATATAACATCAGTGGAAGTGGATGTGGCAGTGGCAGAAACAGAAGCAGCAGCAGCAGCAGCACTGAAAGCAGTGGCAAAAGTTTAAGACATCGCCCCGGGAATTGTAGATTGAAGAGCTTAAATGCTTCTGCTCAAAATAGCCTCGTAATGTTTGTGTGCTCTGCAGATTTGGCTTCGAATGGCTGCCATTTTGCCCCCGTGAGTGAGTTAGTGGATGTCTGTGTGTGTGTTTGCCTGGGTGTGCCAAGGATATGCGAGGGAAGAAGGCAGGATGTGTGTGTGCCGGAATTTTACCCGCAAAAGCTAAAGCAAAAGTAGCTGTAATGTTAACTGACGAGGGACTGTGATTCCACCTTGATGTGGGTGTGTGTGTACGACCATTATCCTTGGCCATTTAGCAACGTTAAGGATCGTTTAAGTGGTGAAAATCTAGGCAATCAGTTATAAATTGGAACCCAAGGAGTTGTGCTATTTATTTGAAGTAAAACAGGGAAAACAATTACTTAGTAAACAATTCCATAACAATAAAATAAACTGTTTATTTTATAGGATTAAATAAATGTATATTGCATTTTGCAGGATTTTTTCCCAAAACCAAAAATATATAAAATATTGCAAAATGAAAAATAAAAATTAACTATCTTAAAAACAAACCAACATTTCTTTCAAGCTGAATTCCCTCTCAAATCAAAACAAATCAAATTTTTCAAGCAATAAAGACGACTCTTTTTCTCACACTCCACTTATCGCAAATCGTTTGTAAATAAATAATAATAAATTGAACGGTCAGCTGCTTACTTATCCAATTGTTGTCTGCCATAACTCGCTGTTTTCACCTACATATGTGGGAAAATACGATACTGTTGCCATCAAGGATAAGCCGGAACCCACAACAAACCGAAAAAAAAAACACTTGAATAAAACATTCACTAAATTGCAACTCCCGCGCTGCAATTGCTTGGATCGAATTTTCCGACACAAACCCGGGAAAAGTTAACAATTGCCACTTTTCACACACACACACACACTCGTATCCAACAATCGTTTTCAGCATTTTATGATTTATTTATGCAGCCATGTTGGCTTCCTCCATTCCATAAAGTTATCCTCGACGAACACACTACTTGACAGAGTTGAGGAAAATCACACACAAGAATAGCTGACAATAATAATCGTTTGAGTGGGGAATATATATATATATATATATATATATATTTACGTATAAATGTATATTTTATTGGAAATTTGATTGGAATTCAAGACACGCTGATGTTGCCTTCGGACGAGTTGTCAAGTTTCAACAACTTTAACTTTATAGTGATTCAATTGTTTGGCAGTCTGTCGGTCAGAGTGCTAACCCAATTTGAAACTGCAAAAGTAAAAGTTTATTTCATTTTAATTTCCACTCGTGTGTATGTTTTATTAACTTATATGTATTTTGTTGAGGGCAAACTTTGTTCAGTGAGAAAGTAGAGAAGAAAATAATACTATCGCATGTAAGTACATAACGAAGCCGGTCGAAATTGAAAACAATTAAAGTGAGCCAACTTGCCAAGGAATCTATTTCGCGGTTCCGTGTCGTCTCTGCGGTAAAGCTTAATGTAAATTCATTAAAATTGCTCAGCTAGGAGAGAGGGAAGGAAACAGGGGCACACCAAGGCTGTCGATAGTGAAATGTTTGCCATCATATCCTCACCTGTTCTCGGTATCCTGTAGACTGTATCCTAGGCCCGTGTCACGGCAATTTAATTAGCGAGCACATAACTTTATGAAATATTCAGAGACTTTACCAGCGAAATATGCGCACACCGCCATGGCATGTTGGGAATAGCGTTTACGCTGTGTGTGTGTATGTTTGGGGGGAGATGGAGGATGGGTGTGTGTGTATTTTGTGTACATTTTCGCCAGGGCAATTATGGGCCGCCCAGGACATTCATTAGAACACCTCATAAAAATCAATTAGCGGTATATTCCCGCCTGCTTTTCCCCTAGGTCAAAAATTCTTCAAGTGCCTCAGGGCTCTGGTTCGGACTGACTTTCTTGATATATCCTTGATTAGTCAGAGAGCAGAGCCTAATTTCATCTTTATTAGTTTGAATATCATTAGTTAAGCAATTAGCCAGACAATAAATTCAGAGAGTTCTAGGTTTACATTAAAATCTCAGGTTAATTAAGTTCAGACTTGGCTGTAAGCTAAATAAACGGTTTACAAAAATATGGAAGGTAATCCAAAGAAGGCTATAAATAAGTAAACCTTTTCCTCCTTCCTTTAAATTTTATTTAAAGTATTTTATCAGGGAAATTGTTATTAAAATGATCAAGTTGTATTTACTTTTCCCAGATATTTGCATAAAGTTCGTGTCTTAAGAGCATGACCTTCTGCTAATTTAGCTATAATATTTAACAACGCAAATACCCAGTTTAATATACTCAAAAATCTCCCTATAAAAACCCCCAATTCATAAGGTTTACATGACTCCAAATAATGACGCACAGCCTAAATTCAGCCGAAGGGGGGAATTCGGTGCAGGTCGTTGGTGTGGGTGACTGGTAAATGTGAATGACGAATTACACACTTTAGCTGCCAGGTTGACAGCGGAGAGCAAAAGAATAACAGCAAGGAAGAGGGCAGGACGCGGAGGAAACGCACATTAAATTATGCTGACAAGGCAGAACCGACAGTAGGGTGGTGGTACGAAAGGAAAGGGTGGGGTGTATGTGTGTGCTGGTGGAAAAGGGGGCGGTTACGGGGGCGTGAAGATACAAAAATGGAGGCGGACAAAGTCAGCCGCAGTTAACGTCAAAACTAACACACGGCCAAAAGACGAAGAAAGGCAGAATGTCAAACCAAAAGCTGAAAAGCAAAGACGATGACGAACGAGAATGTGTGGGAAAGAATGAGAAAAATGGAAAAGAAACGAGACGACAGCAGCACTCGAAATAAAAATTTAAAAGCCAACATAAATGCCCAAATTAAAGGATAACAACATTTTGTATAGCATACTTATTGGGTGCCTATTTATTATGGAAAGTCAATCAATTTGATTGAGAAAACTCTTTCTTTAGACAATCAATTTATGTATTAAGTTTTTTAAAATTAAATAAAAATGATTTTTCGCTAAGTGAACAAGTGGCAAAGGAAACAACAAGATAGAAAGAGAGATCCCACAGACTCTGACGAAAGCTGCCGTGGGCCAAATGAAGCAGACCCCAATGACGATGATTCGAGAGTGGCTTGTTAAAATTCCAACAAAACGTCAGAAAAGTAGAGTCAGAGCGTCCCTCACAGCACATCTACCAAAATGATGTCCTGCCGCCAGTCCTATCCTGTCCCCTGACCCTGTGGAATGTGTGCTTTTGCGTTGTTGTCAATGCAATAAAATGAAAATGAAAATAGACAAAATACTGGCAAAGAGGAGAGACAGACGGGACCAAAAACCATCTCGTAAGCCCCGAGGCCAAATATGGCTGGCAGAAAGTTGTCAAAATTCCCAAAATGTAGACTTTTCAATAAGCAAGAATCTAACATTTGAGTTAAGATACAGGGGCGCATTGTCAAGTCTTATAAATAAATTATTAATTCTATTTGTGAATGTTTTTAGAGGCAACTAATGATCTTAAGGATTACTTTTGCATCTTGATAGACTTTAAACAATGCTAAGACACGAAGATTATTATATATTTGATATACTAGAAATATAGAGCTGACTATTCCAATCTTAGCTTTTTTTATCTATTTATTATCAGCAACTCCATATAGAAATCCTCCACTAATAAAGTGCCAACGATTTTCGCTTAGCTATTTTAGTGTCAACCTAACACAATGGCTTCTCTGCAGCATTCAGTTTATGCCCTTATAACCACCATCTTTAACATTCCATACAATATATATACATTTGATATATATACATATATTTCTTTTTCATCGCACATTCCCATCCAGCGCGCTCCTGAGCTGACACATGTGCCGTGGTGGGCAGAACTTAAATGCCATTAGCCCTCGTCCTGGCACTCGACACTTGGGTCCTGGGCCACACAGCTCGAGTTTAGGGTTTGAAGGAGGGGGGGTCACAGGGCCAAAGGACGCAGGGAATTGATGAGGGTAGAAGACGGAGGAGTTGGAGATGTGGAGAAGTGGATGTAAAGGCCGAGGCAGAAGCGTGCCAGGTAACTAATACACACACACGCAGCCACTCGCTAAGCTACTGAACGTGCCCACAGGGCAGGGCACTCTTTTCGGGCGGCATTTATCGCAGGCACTGAGAGAAAAATTGGGGTTATGACGTCAAAAATATATAAAATAAAATCAATTAATATATTCTATAATGATATCGGAGATAATTGTTTAAAAATCAATAAAACAAAGATAATAAAGAATTAAAAAAATATATATTTCGGGAATTATAGCATTAAAAACTGTTCATAACTTTTATAAACTGTTATATAAAACTGAAAAATTAAAGGTAAATAAAAGGCATCCTTAAATACAAGTATTTGTCTAACATTTTGTATTATTTCAAATCCATTTTGGCAGCTATTAGGCTTAGATTTTACTTTCTAGTGTACTGCCTCTCTCCCACACACTCTATCACCGTACCTTTCCCTCACTTTCTGACCCCTCTCTCCTGTTCGCTTGCTGGCAAGGCAATTGAAATAACTTCTTCCGCTTGCCTGCCTCACTTCCGCTGCTTGAATATGTCCACCAAATCAGCCAACAGCACACATTCTGTTCTCCACTGGTCCTGCTAGCTCTCTCTCTCTCTCGTTGCCATTCTTGGCTCACTCCCTCGACCTCTGCCACCTTCGACCCCCCAGCATTGGCCGTTTTGAATTGGCTTTGCTGTTGCTTTATGCCATTTTATTTTATTTCGCTTTAAGTGATTTTGCAAGGCCTTGGCAACATGTTGCTGGCAACACGCGAGCCTGAGAGAAAGAGCTAGTGGGCGGCACAATGTTGAGAGAGAGCACAATGGGTGTGTGTGTGTGTGTGTGTGCGAGTGTGGTAAATAGGTTCGTGTCATCCTTTTGTTGTTGCTGCTGCCGCCTGAACGGTAATAAAAAACATTTAAGCACGCATCACTTTATTGAGCGCGCGCTCTTTGAATCTGACATTTCAACTGCGGCGCCAACAGCGACGCGGACTGTGAAAGTGGGTGGTATTCTTTGGGTGGCAACAGCCAGTATGGGTGTATGTGTGTGTATGGTGGCTGTGCAGTTTTGTATTAATTTAAATTGCTTTCGGGGAATATGCCAGTTATGAGTTGTTACAACGGCATAAGGATGCCGCGCAAATGCCAAGCAAATTAACTTTAAATTGTTTACTTGAAAATTAAGTGGTTTAAGAATGATGCAGGGCTTTTTTAGGGAATTTATTTAAGGTACAGGAATATATTTGACAAATATCTACAGCTTTTCTAGGACTATTTTTTGAGAAATATTTTTATTTTCTTTTAATATTGCCAAGAGCGTTGGAAACTAAAACCATTTAAATGAAATTTAGTTACTTGACTCTCTAAAACCTCTCCCCAACCCCCTCAGTTGGTAGATATTGTCAACTGGAATTTACAACATAATATAATAATATAATAATTCTCCTTGTACGCTTCACACGCTTTTGACTTAACGAATTAAGTTAAATTGTGTCACACTCAAATGCTGTGCCATAAATTTTGCAGCCAGCACACTCGCAATAACACAGATGCAGACGCACGCTCACAGTGACAAATGTACAAGGCTGTGCGACACCGCCCACCGCCCATTGCCCACTCACGGCGCCCTTCTGCCCCACCCCGCTGAATTCAGCACTTGAAAACGTATGTGCCGCCTAGTTGAATCCTTCCTCTCGTTTCCTCTTCTCTCTGTCTATCCCTTTCATACTCTCCCTCTCTCTCTTTCGCAACGATTGTGCAACATTTTGTTATGCAAATCACAACGCAGTGCGCCAGGAAATAGGCTACGCCTGACCCCCAAACTGAACTCAAACCCCATTCAACCCATTTCAACTCTCGACTCAACTCAACCCAATTCAGCAGCCGAAGCCAAGGCTTGCCGTAGGGTTAAATAAGTTGAACTACACGGTTATTTTTTCAGAAACAATTTAAGAAATTTAAAGTGGAAATTTTAAGTATTAAAAATATATCCAAATTTAATCATTTAAATATAAAAAAAAAATGTATAAAATTCCTTTTTATAATATTTAAAATGCTATCAATTAGCATTTAGGAATCTATTAGGAAAATGTATTATGTTCCAGCTAATATTATGCACCTTCAAACAGACTATATTTAAAGTTCTTAGATCTCTAAAAAAAAATTAAAGAACTTTTAATTAAGGATCATTAGCTTTTTATCATATAAACTCTACTATGATTATTAGTCATCAGAAATTTCACAATTTTGAACAATTCTTAGACGGATCTAACAAATATCTGTTAATTATAATTATATATCCAGCAATTGACACATAAAAAGAGAAATACATCTATAATAGGAAATTCGTGAAAGAATTTTTAACGAATAATTTATTTTTCATATTTTTTTTTACAAATTCTTTTAACTAAAAAACCCTCAAAAGTTTTCCCCCAGTGTAAGTTGCGCACGGGCAGCAAGTGGCAACGGACTGACGCTGTATTTTATTGCATTACTTTTGGGTCTCAGGGCTAAGGAGGATGAAGAAGTTGAAGGTGGAAGCCAAAAGGGGGGCTGTAGTAAACGAAGCCTTTTGGCCTTCACGTCGAGGGCGTTCGTTCACAAATTACATTACCGGCCAGAGGCAGGGAGGCGGTGCCAGTTGGCAGGCAAACCATTAACAAGTTGACGACAAATGCGCAGCTGTTCAAGCTAATCTAACTTCCCACCAGTTCCCTATCTTTCACGTAGTAAGACCGACTTTAACTTACATTTTTTCCCTCGTTTATTTCACAGGCAGCGTGGCCTAAATGATGCCCGAAACTGAACGCGATTCGGAGTTGGTGGCAGCGGAAATGGTTAGCGGTGCTTTGGGGCACAACTACGGCATTGTTAAGGATCAGCAACAGCAGCAGCATCATCATCATAATAATAATCATCATCATATGCAGCACCAGTCCAGCATACAGCATCAACAGCAGCACTCCACCAGCTACGATCTGAACAAGATGGCCACCACCTATGTTTACAGTAATCCCCTGACCATTCCGCCAACATCCACGGCCATGGTGAGTCCCAGCAGCAAGGAAAAGCTGGTCAACCTGTTGCGGGTACGGGACAACAATAATTCCCAGTCGAACGCGAGCGGTGGCAGTCCAATGATACCCGATAGTCCGCCGACCACGTTCCTGCAGAAGCAACTAGAGGCGGTGGCTCCCAGGTGAGGATGGTTATATTTTAAATGATATCTTGATCTGGGATTGTAAATCTATAAATTTATTAATTTTTCTTATCAAAAATCACCTCTTCTTCTAGGCCCAGCTCAGTGCTTCCCCAGCAGCAGCAACAACAACATACCCAACATCAACAGCAGCAGCAACAGCGACGGTCTGCCAGCACGCCTGCAAGTGCAACAACCACACCTGTAGCCCCCACTAACTGGCATGCCCATGTCTACGCCCGCCCACCAAACCGCCCCACACCGCACTCCATTGCTGATATCCTTGGCATGACCCTGATCAAATGGGAAACCCCCGAGGGCGCCTTTGATCCTACCGGTCCGGCCAAGTCACCAAGCAGCATCCTGCAGCAATATCAGCAGCAGGATCAGCAACAGCCCATTAGGAGTGTCTCCATCTCGATGAGCGATGCCAGCGAGGAGGAGAGTGCCTCCTCAAATGCAACAGCAGCAGCAACGGCATCAACTGCTGTGGCAGCCACTACAGCAGCAACAACTGTTGCAAACACAGCAGCCACAGCAGCAGCCGCAACTCCGCTCGATCAGCCGTTGAATCTGTGTGTGGTCAAAAAGTCGCGCGACAGCAACAACTCACCCATGGCGACTGGCAAGCAGAGCCAACTTCTAGGAAAGTCTGCCAGCAAGAAGGGTAAGCATTCAAAAGAATTACAGTTTTTATTCCACGGAACAGAAATATTATGAGAGAATAGCAAAAAATTTAAATTTTTAAGAAAGCTTATCATTAAAATGGGGCCTGTTTAGCATCACAACATCGGGATTTTTTCAAGTCTCACGAACCTTGGCGAGTTATTAAATTGTTGAGTCCAAAAAGAGACTATTATGATAGAGCAAAACATAACTAAAATGGGAAACATGGGAACATTAATCCCAAACTTGCACTACTTTAAATTTAATTTAATTTTTCCAATAACCCCTTTTAAGCAATGCTTTTTTTTAGTGTTTCTCCACAAAGAGGTGATCGCTCCTATTGGCGCCGCCCCGAATAGGTAGATATGTACGCTCCTATGGCAACGCTCGACGAGCCTGCCAATTGAGCGCAGCGCAGAGCTCTCAACACGCTTCACCGAAGCGTACGGCGGGCAACGCGGCGTATGCGTGTTATGCCAACTTAAATGATGTCCATCGGGCATCATCATCTCGTGCCCGTTCAGCAGTGTCTTTGCCTTGGTTTTTTTTTCTCATTTTTTTTGGCAACACTAATGGCCAGGTCATTAGAATTTACCACACTCCAGTTAAGCTTTGGCTCGTCTGTCAGCTACTCAATTTTCTATGCATTTCGACGCCCATTTATAGCTTAATTATATTATGAAAAATATTAATGTTTAACATTTCATTTTCTTTGGAAATTATAGTTCTTTAAAGTGTTAAAGTAAAAAAACTGATAAGAAACTATATGGATTTCGGGGAATTTCATGTTAAAAACCGAATAATCTTTAAATAATGAAATTTCAATATATTTCAAGGTCATAATAGAAACAAATTCGTAGAAGTTTATGGAAAAAGAATTAAAATTGAAACTAAATAAACTGATAATGTTTCCTGTGCATTCCATTTTAATTACCTTACAAAACGCTTGCGAAATATATAAATACACAAATATATTTATACGTATATGAGTTCATCATTGCGCTGGTTTCGATAATTAATGAGCCATTGAAATTGTAATTGTTTAACAAAATGTGAAAAATTTAATTAGATGCACTTTTGGCTGATTGCTTTGTTATTTTTGTATTTATTTGTGAAAGCGAATTGGTTGCCAATTTGAATTTGAACTGAAAGCTAAATTAAAATGATTTAATTCGAAAGAGAGGCCGACCCGGCACGAAAAAATATACTATACTACATATATGTATGTACATACATGTATCGAAAATGCAATTAGCAATATTATGCACATGGCAGAAGCAACAACAACTACAATAATTATAATACAAAATGGCAATCGGCGAGAACAGCATTTGAATAATTTTGTAGCAGCTTCTTTTTTGTTTGTTTTTTTTTTTCTATTAGCTAGCCGCGATAATTGCTCAATGTTGTGTACAATTTTTATTGTTATTAAAATCACGTAGCAAACTTGGGGGGTAAGCAAAAACAACAACAATACAATAAAATAACAAGACGATCGAATGACGAACTTCCAGACTCGGGCCAGCCGCCACATCCGATTGTTTGACATCCAGTCATCAGTTAATTTTCGCTTAATTACTTGTTTTGCAGCTGCCATAAATGGAACTGCCATCAAAACGGGCAAAGCCAAAGCTACACAGAGACAAAATATTTGAGGCTTTTCTTCAGATATTTCAGAGAATAAAATAATTAAAATTTAGCTGCTAAATAGATGCATAGTTTGCTTGTCTTATACCTGAATCTTTCTAATATTATTTGCTATATCTTCATATGTTCTGTCCATATAGAAACTCAAATGGATATTTCACAATAATTCCATATAGGAATCGATTTATTTTAGTACTAAAAAATTCCTATATCACAGTTTGTGATATTTTTGAAATTATATTAAACATGATATTTTTCTTAATATAATTACCTCCTGAAATCCTAAAATTTCGTAATTTTCTTAACACACTATTGTTTTTTTTACTATATCCTCGTCTAATTTTTATTTCTGTGTACAGTTTAGGGTATTGTAGTTAAACCTTCTTACTTTTATTTTGTTTGTTTACTTGGCGAAACGACATTTAAATGCCCAACCGCCGACTGGGCCTAATGGAAATGACATGGCAATTGCCAATTGGCGTTAAGAACAACAAGAGCGGCGGGAGCAGTAGCAGCAGTGGCCACGGCAAATATATAAACAAACATTTGTGCAAAGTTTTTATTGTTGTTGCTCTAATTGCACAAGTTGCCCTGCCGGTTGTTATTGGGCTTTTAACGCTTAGCCCCCCCCCCCCCCCCCCCCCCCCCGGTCTGATGTTACTTTTATTTTTTANCTTTTCCCCCCCCCCCCCCCCTCCCGCCCGTGTTGTATTTTGTATTCTTGTTTTGCATTCGCTTTTGTTTTGCCATTTAGTTTTATTGATTTCGCGCCATTGGGGCGCCCTTTACACTCCAATGGAAACGACTCGACGCGGCTTCTCATTTCTCTGAGGAGGGGGAGGGTGTTAAGGGGAGGATTGGTTGTTCGATAGTGAAAATTGCCAATTGCCAGTGGCGGCGACAATGCCATAGAGGAGACGAGCGTGAAAAACAAACGGCGGCAATGGCACTGATGTCGCCCAACCGCCCGTCTATACATCCACCCGTCCGCCCCGCCTAATTAATCACAGTGTCATGCATTTGCGAGTGGGCCATATGAGGCCGTTTTGGGGCCCACGCGGCGTATTAGCAATGCGACAACGACTACGACAACGACAGCAACAGCGCAGTGGCAGCGGCAGCGGCAGCTATATCGAACGTTTTGCATTTAACTGTCAATTAGATTTCAATTATGCATTGGTAATTGAAGTTGTCCAGGCAACAAGCGACCGAACGAACGAATGAACGAACGACTCATGCCAGACACGTTTTGGCCCCGCCGTCAAGTCCAAAACCATATAGCTTATATAGCCCTGTTAACACTTGTTTTCACTCGGCATTACAAGTCGGCCATTGGCCACCAAAGTAGGGGTTAATAAATGCCCTACAAAAGGATTAGCTATTAAAGAACACCTTAATAGATATTTAAAATAAATTAAGATAAGTTTTATTTTATGTTTAGCTTTAATTCTTGAAGCCGAAAGGCCTAAAATTAACTTAATTCTCTTCCTGATATTGCAGGGAAATATTCAAAAATATTGTATTGAAATTCTTTAAATTCCAATAAACTTCTTTAACTTTATTTTTTTAGAACTCTATATTTATGAGAGTAAAAAACAGATATCATTAAGAGTATCATAACTTCCCGATAAATAGCTTAAAAAGCATATAAAACTAAAAGCATTAACAGAATATATAAATAAAAGCCAAGAAGGAAAACAAATACATAACAGAAGACAATAAAGTTGGCCCAGTCAAATGCTGTTACATTTGACGGGGGGAATGGGCAAATTGCAAAAGCAATTATGACATGACAGCCAGCCAAGAGACCCAATTGAGGTTAAACAGCTGCGATTCGATATAAAAGCCAGGCAAACACATAGCCATTGGCCAATACAAATGCAAACGGCGAGTCAATAAATATTGTTCTTTTTTTTCTGTTGCAGAAAACTCGGGCAAACCGGCGGCCAAGAAAAAGAAGTTGACGCCGGCCACAACCGCAACGGTGGCCCTACCGCCGGACATTAGTCCCACAGGCAGCAGCGACAGTCTTATGCGGGACAAGCTGGTGGCCAATAGCTCACCAGGAGCCAGTGCCAATCCCGCCCAGCAACAGCAGCAGAGCAATGCTAACAGTGCCCTGGAGACAACCGAAGATGATTCCGATTCAGGATCCACCGATGCCAGGCGGAAAAAGAAGGCCCGCACTACCTTTACCGGACGCCAGATCTTTGAGCTGGAGAAAATGTTCGAGGTGAAGAAGTATCTCAGCTCCAGTGAGCGCACCGAAATGGCCAAGCTGCTGATGGTTACCGAAACGCAGGTGAGACAAAGATACTTTAATAAAAAACATCAAAAATTACATTGCACACACATATTAAAAGGCGTTTAAGAAATAGTTTTACTTTCTTATTTTAATACCAATAATTATAATTAATTTTCAACAAGGAGTTACTGTTTCTACTCACTGAAAATTTAATGGAAAACATTATGTTTTTCGTGGGATTATTAGGTTTCTTTAATGTGAAATTATATGCTTCTGGCTCAAAGAGCATTGCCGCCATTGTGGCCATTTAATTAAATTAAACTCTTTTGTTAAAACACTGTGTCTCTGCCTCTCAATAATCCCAATCTAATGCACATATTTTTACCCATAAATATTCAATTATTTATGTATTTTGTGCGTATGCTTATAATATTTAATTTGCCTAATTTGTATGGCTAACGGAAATGGAAAATTGGGGAATAAAGAGGAAAATTAAATGGTTTGGCAGAGTGGCTAGCAAAAATAAATGAACGGCATATCAAATAAATATTATTGTGTGGTATTATGTTGTAACTAAATATTTGAACAATTTTAACAAATTTTTATTTAGATAATAATGTAAAACTTATAAAAGAATAATACATATTTGTGTAATTCTAACACCCCATTATACTCAAAAGCAAATATAAAATAATTGGTTTAAATTATATGTTTAATACGATTTAGTTGTTTGCTTTTAGAATAATCCAAAAATTATTTACTCAACGCTGAATCGAAATGAATATGGCCCCGGCAGCCATTGCAAATTTATCGTAATTTAATTGAAGCGCATAACAAGAGGAAGCAAGGTGTGATGTGCTGCTTAATGCCTCAGTAATTATTATGCCAAATTATATATATATATATATACATACATACATATATAATTTGTTGCACTTGCAGTTGCCCTTGCAGCAGCTGCCCGAACATGTAATTTGAGAGGCTGGGGGGAAAGTGGCAGCAGGACGAGTATACAATTTGCAATTTGCCAGCCAGAAATGCCTTAAAGCATAAGCAAACTCGCACACTCACACGGATTGCCTTGCCTGATTGTGAAATAAATTGAGATTTATTGACTAATTAGAATAAATTAACTTCGCAAGGACATGCCCGGGGGCCCAACTGCTGTCAGCCAATTAAGGGCAACAACAAAATTTATGTACAACCACACAACGCTGCCCGATGTGTGTTTGCTCTTTAAGCGGCGCTAAATTAATCAAAAACTTGAGCATTTCAGTCGAATTAGTTGGCGAATTGGGCTTTTAAGCTCCTTTGCGGTTTTTGGGTCCTGAACAGGATATACTTATTGGGGCAAACCACCGAAAGTCGTTTGTTATCTGCATTTGCAGTTGACAGCTGCTTGGGGTTTTAATAACCGGAGGTTAAGCTGTTGAGACTTTCTTAAGCCTTTACTGGTAATATTTTTGATAAGAAATTCAAGAATTTCTTGACACTTAAGGTTAAATTAATAAAGAATTCAATTAAAGAAGGAATTATTTATGCACTAAAATTTTGTATAAGAAAATATACTACTTAATACTCTTAATTAAAAAGGAAATGTTGCTAATTAAATTAAGTAATTTTTTTATTTGTTTACATTCGCATTATTTTGCAAGTCAAATAATATACAAATAGTAAAATATAATCTCGCATTCTTTAATCATTTTTAAAAAAATGAATGAATGGGTGATCGCTTTGCCGTTAATGAATGATTAGCTTGACCTGTGATAACCTTTCCCTACCTTCTCAAACATTTTTCCACGAATCAATAAATTGACTAAGGCCTTTTTTTGCAAATATGAATAAAATCTACGGAACACTTTCTAGCTTGACTCAAGGAAAATAATAAGCAGACTTTGATCAATTCATTTGTTGATAATAAATAAAGTGGGACTCTAATAATATTTAGAAAGATTGTGTAAAGGTTAGTAATAAGAATTTATTTTAATTCACACAATATTTAATCAGCAGGCAGCGCACTTTTTTATCTCAATGAACATTAAAACACTAAACAAATGTGACTAATTAGGTGCAAAGTACCTGCTATTTCTGTAATAAAACCCCATAAAATTGTACCCATTACATTTCTATGTCCTCTTCAATCCTTTCAAAGCTGTCAAAATTGGGGCCTGTCAATGCAAACCCGATTTGCATTAATAATCTCACGTTACGCATACGCCGTGTGGCAACTCAAATGCCATAAGACTAATTGGCTGCCATGGCAAAAGACCCAAGCGGATAAACACAAACGGTGGGTGGTGGGAGCATCGGTTAGGGGCAAAGGGAAAACGGAAAATGGTGGCAACAGGGATGTGTCGATGTAGATGGAAACCAAGCAAATTGGCCATGGCAACAACAAGGATATATATGGCAAGGAGTCACATCGAAATGCTTGCTTAATTAAATTACATTCTCCATCAAGTCAATTAATTACAAGTTGATATATACACATAAACACTAAGCACTTTGGCTTCTAAATATGTGCGTGTAATACATGGTAAAAAATATAATAGAAAATTAAAATATTGAAGAATAATAATATTTTAATGGTTTGCAACCTGTATTTTTTATAGAAAGTTTATTTCTTCGTTCTGATCTTTATAAGTCTATTATAAAGCTTACATTTTATATACAATTTATAAAGATCATATAAAAAATAAGAAGAATTTATTAATTTTTATTATTATGGTATTCCTCAATTCTTTTTCACTCAATCATTGACTTTATTACCAATTTTGTTTAACCAATTTTCTAGCTCTGTATGTGGTTTGATGTCCTGTTGTCTGTGTGAGGCAAAATGTTATGCATGTCGACATGTTCAAGTGTTTTGTCTGTGTTATTAATATTATAAGCCCGCTTGGTCCTGCCATTTATCATTCTGGCAAAGGACATGATTCTCTCTCTATCTCTCTGTGTGGGTATATGTGCTGGTTAGTGTGTGTGCGTGAGAAACTGACGTCAATTCAAGTGCAATGCACAGATTTACCACCCACCCACAACACAGGCTGCCTGCCGTGTGTATGTGTTGTGCGTTGTGCCTTACTGTTTATATATAAAACATGGTCAGGACACATAAACATGTATGTGTTAATCACAGCAATAATATCAGCAAATTAACTGCAGGACATGGCTCTCGCTCTCTGTGCGTGAGCGTGTGCGAGTGTATCCTGCTGTGGCCAGGCATTAAGCCTCTTGGCCATTTGCATTGGCACTTGCCAATTTTCCCATCGACCGCCACTGAATGCAGCAGGACACGCACACAGGATATCAAGTTTGCAGCAAGAGATTTACGTTAATTGAAATCAAATTACCATCGACTCCTCGGGTAATTACTAGCACCAGCTCAGTGGCATTTTAAACTCATAATTATGCCACATTATTTAATCAGGAGATCAGTGTTTTGTTGGCTTCCTTAAATAATTTTATAGTGGCTTTGTTTGAAGTTCTGTATTAATTTAGACAGAAATTAGTCAAGGGAAATATACAATGTTGCATACAGTGGGGCAAAACTTTAAATTATTGCTCTGATATTTGGAAAATAATCTTTTTTAGAAGAAAACCTAAGTGAAAAACTCAAATCTGTTTTAAAAAGTAACTCAGCATTTTTGTATTATTTTATAACCACTGTAGTTACCTCATTAAACTAAATAAAGACAGCAAAAATACGAAACGAAGAGGACACACAAAGTGAGAGTCATAAAATTGGCTTTAAATAGACTCTACATCGGCCATAATGTGCGGTTGGCATATATGCTGTTGCCCTCTGGCATCGAGTGGATCCATCCAGAGATGGAGCGGGGGCAGTGCAGTGCCACTGGTTCACCCGTTCACCCATTCTGTGTGCCTCCTCTCTTTCCCCTGCATCCTGGGTACTCTTCCGTGCTTCGGTCTGCATCGTCTGTCATCAACAAACTGTAAAATAGCCTTAAGCCA
Source organism: Drosophila mayri (assembly GCA_008042485.1). NCBI lineage: Eukaryota > Metazoa > Arthropoda > Insecta > Diptera > Drosophilidae > Drosophila > Drosophila mayri. Next base: position 346,525 of record VNJN01004099.1, on the reverse strand, counting down.
GATAAAAATCAATTAATTACGCGTAGATGCGGCTGTCCCAACTGCAACCGCTGCTGCACCACCCTCTCAGCTACCCCTTTCCAGCCAGCACTGGCGTTGCATGCCACACGCACGCACACACAGACAGCAACACACTCACCCACACTGTTGCAAAACTGACAACATTGTAATTGTGTTGCGATTACCAAACGAACGTCACGCGCCAAACGCAGCAAATTACATTTGCATATTAGTGCCGGCGGCGAATGAGGGTTAAAGGGGGGAGAAGTGCACCGAAAAAATTATATAGAAATTATTTTTAATAATAAAATATAAAGTAATGTTGGTAGCGAATATCCTGTCTAGGAGCTCGACAACTAAAACTTCATCAACAAGACGGAATCTTAAAGCAAACCTACAGAAAAGTCCTGAACATCGGCATGTGAGAGTTTTGTTTTCTAAAACCTTAGATCACAATGTTATCCCAGATGATGTGTATTTGTTGTTTTTGTATTATAATGGAAATCAAATGGAAATTGCCACCAAAAAATAGTAAATCTCTAAAATGATTACATATTTTAAGGAGTATACTGATTCAAGTTGAAAAATTCAAACTCCATAAAGAAATACTACATTTTTTAATTCAAAACAAAGACCCATCACATGGTACAAAAAAATAAACATTACTCAATAATTTATACCATCACATGGTACAAAAAAATAAACATTACTCAAAAATTTATTTTTAACAAAATATAATAGTAAAAACCCTTCTCAAAAATCTTCATTTTAGTTGAACAAATAATTAAAAAATTAATCCCATAAAAACACTCCATTATAAACCCTTTTTATCATCTAATAAGCTAGTTAGAAACTCATGAAAATTATTTTCCGTGTAGCACATTGCCGCATAATGTCGCATAGTGTACTTGCAACATAGGGGCGTGTGCTGGCAACCGTTCGTTTGCGGTCTGCAGTGTTACTGTCTCAACAATTTGCATTAGGCATTTCATTTTAAATGTTTACCAACGTTTGCTCATAAAACCGAATGTAATGGCCACTCAGGTGCGACCTAAATGTTGATTTATTTGCTGTCGAACAAGTTTGAGATTGAATTTAAATGCCATTGAAGTCTTAGGTTAAGAGTTATAGTTAAATAAGGCAATTAAGATGCAAGGAAAGTACTTGGGTGACTTCTAAGCAAAATAACTAGAAAGTTGTAAAACAAATTCCCAAAAGATTTAGATTTTCATTTTACAAAAAACTCAAAACACAAGCAAAGTACGTTATAAACAAAGGCAATCCTAACTAAACCGGAAACTAAACCCTTTTAAGGGTGAACTAGCCCTCAATGATAGCCACTCACAACTCATAGGAAATGCCTATTCTGCAGCTCTGACCTCTCTATTTGTTGGCCTGTTTGTTTATATGGTCAATTGCATGGTCGTTGGATGCTGTGGCTGGGGCCACAGGACAGACAGGACAGGAGGCAGTCAGGCCACGTTCAGTGGCAGTTGGCCAAATGACAAATGCGATAATTAAATTAAACTGCTGCCACAAGCAGCACAAACAAATCAAATGGCAATTCATCTTCGAGGACACCACATAATGGGTGACCGAACCAACTAGGACATGCACAGCTCTTGGCTTCAAGCTTATTTACATCCAAGGCCTGGTTATGTCGTTGGCTGTTGGCTGAAAAGGCTAAAAATTATGCTGTTTTAAATTAATTTTTAAACAAGGACACTGCAGCTGGAGATTATTGCCCTTGTCCCTTTATTATTGTTAATATTGCCATTGATATCAATCAGTTGCAGCCGAGAAAAATATAGAAAAGAATGTCTGAATGCATTTCACAAATAATTCTGCCATTTGCAGGTTATAAAGCCATTACGTTTTTTTTATTTAATGGCTTTGGCAATAAAATAAATATCAAACAACTTATAAAATGAGCCTTCACGGGGCAAAAAAAAAAATAAAAACAAAAAAGTGGAAGTCTAAAAGGCTTGATACTTATTATAAACAAAGTGCTTATGCATTGTAATTGGAAATGGAAAAGCATTTATATGAATGCCATTAGGCAATTAATATTTTAATGGCATTCCAACCTGATGGAACACTTTATCGGCATTCAAACAGAAATAATTGTGGCAAATATGCGCTACGCTTCGTTGCAATAAATTTTTGTTTTAATCCAATTATGAATCAAATCAAATCATTCGTTATGAATCTATAAAGAAGCACTCGACACTTTCACGGCCGTGTGTGTAATGAACACTCGCCAGCCTTTGGCTAATTAATTAACTAATTAAAGCTAATTTACATTTTATTAGTCGGCAATTATTTAATCAATTCATGAATAATTTAATGCACACAAATGCACAACCGACACAAAATGGCTTAGCAAATATAAAGCATACGCAGCGTGGGCTTTTAGCATCATTTTAAATTGAAATTTTAAGCAATGCAAATAGAACCTTTTTATTTTCTCTATAATTAATACATAAATATTGTTCAACTGATAGTTATATATTATTATATTTGCTCCATACCCTCATGTATGGTCCGTTTCTAGCCCAAAAAACACCACAAAGTGTCAAAGTTTGTTGTCGGTGTGTGTATTCGCCTGAGTGCATAATTTAAAACAATAAATGCAATTTGCTATTATTAGTATTATTGGGCACCGCAACTTAATTAAACTGTTACGCATACGCCCAGTGGTCACCGCAGAAAAGGATTTTCCTATGAAAACTATTTTAGAAGCTAAACTTTGTGCGGAAAAACGATAAAATAAATTCATTGGACGAAAACTCTAGGGGTCTTTAAAACGAGTTTGAACTGGATTAAATAATATATTTAAATATATTAATCCTTCTATATTATTTTAAGATGCTTAGAAAATTAAGTTAGCTTGAAAATCAATTTAAAAATCACTTAATTGATGAATTTTCTTTATGTTTAAAGCTTTTCTCTAGAATTAATATTTTAAAACGAAAATTTCTTTATAGATCCTTCGTTATTTTAAGGATTTTAAAAAGTTTTAATTACTTTTTATATTTTTTCTCTCATTTTTAAAGCTATTTTCTAGAATTAAATTAAATTATTATAAGAAAAATTAATATAAAATTTCAATTTAAACTCAAAAAATCATAAAATCCGATCACGTGAGAGGTTATTCAAAATACCTTTCCAAAATTAGATCTATACCCCTCGTTTTTTTTATTTATTATTTAAATAGACACACACTTATTTTGCATAAACATATAAAAAAAAACTTAATGGCAGCGAAACCAGCAGCATCTGCCTCCATTGGCGACTCGCGCGAAACGCTTTCAAAAGAGTAAAACAAAAGCAAAAAATCATAAAAATAAAAAACGAGGGCGGGGCTATGTCGGCAGATCTCTCAGATAGAGATATTCCCATCTCCGTCAATCGCGTGTGCCGACTGCCCCACTATCGCTATCACTTTCGCATGCGCGATCGCCGGAGCGTAGACAAAAACGATCGCTTTCGTCGTCGGCGATTGGTGGGCGGCGTCTGAACTTAATTTTATTTTATTTTTGCCGGCAAGGAGAGAGCATTTTTTCGGTGCGGCTGCCAGGGCTAAACACTTGGCAATTAGCAAGTCAACAGAAGTTGACAGCTTTGCCTTTTTGATGAAATATATGAAACAATTTCGGGACAATTAACTTTGAGCGGCCAGAAAGTAATTAATGGGCGAAAGCCAACTGGCTGAAAAGAACACAATCCGGCAGCTTCTGTGAGTGGGCAGGCAAAGAACAGCGAAGAGTATAAAAAAAAGCGTTCTAGACAAGCCAACAACACAATAAGCCAATTAAAAGTCAAGAGGGCGAAGTTGGCTAAAAAACTTTTGGGCAAAGCGAAAGGCAACAACAAACAATCTGGACTAAGAACGAAAAAGCTAGCTAATAAGCATAATTTATGCTGCTTAAAATGCCACTTTGGACCCTAACCGAAATAAAATGAAATTCTAAAAACCGCAAAAGCAAATCAAATAAAAACTAAAAATACAAATGGAAATACAAGATATATATTTTATGGCAACACAAAATGTGTGTGTATTTCAGGCGACATACAGATGCCAAAAAGTCATCAACTAAATTGCTTAGATTATTCTCCCCCGCCCCTCTCTCGCTGCATTATGTTTATTTATTTTCTTGGGCTTTTCCTTCTGCAATTGCGAATAGAAAATTACATTTTGATACCCGGCAATGCCAATTTTCATCGCAGAATTTTTTAATTTCACACATGACTTCAAATGAGAAGTCTTCTTTGACTCGCCGCTCCTAATGAAATATATAGCTCGTGTTTAAGTTGAGTTGGAAGCACTATATCCTCTTAGTTGAATTACAAACAGATTTATGGCATTCCTGGCAGCATCCCTTCTTCTCTCGATTGCATTAGCTACATAAATATGTGTAATAATTGCATGAAAATGATGGTGCATAAATTCCATATTGCCTCTTGGATACATTTAAGGCCCAAACCCAAAATTCAGAAAACAATACTACAATATGGCCAAGAGGGGTTGCAGATTTCACTGGATTTTGGATTTCCGGAGAGATACATATAATGGCATTGTTTCGTCATCATTGCTTGGCATCAGTTTGCATTTGCATTTGCTTTTATTTAATTAATAAACAACGCATTTAAGGCAAATGTGTATGCAGGGAAGGCGGCAGGAGATGCCAGGAGTCATCGTGATAGGGGATTTGGTAGCTAGAATTATGAATATTCATTATATTGAATTATTCAAAGTGGTCATTGTTATATTAATTATTTAATTAAGTTTAAATTGATTTCACTTTCAATTGGGAATTTTTTTTCTAGTTTGCTTTTTAGCGACGATTTAAGACTGTGACTTCTTGGATTTTAGCCAATTTTGGGACATCAAATAATAATAATTTGTTATAATCATTAAGCAATTTACAACCATTTCTAGTTGATATTATTAAAATATCAATTTAAAAATAATTACCATAAATCCAGCTAAACTCACTGTGACTAACTGCTTAATCCAGTGACTGCCAGCACAATTCCCTTAATATCTGTTTACCCTTATGGCAAGGATCATATTTAAGGGGGTGGGATACGGAAATGAGGGCGGCATGGCAGTGGGTGGCCATTGCGTGTGCGCTTGTGAACATAATCCAAAATGACAGGCAATGCAGTGATTATGTTATTAATTAGTAATGGCATTGCAATGCGTATATTTGCAACGAGCAAAGTGTTTCGTTACACAGCAAGAACCGACCAAGGCTGAGTATGGGTGGCTTTTGGGGAATTGGTAATGGTAATGCCTTTGCCAGCTTGTGTATACAGTATTTGATTTACGGCTTCTAGGATGCATAATTACCAAGAGCTTAGTTCGACTCCCATGTACGTTATGACCTGCCTTTCCTGGGAGCCATTATCATAATTTTTTCAACACCAAAAACAAATAAACAAACCTAAATTACACATTAAAACATAATTATTTGTAAAAGAGAACCAGGGAATGCGGCAAATTGTTGAATTTTTTCTTGGCACACAAAAGAATTATGTACATCAGCCGCCATTACTAAGTAGCATTTTGGCCCCCGCCCCAGCACTCACTCGGCCATCCTAATTTGGCTGCTCATTGTTGGGCCAGACATCATTTTCCTTTTCGTTTTTATTTTTGAAAAGTGCGCAGCGAATGTGAAAATTAATTATACTAAGCACACGCACAGACTGAGACAAAGCCTGTGGGGGGGTTAACAGCATGGGTTAAAAGAGAGCTACTATACATTGCAGACTGGGCACAGACTATTTAAGGATTGTTGCCACTCTCAGATCTTCTGGCGTTGATTGAAATACATGTGTAAGACGGCGGCCAGGGAAATAACAGAAACGCATCTGTCATAAACCTATTTAGGTGGCGAATGCCATTTGCACTGTCAGAAAAATGAGCCAAAAATGGTGTGGAAATAATAAAAGTGAAGACATGGATCACTGATCAATAGAAATAGAATTTTCTATATTTCTTCATAAAAATGTATATGATTTTTATAACCAATCTTTTTGGCGCTATAATAATATTAATTACCAATTTCCTTTTTGAATTCTTCTTAAAAAAAAAAATACTTTGAAAAATTTCTTTAATTATTTGAAAATCTAAATCGATTTCCCAAATTTTCTACGTGTTTCCCTCTTGTGTTTGGCTTCTGGGCTATTTATGCGCTCTGTTTCTGTCATCTTTTGCCCCACACGCTCACGCAGACACTCTTAAATGTCAATAAATCATAGGCGGGTCGCCAAAAGCAAAGCGAAGGGGGGCATCGGAGGCAGTGGAGGCCATGAATCGCTTGACAAGTTCTGGATGGATATTTTTAGAAATATACTTCCACATTTCGCCTTAATGAGGTTTAGTGCCGAGATCAAAACATAACAAACAAGGCACTTTATGGACGCTGTGAAAAGTCTACGAAAAGTCTCTAGCCAAAAGCGGAAGAATTTATACAACAACACAAACGAAATGGTATAGAAATAAATTTATTAATGAAGATTTATGCAATATTTACAAAAATAACGCATCGCGCATCCCCAACCTAAACATTAATAATCCCACCGGTTCGGAATTCAAGAATCAATTAGATCATCGCATCGCACAGTTGGCCAGGCCGAAAAGCACTTGAGAATACAAGTAATCAACAATTAAATACGACGATGATGAGGGCCCGCATCCGCGAAAGGCCATAAAAATAAAATTCAGGCATTTATAGTTGGAGGTGAAAGGAAGGAATCCACTTGGGTTGGCCCATTAAGAGTGCGCATAAGGTAAACACGGGAAATGCTTTATTGTTCATGAATGTATCTAATGAACATTTACGGGGTGGCGGTCGCAACACACACACACACACATGGGATGAGTAATGGCCAATTGAGGGAAAAGGCCGAATATAATCGGTGAGGAAACTCGCTCATAATCCATCTTCATCCATAAAATAAACAATTTGCGTAAGCATCAATCTATCGGCAAGTATATAACCATTTTGAATTCCACACACTAGTGTGTGTGGGTTCGAAAATATTTAGCAATCAATTAATTGATTTTCAATATGAAAATTTTGGGTATTTAGATGTGCGAATGTGCTTGTGTTTGTTTAGCGTGTACTTGAGCATTTCCTCTTTTCAATTTGATTTTTTTCTGGCTGTGTGTGTGGAAAAAGGAGGATGAGGTTGAGGTGTGTGGCGTTTTCATGTTAATTTCATAATTTTTCCGCCACTCGGGGAAAATGAGCATGTCATATAGCAAGGATAGAGGCTGATGTGTGCGTTGATTCCTAGCACTGGCAGAAAAACTTGTATTAAAGTCCAAAAACGTTGAAATTCCTGTCAAAAACGAAATGTTTTAGCAAGAAGTCACTAATGCATTCATCAGCATCGACTTTTTGTTAAAAATAACATTTTTTTTTATTTATTTAAATTTCTTAATTAATAAAATCAAAGAATTTCAAAGAGTATTTGGTATTATGATAAGCCTAAAACTGCATATGATTATTTAAAAAAAAAAAACATCATCTTTAATGCTTATTAAAACACTTGTGAAACCATCACTTTCTCTCAGTGCATTTGGATCTTTATTTTGTATGCAGACTGCCGCTGAAATACTAATTATGTGCGCGATTTAAATAGATTTTTCATTTATTTAGCTGGCCCATCATTTCTGGATGAAATGGAAATGAAAACGAAAATGAGAGCCAAATGTTTTATGTTGCGCCATTGGCCTCAGTCAAATGTTATGGGGGGAGAGGAAAAAGGGGGTCGATTTTTGCCTTTTGACGTGCGCCTGTCATTTCATCATTGCTCTTGTTTTGGACTCCGAACAAAAAAAAATTGAAAACAGCGGCTGACTGACGGGGCGGAAGTGTTGCGAGTATATATTCGAATAATTCCGAGCCGCGGGAGGATACACAATTCTCGAGTTATTTGTTGTGCGCCCACTAATAAGGCCAAATGGGGCATAAACATTCGTAATTATGTGGCTATGAACTGCCTCTTGACTCACTCATTTTGTAGATCTCCAAGTATTAAGAGAAATTTCTGTTTTGAATTGGAAGATGGTCTAAGGATCTTTCAGTTTGATTTAAGAATTTAAGAGTGAGAAGTATGAAGCCCATTTCAGTATATTTATATTAGAAAAATATATATTTTTGATAATAAAGGAATATAAAAATATTTGTATATGAAAAATGGCAGTTAATAAAACTCACCGACTGGTCAATACCATAAATTTATTGACTTTCACCATAATTGTAGGAATCGATGCGTAAATTCCTTTTTAAATATATATTATTTTGGAAACACAAATATTTTTATCACTTTCACTTTTATTCACTATGTTTTAATGTAACATACACAAATCGCACTTAAAAAAAAAAAAAAAACAATTTATCCACAAAACACGCAACACACATACCGAAGTCAATTTTCGCGAATTTTTACACACACACATGCACGTGCCATATTGGATTAGGGCTCCGTGGCCGCGAATAAGACTTAAAAACCCAGTAAACGTAGATATTTTTATTCTCCATGAGATCAAACACATTTTAGAAGCTTCATTGTTATTAGTAGTTACGCTTTTTTATAAATATTAATCTTGAAACGCGTCTAATTTGTTTAGGCGTAAGATACACACAATCAAGTGCACAAGTTGCACACAAATGCACAGGGGGCAGAGGGTGCTCCACAGATTGTTGCTGTAACTGCGATTCGAAATGTTGTTGATGTAAACTGCATGTAATACTCAAACTTGTGCAACTACTATCTACTGGTCTACTATCCATTTAATCATCTTAAACGAGGTTGATATGGCATTTATAAAATTTTAATCACACATAACGCAGTCCATTTTCGCGCAATTTTTACACACACACACTCACTTACGCGCCTTTTTCTTAGCCTTTTTCGCATTTTGCCAATAAGACTTAAAAACCTCGTTTGCCTTGATATTTCTATTAACCTTGATGGCAGACACTTTCAGGAAGCTTTATTGTTATTAAAGGCACCGAAATACACTTGTTTTAAGCTCGAAATTCACAACTTTTCAACTTTGCAAGTTGCAACACCAACCCGGTCGGTCCGACCGTGACCCCTAACTATCGAAATGCAGAAGTATCGATCGCTAATTCTTTTTCTTTCTACTTTTGCAGGTCAAGATTTGGTTCCAAAACCGTCGCACCAAATGGAAAAAACAGGATAATGTCACCAATAACGAGGCGGCGGAGCACAAGTCCTCAAATGCCAATAAGCCAGGATCGACAGGAGCAACCACAACAGGGGGCAACGAGTCATCGGAGAAGAGAGCTGCCGGTTCGCCGACAGTTGGCAGCGCTGCGGCTACACCGGCTGTGGAGATTAAAAAGTCTCCAAAGTCGCCGAATCGCGGCAGCAGCAATAATAATAACAACAATACGCTAAATAACAATGTTAATAGCAAGCAAAGTACAACAAAGATTAAGAAACAATTGAATGCGCTGCTGGAGAAGACCGTTAAGGCGGCGGCAGCAATTCAGGTGAAGACAGAACCTGAATCGCCAACAGCATCTGCTGATCATCATCACCACAAGTCGTCCGCGGCCGGTGAAAAGCGTAATAATAGTAATAACAACAATGAAGGTCAATTGCAAAACCAGCTGCTGCATCAGCGTCTGCACCAGCATGCGATTCCCCTGACAGTGGAACCGGCAGCGCCCTTGGAACAGACCGAAAAGCTGGACATCAAGCTGGAGGAGTCGCCGCAGCACAGGGAACTGCAGTTGAGTCTCCAACGTGCGGCCATTCAAAATGGCCAGCTAACGGAAATGGATTTCGAAAGCAAGCTGGCGGCCAGCAAAATATCCATTGCTCTGGCAATGGCCAACAAGTTGCAGCCGCCAACCCCCGAAGTCCAGGACAAGAAGCTTAGCAACAACAACAAGCCGGAGAGCGAGTCCTCGGGGGAGGATGAGGACGAGGACGAAGAGGAGGATACGGCGAGCGAGCATGGTGACTCTACGGAACCGCATGACGACTCGCAGGATCCGGATGCCACAATGCGGGAAATATAGAGAAATAAGCCCGGAGAGACAGTCAAATTACCATAACTTGTGCCAAAAACGTCGAATATTGCTCACATTTCCCCAAATAATGATGAAAAACTCCCACAAAAAAACATATATAAAGAAAAATAAGTGAAAACCCCCTTAATGTAAACCTAATTGTAATTTAATTGTCGCGTAATCCGTTCACCCTTAGGCTTGTATTTAATTTATTTAAAATATATATACTTGACGCTAAGAGTCCTAGGCTTTTGTAAATGTCGCATTTAAAAGAGAGCTGCAAACTATACGAAAATACAAAAACAAACAAAAATTCTATAATTGTAATCTAAACTTTCGAGAATTTCATGTGATAATGTATACGAGGCGATTACAAAATTGATTTTACTAATTGAACTATATAAACTATATGGTATGTGTAAGCTGTGCTACCCTGTAAATGGCAATTTGAATGAAACATATTTATTGAGTGTTTGTACAAAATTAAGTAAGGCAACAAATGAGAATGACATAGCCCCGGAAAAGATCCTATTCTAATTTAATTTAAAGGAATTTGCAAATCACTAAAATACATATTAAATAAATATTTGGGAAAAATTAAAATCTCTTGTTAAAAATCCTTTCCTTTAAATATATGCGGGATTAATTTAAATCAAATTGCCCCCAGAAATATTGTACAAATTAAAAATACTTTTTAACTAGATTTTTTTATGTTTTATACCTTTTATTCAAAAAAAAGAGCTTAAACATTTCCTTTTAAGTAAATTACAACGCTTAATTGTCTGCAAATTCCTTTTAATTTAATTAAAATAGAGTCAAATTGGCTGAATAGACTCCGCCATTACACATTTTAAATTCAAACAAATTAAACAAAAACAAAAAAGAAAATGAAAAACAAAATAAACAGATTAAAATTCAATAGATCACAGGCGACGCATTTTGGCTGGCGGGCGGGTGAACTGCGGCTCGGGAACATTAACCACGCCCTCAGCGGTGATAAGGAACTCGGCGAAATCATTAGGCGTCTCCGGGGAGTAGAGAATCTCCAGCTTTCTCACGGTCAACAACTCATCTCCCGCCCTATGCTGCTTGGGCACGCGTGACACCCTCAGTCGGGTGCGTCCTAGGTGTGCCCACTGCAGTCCCAAGCACGGTATCTCCTCCTTAACGCCACTGGAGGCCACCTGATTCACGCAGACCACAGCGCAGTTGTACTTGTCCGCATAGGTTAACAAAGCATTAGCCAATCGACGCATCTCCCGGGCTCGTTCAAGATAATCGGTGTACAGCCGGAAGATAGCAGCCACGGAATCAATGATGATCAGGCCAATGCCATGCTGCTGCATCAGGCGGGGCAGGCGATTCTTGACGCAATTGAGCAAGGGTTCCTAGAAGAGTTAAGGATAAGTATTTTAAAATCTGTATATACAATATCTTCTTACAGTTTCATAATGATGTTCGACAAATATATTGCCCAGAAAGTTGAGCTTCTCCTGGGGATATCGCTTCTCACAGGCCTTGCTCATCTGCAGCAGCCGCCTCGCTGGAAAGGCATCTTCCGTGCAAATGTAGGCCACACCCTTGCCCAGTCCACCCAGCTCGGTGGGCAGCTGGACACACAAGGCCAGCTGCAGTAGGAGCTGCGTCTTGCCCACGCCCGAAGCGCCGCAGAGTTCGGTGATGCCTCTAGTGACCACGCCACCTCCAGTGCAGCGATCCAAGGCTGAACAGCCGAAGGAGACACGAGACCATCTCACATTGGCCAGCGGCTTGAACAGGGAGTCGGCTAAAAGGATATTAATTAAGCAGTTATTACATAAATCTGTTCTCAAACAGGAGTTCCTACTCACCTGCCTGAGGCATCTCCGCCAGCCACTTGGCTGCCGCATCCTTGAGCACTCGAACATCCTCTGGCGTGCACTTACGAACCAGCGAGTGCAGCGATTTGGTGCGCGTATCCAGAAAGCGGATCTTTGGCGTAGTCAGAACCTCCTCCGGGGCCAGGACATTAACTGTTGTTAAAGTGGCATTAGGCGACACTTGAACTAAGTTTCGGGAACACCCCTTTCCTTACCCTGCTCCGCGATTTCCTTGATGTGCTGAGGCAACTGATCCAGAAAGTTTGTCATCGCCGCGGCTTCGCGAAGGAGTGTGTGATGGCATGTCCTCGATGGGATTGCGTGATTTGATGGCCGGGCCCACACGAAAGGTGTTTCAACACCTCGGGAATCGCTCCGAAGCGGGGGAAGTATCGATCAAACAGCCGGGGACGAATAATCAGCGACGATTTTCGAAATAAACAAAATGCAAAGACCGGCTTTCGCCTGCAATCAGCTGTTGGCGCCATTTTAAAACTGGGTCAATCGGTGGTACAGTGGTTATGCGGTAGGGGGACTATTTTATTATCTAGAATTTTAGATATTCAAAGTTACTTATTTTAAGTAAATATTAATGTATACCTTAAAAACAAAACTGAGCTAAATATGAGAACAATCCGAAACGGATTTTATATCCTTGAACTATTTAACTACTTGGACAAAGTGGTTCCCCTCGAGCAATCTTCTTCGTACCAACTCTCCATTCTGATCATTGATATATTTCTTTCGCTTTCGAAGCACAATCCTTGCAGGTTTCCATTTTAAACCACTACTTCAACAAGCACTTGATATCATTTACACATTAGTTTTGTTTTGTTTCAATCATTTAATTTCGAACATTATTTTTCGCACAAACATCAGAGAAAAACGCAAGAACAGTTCGATCGTGTTATCGATAGATTGTGTTTGCGGCTCATCCTCTTCCTCTTCCTTTCAGACGAATGTTATGTGTGTGTGGGTCGTGTGTAAATGTTGTTGTTGTTTTTTCATCTCGCTTAAGCTAAGGTAACTAAGGATCTTGGATCCTACATCAGCCTAGTTCTTGGGCTTGGGCTTGGAGAGCTCCTCCAGAGCACGGGCCTCGGCATCGGCACTGCGCTTCTTCTCTTCGGCGAGCTTAGCATCGCGGACAACCTTCTGCTGAGCCTCGATCTCGCGCACCTTCTCCTCCTTCTTGGACAGGCGGCTCTGATGGGCGGCACCGTAGGCGATGCCCACAAGGAGCAGCGACCAGCGGCCGAACTTGATCAGCGGCGAAACGCGAACGGGAGCCTGCGACATGGTTCTTTTCTGGGAGTTATGTAATGGTCCAACGGGAGAAACTGCAAGAAATGGGATGACGTTAGTGACCAACTTAAACACATGCGTTGTCTGTGGTACATTCTACACCAGCAAAAGCTTTTACGCCCTTTTCTTTTATACTTTTTCTGTTTAAATTGCGAAAATTACCCAAAATCGAAGCTGAAGTATAACCTTAAAACAGCTGTCAAACGAGAGATGGGAGCTAAGTAGATTATGCTGGATACCTATCGATATTTTCATATACCAAATTTGGTACAAAAAAGTTTGAAACTGAAAGTTAGCTCGTTCAAACTAACAGCAACTTTAATTTTAAAACTTCGACTAACGAAAATAATTTATACAGAAAATTTAAAAAAATCATTTTATTTGTTTTTAAATATATTAATATAATTTCTTTTTAAACTTCCTGGTATTTTTAGAGAGACCACGCTCCAAGGTACAAATAAAATTGCAACAACATTTTCCAGTATATTACAGGTCTATAGTTATTTTGGACCAGCCGCGGTCTCACTAACTTCTAAGAAAAAAGTATTTTGATTTCCCGAAAACATGGCTAATTTCAGCTAATATCGGAAATTTGCAACTTCAGAACACATACTTTTTCGGAAAACAAGACTGCGGCTGTTTTGTACAAATCGTGGAACAAGTGAAAATTGACGCGTGTTAAATGCAAACAAGAAAATTCCAACACAGACCTTGAGTGGCTCACACACACAGGCAAAAACCCCCTCTCTCTCACCTGCCTTGCACACTTGCACACATACGTTCGCGCACATAGATAAAGAGGAGTGCGAAAGGGAGGGAAGAGACCGAAACGTTCCCAGTTTTTTGTGTTTTTTTTACGAACAGGAAGTGTTTGTTCGCTTTTTTTGCCAGGATCTGCTGACATTGGCAGCTGGCGATCAGAATAATGGTGAACGTACCCCCGCTACTCTGTAGCACACCGCCGCCCATCGATTTCGGGGAGGAGGACGACGATTCCGGTTTGCAGTCCACAATTCACTTGGACGAAAATGACGAATACTCTGAGTTCGGCTTAGTCAGCGGTGCAAAAGGTAAGCTTAAAGGGGTAAACAGAGCAGGGGATCTCATCCAGAAAAGGGGAATATATTCCGAACTGAATTCTGTATGAACTTCGACTGTATTCGATCATGAGTTTGGGATTTATTCCAAAATTAGGATCAGTTTTAGTGTTCTCAAGACTTAAAATGCGTTTCTTTTAAATAATATTTAATGTTTTTTTTTTAAATAAAAATGTTTACTAATATAATTCAAACATTCATCAGGGTGCCAGAGAAATTTTTGCTCAAAAATCCACTAAAAAGAATTCAAAATGTATAAATTTGTATTATAATATGATATATTGTGCTTATTTGTTTTAATCTAATCTTAGCCAATTTATTGGATTCATTATTTCATTAAATAGTAATTTTATTTAGGTAAGCTCAAGTTAGTTCCTTTAAAACAAATTTGTAAGACTTTAAATAAAAGAAATTCATAAAATATTAACTTTTAAAGCACGTACCATGTATGTACATACCCATAAAAATTAATAAAAATTACACAGAACTGTCACATTTACTTCATTTTTCTTATTACAACTTTTCCTTTCGTTTTAGAACCCCTTCCATCGCCGAATCCCGTAACGGAATACCGGGAAAAGCCACCGGATGATATGCTGGAAAATAAACAAACTGCTGAGGCTTTTAATTACCAAGTGAAGCAGTCGATTGATTACGACGTTTATAGGGAAACGGCACCGCCCACGCCGCCACCCTTAAGTCTAGAGCTTGACGAGGAAGTGGCGGAGCAGAATGGGACTGTGGAGCACATAGAACCGTTGGAGGAGGACGAGGAGGAAACGAATACCAATGAATCTGTGCCCTCCTTGAAGCTGGACAGTCTCAGTTTGTACTCCACGGAAAGCGTATCCGCTGCCTCAACACTCTCGCCCTTGGGGGAAACGGATGCGAATGCAGTTGCTGAACCCATAACCAAAGCCCACGTCGTTCTTAGCCATCAAGTCACACTGGAGGATGTCTCCGATGACAGCGACGAGGAGTGTTCGCCAAAGAAGCCCAAAGAATTATTTATACGCGAGGGAGCCACAGATTTCTTTGCCATTGAGGTGCTTGCCACACCCACTTTACCAAATGGAGACGGTGTCCACGATACAGAAAATAATCTTAGAAAAAAGTCACTAGAGGATGAAAGCTTTAAAGGAATGGAACCACTAAAGGAGGAGGAACCCAGCTTAAGAGAGGAAACCACCAGTCAGCACGAGAAGTCAACGGAAAGCAGTGTCTTTCAATTTGCAAACTTCGAAGCAGAGCCAAAGAATTTCACTGACACAGAGATTACTACTGAGCTTAAGCCACACCAGACGGAGCCCCAGGAACCAGATGACGACGACTTCGAAGACTTTGGTGACTTTGCGGATTTCGCAGCTGCTGAACCTGAGAGTATAAAGGAATCCCAGACGATAGCTACATATTCCAATCAAGCAGATGCCTCAACAAGAGATTCTTCGGAGGCTAACGCAGTTACCCTCGTAGAGCCTCCTCAGGATGATGGTTTTGATGATTTCCAAGAGTTTGCAACTCCTGTAAAGGCCACTACGCCCGTCCAAAACCATGATGAAGACGATGATGATGATGATTTTGGTGATTTCTCGGAGCCAGCTGTGGCTGTCAATCAAGTACCTCCACCGCCGCCGCCAGCAACTGTTCACCTTAGCCTCGACGAGCGGGTCAAGCCAGTCCTGGAGATGATGTTTCCTCAGACCAAAGAGATGGATAATACGAGTTTGGACAAGCGTCGGCCGTTGGCGCAATGTCAGCGCTTTAACTTTGGTGCCATTGAGCATGCTCGAGCTCTGAAATATGAGTGGGGTAGTTCCGAGATGAGACATGCCCTTGTGCGATCGCTGGGCATTGATTCGAGGAATATAGTAAGTGTAAAGGAATTTTAAGAATCTTGAATTTAAATAGCTTTGAGTTTAAGTTCATAAAAAATAATGACTTCTTTATTATTTTCAGCTCTTTGGTGACAAATGGAACTCTTCGATGCCTCGTTTTGCAGCCAACTTGAGCTTTGATCCTCTTAAACCACTGAAGCCAACGGCGTCAGCCAACGCCACCTTGGAGCCCACCGCCAGTAGCAGCAGCAGCCATCAGGGTGAGTGTTTTTACTGATCTCTTTGAGAGATTACTTCCTCGTATAGTTGCCGCAAATTAACCGCTACACAAGTTTCGTAAATTGAGAAATTGCCGCCACCCAACAACCACTCGCTTGCTTTCTGTTGCCTTCCTATATCCTTCTTACCACCCAAAACACCACTAACACAACACACACATGCTTTCCCGGATTTGGCCTGCCGTTCGATTGAAATTGGCTGCTCCTCTTTTGCGTTGTACCTTTTTTTCGGTTTCGCCTTGTTTTTTTTCGTTGCCCCTTGTGCCACAGTTTTTCCAACTTTTTTATAAACAAACAATCAAAGAACAAGTTTATCCTTACGATAACAAAATGTATTTAGAATCACATGTACAGACTTTACAATTGGAACAACTAGACCAACTACTAACCGTGATGGTGGCTAATGCTGATAAAATAAATCTTGTTACCTCTACCTCTAAACACACCAATAACAATAACAACAACAATGATACCGATGATGATGGTGATAATAATGGTGACAACAACGTGGCTGCTGCTCCGCTGGATGATATGCCCATGGCCTTAATGGATTTGATGCCCCAAAACAATCACAATTTGACTAACGATTTGCACCACCACTCTACTCCACTCACACATATGAATAATAATAATAATAATAACCATACGAATAATAACAATTATGCAAACAATACAATAATTAACACAAATCTCACTGCCCACTGCGACGCCTTGCTGGATTTTAGTAAGTTTCGTTGGCTCTGTGCGTGTGTCGTAGTTGTGTTTCCACCTTTTATATTTCTTTATTTTTTGTCGATCGGTTCCGTTGCCTATAATACTTCCAAGCTTTGCCTCAATCCCTACGATCCGCAGTTTCCCCTAGTTCTTGTTACTTTGGCACTACAAAGCATTCAAACTCCGCCAGCACAAAGTAGACCCTACTCCCCACATTTTCAACTTTTTACTTAGCTAGAAAACAAGTTTATACTAATAACTAATATAAAATAACCAATATAATAAACAATATAAATATATCCCTAGTTTAAAATTCAACTGTTGTGTTGTTCGGTAGAATTCAGGAAAATATTCTTAAGATTTAGCAATATTCAAAAATTAAAAACCGAAATAACTATTTTTAATTTATTTGTTTCCTTTTGTGATTATATTAATCTGATATATGAACAAATATATCGATTTAACGCATTGTAAAAAAATTAATATATATAAATTATCGATTATATATCCTTTTTAATGTTTAAATATTAATATTATCAATCAAAAGATTTAAAAAAAGTTATTTTTAATGGATTTTTACCGATATCCAACACAACAGATAACTGTAAATCTAAAAATTAAATATTAATAAATATTAAAAATTATATACATATATTATGTAAAATATAAAATGTATTCTTAAATTCCTCATCAAAAGATAGCTCCCCACAGTAATCACTGTTTTTCTCCTTTCCGCAGGACTGGAAACAGGCACCGGGACCCAAGCGAGCCAAGCTGAAACGCGGCCTAGCCAGGCTCATGGGGAAGGGTTCTCCTGCAGCACCATCTCCATTGGCGAAGAGCGACCCAAGGCCCAGGTCGAACCAGTGCCAGAATCCCAGTCCCAGTCCAGCCACCATCATATTGAATCCCCAGCAGCGGCATCAGCAGCAGTTGTTGCTCCAACAGCAGCGACGGTACCGCCTGCTATATCAGCAGACAGCCCTGCCCACCACCTCAACGGCGGTGAGCAGCTGCATCAGCAGCAGCAGTCGGAGCCGGAGCAGTTTGATTTGAGGGCCACCCCTTCGCCCACCCAGCCGCCATCATCGCTGCCAGCGCAGGAGGGAATCATGGGCAGCAGCTCTTCCTCGATTGCCAGCTACGCAGTGCCGCTGAAGGAGACCCATATCTATACACCCTCCAAATCGGATACCGCGGTGGCCAAGACCACCACGCTGTCGCCTATTGATTTCGACTACGAAATGGCGGCCACTGGCATTATCATTGATGAGACTGTGGTGAAGAAGGAGTATCGCGATGTGGAGTATAAGCCGCCATTTGGCCTGGATTCGCCCAGCAAAGTCAGTAGCTTCGATATGCCTCCACCTCAGGGGGCAGCAGCAGCGACGGAGGATGACGACTTCAGTGACTTTCAATCGACGCCAGCAGTGCCGCGTTCGAGGCTAGATACGCCCACGTTCGGCGAACAGATGATTCTCAGTCCAGCCATATTGCTGCCACAGGCCATACCACTGGCCAAGAAGGCATCATCATCATCAACAGGAGCAGTTGCCGCTATAGAGTGGGGCGACAATGCCTTGGCCAGCATAAATGCCGAGGAAATGGCCCGCATCGAGGAGTTATTCTCATCTCAGACCGCCAAGCCGCCGACGATAAGCGCCTCGGTGGCCAAGAAGAAGCCCTCTCCACCGCCGGCTTCAACTCAGGCGCAAGAGGATGACGAATGGTCGGATTTTGTGTCAGTTCCAGTGGCAACAACGCCCCAGCAGAACTCTCCCCGCACCAACAATAATAACAATGTCAACGGCAATCCCAGGAAGGGAATTGCACAAGCAGCAGCAGCTGCCGCTCCCAAAGACGATGATTGGTCGGATTTTGTGAGCAGCACTCCAGTGGCGTCGACGGTTCGTCCGGCGCCGCAATTCAATTCAGGCGCCTGGCAGACAGCTAATTTCTACAACAATCCCTTGAGCCTCTACCAAGCACAGCACCAACAGCAGCAGCACCATAGCAATCTGGTTCCCAGTCACAGCACCAACAACAATAACAACAATGTGCCAGCAATTCCCCAGCAAATTCACATCATGCACGACTTCTCCACGGCACCCGTTGCGGGCGGCTTGATGGGTGTGGGCACCACCGCTACCTACCAGCAACACCATCAGCGTCAGCAATTCCAAATTGGCAACGCCAAGGTGGCACCGCGCATCTCCCTTATCCCCGATCTCAGTTTTGTGGCACCGGCCTTGCCCACGAATGCGGGTGCGTTCATGGGAGCTCTGCCGAAACCGAGCTTTGGCGGTGGCAAGAAATGACACAAGAAGTTGAGGAGTGGCCAGCAGCAGCAGCAGCTTCGCCGCCAGCAGCAACAGCCTCCACTGGGTGGCGGCGGGGGCAGAGGCGAAGCCACCATCCTCACGTAAAGATTACGTAGGGCAAAGGAGGGTGGCCCGTAGGAGACACTCAGTATTATGAATCCGTCTGATAATTACCATAAACCGTCACACACACGTACTTAGTTCGATGCAAGCGCTGTGTTTTCATGTTGTTGTTGACGCTGTTGTTGTTGTGCATAAATGTTGTTGCTGTTGTTGTTGTTGTAGATCGTAGATCAGGATTTCTAAATTAAGACAAAGAAAAAATACTAAGAAAGCAAAAATTTATTCCTTGGTGCAATAATTGGATTACAAAATTGATTTTTTACTTGAATTTTTAAAACAAAAAAAAAAAAAACAATTAAGACATAGGTCTTGGACCAAAATATATATTTTATAATTTATTAAACCTTTCTGAAATTTAATTAATTTGTTAAATGGAATTTTGTCATTTTATTTCTCTAGAAAAACTTCAATTTGTTTACAAAAATGATTTCTTTAATGTATATTCTGATTTAATACGGTCAAAAAATTTAAACTTTAAATCAAGTTCCTTTTAAAACAGAAATTTGAAATAAAGTTATATTCTTGTAAAGGCATGACTCAGAAATAGCTATGGATTTTTAAATTAATATAAATTGAATTGAAAAGTTTTATTTAAGAAGATTATTTTTTACGAAAAATATGTTCTTGAATTCTTTTTATTGATTTTAAATGCATAGCTAATTCTGTGACACCCCTACTATTCCAAATTGGCTAAAAACTAAGAAAATTATAATGTTTTAGTAATATTTCCAAAAATAAGTTTAAATTTTTGTAACTTATTGAAAAGTTGCCTGAAGCTTTGCTAAATTTTACAACTAGCTTGTGCGTCTATGGTACTGCGATCATATCAATATATCAACTTAAGATCTGCATTAGATAACCAAAAGCGAAACACAAGAAATCGTAATATAATTTCGGGAATAATTTTTATTTATAAAAGAAAACACCTCTTTAAACAAGGCTTTACTATAGTTTTACCTGCAATCCTCACATTTCGCAGCAATCAGATTCTGAAAAAAAAAAAACCTGAAAAACCATTCCATGAACGAACTTCCTTTGTTATTATGAAAAAAAAAATACTCCAAAAGCGAATGCGGGGGCCACCTATATTATTAAAAAGGACTCGAACCCCAACCCGCCTGATGCGAATTTTTCTATATTGTGTACTTAAACGAGAACCCTAACCAAGCGAACATAGTTAACGTTGTAAATGTATTTAGGATTCGTTAGTTGATAGAACAACTCCCATTGCATTCCAAGTGTAAATGTGCATAGACGATAGAGTGTACAGTTTGCCATGATGATCTCCAGGAAAAATGCATGCTGGATATACCGAAACCCAATCCGCTCCAGTTCATAATTGATTTTGTTTGTTTTCTTTTGTGTTAATGTGTGTTTTTTGATTTATTTATTTTTTACTTTATGTGTTACGCACTTTAAGTTGAATGTGTGTGTGTGTGTTTGCGTGTGTGGGTGTGTCTGGAAATTATATAAACAATTTATCAACTAAAGCTAAGTGTATATGTTCTTAGATATTAACCTGTAAATTACAGAATAGATTTCTCGTTTTCGTATTGTTTTATTTTCGCCAAGTCAATAATGAAAGGAAAACAAGAACATGATTATAGAGAGATGGTTGCTGCTTGATTTAAATAAAATTAATTAACTATGTACTAGAAAATATAATATGTATATGTATTTACGATATTGTATAATTAAAAAGATATGCGAAGAATAAAAATTTAACCTATTTGAAAAATGAATTCAATATTGGAGCATTAATGAAAAGCAAAGGAATAAAAGAAAAATGTATTGCAGAGCTCGCCAAAATAGTGCAAGTGGAACCGATTCTAACAAGCTCTGCTTTTTGGGGACAAAACAAAAATGTAAAACCGGATGTCTAAGGACGGGGAACTTTATTTTTTATATTATGTGGCGTGAGTATGCGTTTGAAACCTGCATGTGAGTAGAGATTATCAAGTAACTCGAAGCACTAAGCACTGCTCTCCTGGAGAAGCCTCGTGTTTAATGGGGATGTCCTAAGTGCTGTGTGTGGCTTTTATGATTTAAATCAACGATACAGTGTCAGTTCCTAGGGTGTGTTGCGGGTGCGAGGGCGGTGTATATAGCTCTATGGCAGTAAATAGTACATAATAATAGTTTAGAAATTACACATGTATCTAATATAAATATCTAATTATAAATAGTGTTATGATCGATCTTCCGAAATCATTTCTCTCTCTAAATGGTCAACAGTTTTTTTTTCATTCTTTTACATGCGTTAGTAATTATTATTATCTTTGCTTAATTTTAGCCTTGCTCTAAACATAATGAAACGCTAACAAATCCAAAATATATGCAATGTGTTGGGGCTTGATCTTTGGGTAACCGAATGGAAATCTAATTGGGGAATCTCTAGGTTTTAATATCAATTTTGAGTCATTCTAAAGTCTAGGTCTTTGTTTACATTTATGTATTTTCTTATTATTAATTTCGATTTGCATTTAGCCGAGATTTTGCCAGGCTCTTTCGCTGAATCTCTTTTGGAAAAAATTAATATTATTCCCTTTTCCCCATTGATTATTTCCATAATTTCGGTTACTTATCGTCCCAGCGATCTAACCGCATATCTTTTTCAATCATGTGAGGGCGGTGAACTGTGTGTGTTTGTGTGAGTGTCGCTATCCGTTATGATATTTGAACTAACAGTTTTTCATACTTTTTTTCCTCAAAAAATAAGATCTAAGCTCGGGAATGCTGCCCAAGGAGCAGGTCTCCAGATATCGGTCCATGAAAACAGTTCTCCCTTCTTCTCTGGCTTAAGGCGATGCAATCTACGTATATAAAAGCTATTGTGAAACTCCTCGAGCTCAAGATTCCCTGCCTTAAACTTGGTACAAAAAAAAGTAGTCTTTGTTTTCAAGGCCGAACCGCATTTCCTGCTCGGCCTCAGAAGGCCAGCCAGGGATGATGTAGCAGCGACTCCTTGGACCGATCTCCGTAATCGTACGTCAATTCCTCGCCCGGCTCAATGTCGTCCTTCGCCAGAAGCACGAGATGTGGGCGCTGCTTGATCACGACGACCTTGGTCATCAGGTTGCCGTTACGCGAATGATTGATGAGGCGTCCCAGCTTGCCGGTGTCCACGGTGGCATCGATGCAGTACTGCTGAGTCTTGTGCTTGAAGTAGTACATATAGCAGCCGGCGTTCTCGTCCAGCGCATAGCGCTTCTCCCGCTCCGAGGCCTCGCTGATGGAGATGAGATCGCCGACATACTCCACCACAAACTCGTTGCGCTTGAAGGCTCGTTCGGCGATCACACCCCGGCCCTTGCCCATGAAGTGACGCACCTCGAGACCCTCGCAGCGTTCCTCGAGAATGGCCTGTTCCAGGCCCCTCATCCACTCCTCCTTCACGGCTGTCTTAGTCTTGCGTACGCTTCTTCGGACAGGGAAGAAGTCGGTCATCTCACGATTGCCATTGGTGGCTGCCAAGGGAAGCGGTGGCAGTTGGCCTTTTGCTGGGCCCTTGCTTTTGGCCTTCGACTTGGAAACGGGCGGTGGCTTGAGCATGGCTTTTACGCCCATAATGCCCACTTTGTTACTGTTGGCTGTGGCTGGTGCTTTGTTCTGGTTCTCCCGCTCCTCGGCGGCCTTCATCAGGGCATGACAATCGTCCTCATCCTCCTCCTCTTCGTCGTCATCGTCGTCGTCCAGCACCACAACGATGTCGTCCTGCTGCTGTTGTTGTGGCGGTGGTTTCTTTATCTGTGGTTGTGTTGGCTGCTGGTAAGGCGCTTGTGGCTTTGGCTGGTTCAGTCTTCGTCGCGACTTGCAGGCGGCCACCGCTGCCGTGGTGGCGGGCAGCTTGCGTGGAGATTTGCGCGGCGACAGGGAATCGGTGTTAGCTCCTCCTCCTCCTCCCTTGCTAATCAACCCGCCGCCCGCTGTCACCTTCAATGCGGTCTTAATAGGCGATGGGCAGAGTATGCGATGCGGTGTGGCTGGCTTCCGGCGGCGCACAGCTCCCGTTCCCGCCGCTGGCGATTCCGTAACGCCAGTTAGTCCACAGGCCACCCCACTGTCGCAGGAACTGCTGTCGTGCTGATCAAGCTCGAAGTTGGGTAATGGCAGCACCGGTTCCTCCCTCTGTCCATTCAGGCTGACAATCTGATTGAAGCGCCCGTTAAGCACGCAGGCATTGAGCACAGAGGGCGGCGATGAGAACACTCCGCCGGCCACCTCGAAGCTGCGATTTATCTTGATGCTGGACGCTTTGGTGGGCGTCCGATCTATGTCCAGGGTAAGAACGGGCTCCTGCAGGAAGATGTTGTCGGTGCTGCTGCTGTGCGTGGAACTGTGGCTGTCCCGCAGCGTCGAGCGGTGTGTCTGGAAGTCGGCCATGGTGCCCAGCACCTCCTGGATTTCGTGTATCTCATGCATCTCTTGGATATCCTGGATTTCTTGGATCTTTTGCATGGTCGCCACCTCATGCTGGTAGGGGCAAGGCGAAGTGGAGGATGCGGTGGAGCTGCCATCGAACAAGAGTTCCTCTACCACCTGCTGCAACTCCTCATTGAGCTGTTCATCCGATAACTTAAGTTCCTCATCAGCATCGGCGAGCTGTAGGTGTAGCTGCTCTTCATCTACCAGGTGAAGGTCCTCGTCCTGCAGTGTCAACTCCTTTTCGCCAGTCGCTTGTATTGTCTTTTGCTCTGCTTGGTGGTTATCTGTGGAAATGGGCACCGAATTTGTGGTATGTTTGGCGGCGACAGCGTTGGCTTTGAAAAAGTTCTCGATGGTGCGCGTCTGCGAGCGAGTGGCCAGAGGCACCCCTGAAATGATGGCCAATATGTAAGCTATGTAAGCTAACCTCAAAACGCGGCGACGCGACGCAAACACTCACCTATTGTTCGGCCCGCTACCTTGCTGTCTTTGTTGTTGTGGCTGTGGTGATGATGGTGGCCTCTGTTGGCCGCTGTGGCTTCCGGCAGATTGAGATTTTCGCTGGCCTTCATCAGGCGGCAGTCTTTCCGCTTCGGACTGGCAAAATACTGATCCTCCAGCAGGCTACCAGCCACAGCGGCGGCCGCATTTAGGGTCTGTCCTTCGGGAATTGCTGCTCCGCCGTGGGCGTCCTTCGACTCCTTGGCGGGCCGTGCTCGTCTGCGCACCATTATCATTGGTGTAGAGCCAAGGGGGGCGCGCGTGATCAGTGGGCGGGCGGCAGTGGGGTTGGCTCTAGTTTTGTTGGCGCGTTTTTTCCTGGACACGCGTTTCTTCCCCCGTCCCACACAAGCACTCGCGCACTCACTCACACACTCGTCGAAAGCTGGCTGCAATTAGCTGACGGAAAAAACAAAAACGGAGAACTCATAAAACATTCGCACACACTTTGTATATTACATGTGTGTTTTTTTTTCGTCTTCTTTCTCCTCTCGCCGCCCCTCTGCGTACAGTTTTCGCCACAGAAAAAACGTCGCCTCGTTATTGTTGTTACTGTTGCTGCAGCTGCTGCGAAGCGAGCGAAAGAGGAAGAAGACCACAAGAAGAGAATGAAAGTCCGCGCCGTTGTTTACCTCGCTACGTATAGTGCCATTTTCTAAATTATTTTAAATTAATTATCGCTTATATGCAATGGCAGCATCTGGCTAAGCAATTAATCGCGTTGCTGTTGCACTTTTCCGCAAACTTTTTTTGGTGTTCTTTCTCTCTTTGCGTCGGTACTAGTGGTGGGGCCACACCGCCGATACTATTGGTTGGGGAATTCGCAGATGCTACTACCGCACTAATACCTCAATTTTTTTTTTTTTTTTTTCATAGATTTCTGTCGAATGTCTATAAATTACCAGCTCTTTAATTAATTTACACTTTGGGCAAAGCAAAAATATATATTTAAATCAGTGAACAATACAAATTTAGATGATTTATCGAATACGGTCGAACTTCGAATATTTTTATACTCTTAATAACGATATTTTTGTGATCGATGAAACTAGTTGATCTCGATCCCTTCTTTAGAGATTTCATTATAATAAAAGCATTCGATGCTTCAAAAACCTAACAAAACTAAACGCTCTTGTTACTTGTTTGTTTGTTTAAAAACTAAATATAAATTCTTTAATCTCTTTATCATTTCTTTCTGTCTATTCGCTCCGTCCGCATCCTTTGGCTTTTTCGCGTCGGCCGAGTGCGGTAACATTGTTTGCATTTTCGCTTTTGGCAAAGTAAAAGATTCGCGCGTGAAAAACTTCCGTGCTGAAAGAAGTTAACAATCCAACACTATTAATTATAATACAGCGACAACAATATAGTTAAAAGTGTCGAAATAGTGTTGGCCACCGAACGCGTGTAAATGTGCGCTGGATCGCTACCCGCCAACTGTGAAAAAACCGTTTTATTTTGCATGTCCAAGAAGGCGTGAAAATTTTCGGCGCCTTTTGAGTTTGTCACTGGCTGGCTAGCTGGCTGGCGTTGTGAAATTTCTAAAGAACCGTTGCCTCCATTGCGGGGATATTTATTGTTGAAGTGTTCGCGAAAATAAAGTAAAACTGCCAATATGCCGATTTGCAAGCGGGAAGGCTTCGACCTGAATCAAAAGGAGGGCAAGAACGATACATTCCATGACAACGACCAGGTCTTTTGCTGCTATCTCACCAAGCGCATTTTCCGCGACTACGAGTAAGTGCATCCTATATATCCTGTTCCCTTGACCCCGCCCCCATCCTGGTCCCCGCCCCTGCTCCTATCGAAAAGCGACGCCAAAACGGACACTGCGCTAAAGTATACAACAAAGCGACGCTGCGAGCGCATGCATATGATGTACGTATGCGTACATCATTATGTTCGCTGTGTGTGGCTTATACCGTGCGTATATGTGTGTGTGCGAGTCTCGTGGGCCTGGGGCACAAACAACGCTGTGGCGGTGGCGGGAACATTTACAGCTGCCGCCAGAGACAGCTGTTCCCAAGGCGTTGCCACCTTTTGAAAAAAGAGCGCGCCAAAGGGAAGTTTTTAGTTGTTTAAATATATTTAAATTTTAATTCTTAAACTTTTTAAAAATAAACATTTTTATAAATGAAAATTTTAATTTTTCTGCAGTAATTACTTCCGGCACGTAATGGTGATCAACTCGACGGTATGGCAGTGCGAGGCCACCGGCAAGGATAGCCTCACCTTCGAGGAGGCCCGGAAGAGCGAGCGGGCGGCCCGCAAGAAGATGGAGCAGTTTAAACATAGTCTACGGGCACCCGTGCTCCTTGTAATCGAGCATGCCCGTCAGTCGGCGGTCAATACACTGAACTTGCTGGTGGCCAAGTTTCTGCGCAAACGTTACTTTATCGGCGAGGAGGTGACGGTGATGGGCAAGAAGAACACCACATACAAGGTGGTGGGCATCAATATGAACCAGAGTATACCGGAGCCCAGCAATGGCATCTACGAGGACACCGATGCTTTGGTCTATCGCCTGCAAGCCCTCAAGGGCGATGCCAGCACAGAGATCGATGTGCCCTTTAATCAGTTGCGACGAACTCGCCTGGAATTCAACATGGATAACCTGAGCATGTTCGTCAAGAGCAATGTGACGCGCGTTGATGGGTTGCTGCGACCCAAACCCGATGCCTACAAGCAGTATGTGACGGATCCCGGCCTGAATTTCTCTACAATTTTCATTGGCAAAATGCCGCGATATTCCCCCTCCAAGATCAAGAAGCCCGATGCCAAGAAACAGTCAACGCTGAACAAATACATTGTGAACGATGAGCAATCGGCTGCCAAATCAAAGGCCAAGGCCAAGGCGGATGCCAAGACGCTGGCGGAGGAAATGGAGCGGGTGCGGCTGGAGAAGCAAGTGAAGATGGTGCAAATGGAGCGAGAGAAGGCGGAAAAGAAGGCGCAACTTATCGAACGCGTTGAAACCGAATGCAATTCGCTGCTCCGCAAGACCGATGACCTTGAGCGATCCGATCAGAAACTGCTGCCCCGCTACAACCAGATTGTCACTCTCCTGCCCCAGCGACTTCTGGGCGATGCCTTCATGATGCGCGAATTTATGCACACTTACTCCGGCCTACTCTCTGGCATCGAGGTTTTCCGGCAGAATATCAGCTTCTACGAGATGACCCGGGCGCTGAGTGCGCGAGAGATTGCTGGTCCGCTGTCGGACATTTTGCTGGTCCTCCTGGGCACCGTTTTCGACCTGCAAAAGGAAGAGGAGGAGGAGTGTGCTGTGACGTATGTTGATCGAATTTATCATCAATCAGAGCCGTTTCGCAGCATGTTGCACGCCGCCAAATGTCACTACTACTCGAAGAGGCACTTCTCTTTCAAAGTAAACGAACTCCCGCTAGATGCATTGACCCTCAGTGAAGTCCTTCGTCTGCATCTTTTGGGTTCCGGAGCTGTGGTGAACGAGAAGGCAGAGCGTTGGCGGGTGATGTACCGCAATGGTTACTCGTCGAAAGAGGATCCCGGCCTGGAGCTGCGTCTTCAACACGCTCACATTTTACGAGCACTACAAAACCAACCCGTCTATCAGCTCAAGTTCAGCGATATAATGCATTTAATCCGATGCCTGATGTCTCAGATACTCACCTATTCGGGAACCATTAATCTGATTGAGGAGCGTCTGGAGCAGACGGCCAAGGCCAAGCAGGAGCTGCGATCCCTCATCTCGAATGAGAACAAACGCATTGCCGCCGTGGAGGTGAACAGGAAGAAGCTAAAGCAAACGCATCAGCAGGCCATCGGTGGCGTGGAGCCGGCCAAGAAGGAGGCTATGGAGGACAAGTTAAACAAGAGCATTGCCGAACTGCACGCCCAGTCGGATCATCAGCATCGCAAGTACGAGCAGCAGGTTCTGCAGCTCCACTCGCAGCTCTTTAACTTTCTGGTTTACCTGGGCATGGATCGGTGTTACAGGAAGTACTACGTGCTGGAGTCCATGCCGGGCATTTTTGTAGAGCATTCGCCCGATAGCCTGGACACATGTTTGGAGCAACCGCCGCTTAACAAATCCCAATCTGAGATACGGCATCAGGCTCAGTTGCCCAAGAATCGCAAGGATTTGCGTGTTTATCTACTGAAACTGTACGGAGATGATGACAAGAAGAGCAGGAGAAGCAACAAACAGTCGCTGGAGAATAAGGAGAACCAGGAGCATCGCTTGAACGGCACTGTGGAGCCCATGGAAGTGGATGCGGATCCTCCCACAGCTCCCACCCAGTTCGAATTGATGATGTGCAGCGGCGATAAGCACAACTGCATCGTTCATGATCCGAAGAATGGCCAGAGGCAGCGATGGTCGTACATCTACAAGCCGGAGGAGATCGATGACCTAATACGGGCTCTAAATCCCAATGGTCTGCGGGAAGCGGAGCTCCTGCAAGAGCTCTCAGTGATGCGTTCGCTTATCGAACAGCACGTGAAGACCTGCCCCACCGAGGTCCTCCAACTGGAGAGTGAGCCGATGCGCAAGAAATTCCTCGCCACCATGCACTCGGAGACCCATCGGAAGTATGGCGAGGCCAATTTTGGAGTCGCCGAAGGCACCGATTTGAATGAAGTGATGCGCCTGCATCTGGTGGATCGCCTCCTGCAGTTCGAAACCGATATATTCACAGGAGATCTTGGCCGGCTGAAGGTCAAAGATATGGAGAAGTGGCGGAATGATTTGCTCACCGGCCAGTACGATCCCCAGGGCAAGGTGCAATGGGGACCAGGCGGCATGCTAGAGGATGAGGTGGTCAATGGTTCAACTGACAATGAATCACATGAGGATCACGAGGGCGCAGAGGAGGAGAAGGATGGAGTGCTGATGGGTAAATATGCCAAGAAACCATATCGCGATCCTGGCCACTTTTTGGTGGCCTCTGCAGATGAAAAACCAGCTGCAGATAGCGAAAATGAGGATGAAGAAGAGGCAGTCACCAGTGAGACTGAAATACCCAGCGAGGTGCACAACATGGCCTCGGCTCTGCTTCAAGTGGAGCAGGCCATTGGCAAGCGTTTTCTGAAGGAACCCTACGGCATGAAGAAGTGGGATCCCAAGCAGGAGGCTCTGAAGCTCGCCTGCGAGGCGCGTCTGCATCAGTGGGAAGTGTCGCTAATGGCCAGCACCAGTTATTCACAGGTGTTCCTGCATTTCAATGTCCTGAACGATTGCATCCAGTGGCGCCGGTCCACCAACAAGTCGCTGTGTAAGGTGTGCCGGCGTGGCAGCGATCCCGACAAGATGCTGCTTTGCGACGAGTGCAACGGCGGCACTCATATGTTCTGCATGAAGCCCAAGCTGAGGAGCGTGCCGCAGGGCAACTGGTATTGCAAGGATTGTGTCAAGGATCTTGGCCTAAAGAATGCTCAAAACGAGAAGGACAAGAAGCAGGCGGCGGCCAAAAAGAAGCGCAAGTTTATTGTCGAGGACGAGGAGGATGATGAGCCTGAAGAAGACGAGGAGGAGGAGGAGGATGACAATGATGATGAAGAGGAAGAGGATCAAGAAGAGGATGAGGAAGAAGAGGAGACAGCAGATGACAACAAAAGCGAGGCCTCGTCCCGCACTTCAGTCAAGCTCAATGGTCGTCCAGCGAGGAGTTTGCGGACAAGCTTACGCAGCAAGCGACTTACATCCAAAGAAATCGATGAGGAGCTAAATGGCGATGTAGGAAGCAGCATAGCTGGAGATGAGGCTTCTTTGGTGGACAACGAAGAGGAGGAAGATGGGTAACTTTATATTTTATATATATGTATATATATATATATTTTAATATATTAACTTTCAATCTCTTGCCAAACAGCGAAGAGGAAAAGGTCTGCCAAACCTGCTTCTACGACGGCAGCGAAATCCGTTGCGTTCGCTGCAGTTTGTACTATCATCTGGAATGCGTCCACTTGAAGAGACCGCCGCGCTCAGAGTTTGTGTGCAAAAAGTGCAAGAACACGGAAACGCAACGTCCTAGACGCCGTCATAGTCACAGTGAGTGTACATTTACCATAAAATATTTTCTTTAAGTTTATTCAGTCAATAAAGAGTCCAAAATTGTTATGAATAAATTGTACTTTATATTATTTAATAAATAATCATTAAATTTTTTGATATTTATTCTTTTTTCTATCCTAGTGAATGGCGACAATGATGATGATGGCGGCGATCAGGATGAACCACAGGCCAAACGCTCCCGTTCCTCCCGCAACTCAATGCGTCTCTCCCTCGAGAAGTCTGCCCGCCAGAGCAATGGCAATAATAATAACAACAGCAGCACCAATAACAACAATCACCGGCGGAGCGGCCGGCGGACGAACGAGAGCAACCTGCCATTGAACAGCGCCGCCTTATACGATCTGCTGGAGCAGATCATGAAGCACAAGGCGGCTTGGCCTTTCCTGCGACCAGTGCTGACATCAGAGGTGCCCGACTATCATCAGATCATCAAGACGCCCATGGATTTGGCCAAGATCAAGTCCAAGCTCAACATGGGCGCCTATCAGTTGAACGAGGAGGTTCTTAGCGATATCCAATTGGTGTTCAAAAACTGCGACATGTACAACGTGGAGGGCAATGAGATATACGAGTGAGTGCGCCGAGAGTTTCTTGTTTTGGAATTTGATTTTAATATATTTTCATTATCTTCAGTGCTGGCTGTCAATTGGAGCGATTCGTGATGGGCTGCTGCAAGGAAATGCAGCTGCCGTTCAAGCCCAGCGACATGAATGAGGGGGAGGCCGCCGCATGCTGAGCCTGCTGCCATCATAAAGCTGATCTCTGCCAGCCCAGCCGATCGTGTGTAAATTAATTAGCCGTAGTTCAGTTTGTTCCGTAGGCTTAAGCTTAAAGAAACATCAAATTATCCCAGACTTAAGAGTAGTTTCTAATCTATGTTAAATCTTCGCAAGCAAGTTCAAAGTTCAGCGCATACACGCACACACCTAGGCACGCAAACATTCGTTTCTGTTGGTTTTTTCGAGACATTTATATTTATGTATTTATAAATTATTGTAGACACAAGTATAACACACACACACACAGGTTCCACAATCAATAAATGAAGTGAGTAAAAAATAAAAACAACAACTTGGATTTATTTGAAATAATTTTAATTTTAGTAAGGCTTAACCTAGGTAGAGAAGCGTTAAGTAAAATAAAACGACAACTTGTTTCGAGACTTAAGCTAAAAAGTAAATCTGGTTAGCTGATGGTGGGGGAAACACTGAAGGTATAGAAATAAATCTAATAAA
Source organism: Drosophila mayri (assembly GCA_008042485.1). Classification (NCBI taxonomy): domain Eukaryota; kingdom Metazoa; phylum Arthropoda; class Insecta; order Diptera; family Drosophilidae; genus Drosophila; species Drosophila mayri. Next base: position 314,716 of record VNJN01004099.1, on the reverse strand, counting down.
AATACTTTGTTGATTTTGATTTGTTTTATGAACAAATAGTTCTGATTGTTTTTCGAGTTTCTAAAATCTTTAAATCACATGATTTATTTGCTTTTTGCAGATGATAAACAAAAGGTTAAGTGATAATGATAGGGTGTACATCGGGTAAAACAGTGGAAAATTATACAATGTACAATTTTAAGTTTTTTAATTGAAATTTAATGTTGAAAATACCGCTCAGTAATTAATAATTTCCATGAAAGCTATGCCTTTATGATTGATGTGGATGGTTTCAAAGGAGATCCAAAAAGAACGATGGACAGCTCTGCGTGTAGCTGGGATATATCTTAGCTCAAATGAAATAGGTTTATGTGTATGGCGTCCAGCCTAAATGGACGAAGATGTTGTAGAAGCAGTCGATTCCGTGTTGCACATGTCCGGAATCAAACCATTGACGAGGCTCTTGGGATGATGATTGTTGTTGGAAGTCAGCTGGCTATTGTTGTTGGCTTCCGGTTCTGGCAAAAGGGGAAACGAACCTGATGTGCTGGGAGCCTGAGACAATTGCGCCTCCATGGAGGTCATCGAAGAGTTGGTGTTGCTTGTGCATGTGCTGCTACTGGTACTGGAGGTATCCTCATCAGCATGGGCATTATGGTTAATGTTGTTATTGTTATCCCCTATGTGCTCATCCTCTTCCTCCTCCTCCAAGTATTCAGTGTCAAGGGAGGCGGCACTATCGTTGTCTGGATTTAAGGATCCAAGGAGTTGCCGACGATTAGTTCGTCTGTGTTTCAAGACTGAAACCCGCTGATGTAATTTTTTGCGCTTCCGATCAGTTGGCCCGAGGCTGGACTGCAATGGGTCCACTGGAAAATAGAAATTCAAGTATTCAGTGTTAGTGTAAAGTGTTTTAAGTTTGCAGATTATTATAATTTATATAATTTTTGTAATAAATAAAAATTAAGTTGACATTATGTTATAATTTTTTAATAACATCTCCAGGACTTTGTTTTCTGTACTGGCAGCTGATAATAATTAATATAATAATTATATTCTTGTTTAATTTTAAAAATTAAGTGTGAACTCTATTAAATGAAAACTTGACATCTAACTTTTTAAGTGCCCAAAATCCTACTAAACCTAAGCCTAAACATCAAGTCATAGCTGGAAGTCAAGCCGTTGTCGGAGCAGAGTCAACAAACCCCAGGCACTTGCCAATAATTGTGGGTAGCAGTACGCCCCAAGGTGTCAACGGTTCTGACACTAAGCAAACACTGGGTCGGCAGGATGTCAACCCCAAACCTCCCGTATCCTTTGTGTTCTGTACTGTCCTATTGTTAGCTCCACAATCTCAGTCGCGGGTTCAGTAACCATTGATATGGCGGCGACTCTGCAGCTAATTATGCTGCTGACCCTTGTGGGAGGAACCGTAGGTCAGGCCAATAACACGGACGACGACTACAGGCAGGTGTTTGCCTCCATTTTGGCCCAACTAGAGGGTGGCCTTAAGTTCCATTTAAGGAGCGATAGAGATGCAGATCTGGGAATTGTGCAGTTTGTGCTAAAGCAGACAAGGAACTCGCTGCAAATAAGTGTGCATCATGAGGAGGAGGAGGAGAATATAAAGCAGGAAGATTTCCCCGCCATGCGACATCATTTCTATCTTTTTGCGAATGTGAAGGAAATGCAAAGGATGCGGAATAACCTAATCAATACCGATGGTTTTTATATACTGGCCTTGGAGAGCCAAATACCTGAAGACGATCAGGTTTTAAAGGATTTCATGGCCCAGATCTGGCTGCAACATGGTCATAGCCGCATTTACTATATCGAACTGAGTAGAGGTCGCATTCTCCTCTACAATCCCTTCCAGCAAAGCATTATGGTGGTAAAGGATCCAAAAACTTATGGACAAATCTATCAGAATCTCAATGGTTATCCTTTGCGAATATACATCTTCGATTCTGTGTATTCGGCTGTGTTGGGAGATGGCGAAAATAAAAAGGTGTTAAGCGTGACAGGAGCGGATGCAAAGTTGGCCAAGACAGTGGCCAAACACTTGAATTTTACTCCTGACTATCTATGGCCAGATGATGAGTTCTTTGGGTGAGTTTGGGGAAGAAAAGAACCTTTTGTGGCCAGCTTGTGACTGTATTTTGAATCTCTTCCTTTCCAGTGGTCGCCTGCCGGATGGTTCATTTAGTGGCGGCGTGGGTCGTGCCCATCGCGGCGAGGTGGACATAATTTTTGCGGGATTCTTTGTCAAGGATTATCTCACCACCCAGATTCAGTTCAGTGCCGCCGTCTACACGGACGAGCTGTGTTTGTATGTGCAAAAGGCTCAAAGGATTCCCCAGTCCATTCTGCCGTTCTTTGCTGTCCACACTGATGTGTGGCTTTGCTTTCTGCTAGTGGGTCTTCTAGGAGCCCTAGTTTGGCTCTTTTTGCGACTCTTAAATCTCAGATTAAACATCGAAAGGATACAGGATAGAGGACAAGGCAGAGACACCTACTTAACGACAGCTGCCAGCAGGCGCATCTTCATAGACACTTGGGTGGTCTGGGTGCGAGTGAATATCGTCCGCTTTCCGCCCTTTCACTCGGAGCGCATTTTTGTGGCTTCTTTGTGCTTGGTGAGCGTGATTTTTGGTGCCCTTCTGGAGTCCAGCTTGGCCACTGTTTACATTCGACCTTTGTACTATCGAGACACGAATACGATGAGGGAATTGGACGAACGCGGACTACCCATATATATCAAGCATCCTGCCTTCAAGGATGACCTCTTTTATGGCAGTGATTCGGCGGTGTATCGAAGGCTGGACGCCAAGATGATGCTGGTTGCCGAGGGCGAAGAGCGACTCATCGAAATGGTGTCCAGGAGGGGACATTTCGCTGGAGTAACTCGCTCTGCCAGCTTGGAGCTCAGTGATATCCGTTATGTGATGACCAAGAAGGTGCACAAGATACCCGAGTGTCCCAAGAGCTATCACATTGCCTATGTCTTGCCACGTCCTTCGCCCTATTTGGAGGAGGTCAACCGGATTGTCCTGCGCCTGGTGGCTGCGGGAATCGTGGGTCTTTGGACGGGTGAGACCAAGGAGCGGGCCAAGTGGAGCATTCAGCGGTTCCCAGAGTATCTGGCTGAACTGGACGTGGGGCGTTGGAAGGTGCTCACCCTCTCCGACGTCCAGCTGGCCTTCTATGCCCTGTGTATAGGATGTCTACTGGCTGCCATGGTGTGTCTGGGGGAGATTTTCCTGCGAGGCAAAAGCAGCAAGTTGCCAAGGAACAATAATTATAATTTAAGTCACAAGTTTGCCTTCTATGAGTAGATTTTTATCCCCTTTTTCTAACTGTTTATAAAATAAATATTCCATGAATGAATTTATAAATCTTACCTGCTTTCAGTTCTTGCGTCCTGCGAGGACTCCTGGGGATTTGACGACGCTGCTCCCGGGCCGCCGCCTCTGCCGAGGTGGTGGGCAGCTCATCGTCACCGAAGAGGCGATGCGTCTCCTCCAGCCAGTCACTAATGCGTGCCTGTGTGGCCGCTTGTTTCTGCTCGCCGAGTAGCCGCTGAAGCAGCTGGTCCACGCTGCGCGGCTGTCCGGTGGTGCCCCTAACTGCCAGTTGGAGCAGGGCCCGTCGCTTCTTGGCAATCAGGTAGAAGATGCGATTGGGGTGAGTCTGCCAGCTAAGCTCACTGACATTGGGTGTGTCGTTGTCCTGTTCGTTCTCCTGCTCCTGATCATTGGTCGTTGGCTGATTGCGATTGTGTTGATCTTGATCCTCGCGCTCCTCATCGCTGGGCTCCTCCGTGGCCGAGCTGAGCTCACTACGCTCTGTGGAGGTGTCCGAGCTGCTGCTGGAGCTGCTCTGGTTATCCACAGTGCTCCAGGACTCCAGCTCACGCTGCACCAGAGTGTCAAAGAAGGCCAGCATCACCTGATCTTCGTCCGTGTTGCGGGCACTAAAGTCCTGGGACACATGATCGGAGGCATTCCGGTGCAGGGTGCGAGTGCAGTAGGGTAGCTCTTCGGCTTGGGTGAGGGATCCCTCCCAGCCCTGCTGGGCAAAGGGGCTCCACAGCTTAGGGGAAAGCAAGGATATGCATATATTAATTTAAGGATTCCTGGTGCCTCGCGCAACTTACTTTTATGATCTTCTCCACGCCCGAGGAGGCGAGCAGGCAACGCTGGCGATTGTAGCGCACCTGATTCACTATGGATCGGTGACCGGTGAGGATAACCGGTGGCGTGTCCACCCACTGGTTCTTTTCCTCCACTGAGGCAAGAAAAACATATATAACTTATATGTTATTGATGAATTTTCTTGGTTAACTCACAATTCACTCCATCCATTCGCCAGATGAACATGTTAAAGTTATCTGAACCGGAGACCACCAGTTCATCGTGTGGCCCTGCAAACGTGCAGCTCTTCATGGTGCAGGAGTTGAAGTACTCGTCATGATAGAAGGTGGCCACCGGCTCTGGTGATCCCGGACTAAAGAGGATGGGTGGAAGACGACGGTGCAGGGTCAGCAGCAATGTACCATTGCAATTGAAGCGAACGCTCATGCAGCTGGGCGACTCTGGGATGTAATTATACTGACACAGGGCCCTGGTTTGGGTAAAGAACATGTTAAATTAGTAAATTGAATTAGTTTGGAAACCCAAATGGAAACTCACTGCTGATGATGCCTCAGGTCCCAGAGCATGGCACCACGCTTGGCATTGGCTGTGGCCAGAAAGTTGCCATTTAGAGGATGAAACTCAACGGCATTGAAGGGTGTCCTGAATTTGGCAATGGCCAATGGCTCGGATTTGCCCACCCTTAAGTCATAGACTAGGATCTCGCCGTGCTCTGTGGCCACGCTGAACAGATGGCCACTGGTTCTGTCCACACTCAGGCCATAAACGGGTCCGTCGTGCGAGAAGTAGTTCAAAAGTTTGCCACTTTTAATGGGAAAAAATTGAAGTTAAAAAAATATATAATTAATTTATTTGTATATAATTAATTTGTACATAAATTCCATTTTAATAAATAAAAATTTGTCGTTTATTAAATATTTTTATATTAAAAATAATGATTACTATGTACTGTGGAATTTTAATGTATTTTTTCTTTAGATTTAATTATTTGCTATTCATTTAAAAAGAAGTTCAATTTATTCATTTTTAAATTATTCATTTTCTGTTAATTATTTTGCAGTCGTTCTTTCTATTTTGTTAATTTATATTTTTAATTTAATTTTATTCATTTTATAGTTAATTTTTTTTTTTATAATAATTCTATAAATTATTTTATTCATTTCATTTATTTTATTTTATTTTTTTCAGACTATTAATCTTAAACAAATTAAATTATATTCTTTTCCTAATGTATTCAATTTTATAAATACATTTTTTATGTTGCTTTATAAATATTTTTTTACTATTCATCGAAGCCAAAATACAACATTTTTAAAATTAAAAATATAAAAATAAACCCTTTATGAAAGTCCTTAAAAATGTATTTTAAAAAATTCATAAAAATTTCTTTAAAAAAAGGGACACTTACGTGACCAGATCATGTTGGATGACCAAGTCATCATTCCCCCCAGATAGTACATAAGAGTTTTGGATGTCGAATCCCAGGCAGAAAATATTGCTGGCATGCTTCTCGTTCATGGAACGAGGTTTTCCCAACTGAGAAACCACCTCCTGGTCGACGTTCCACAACAAAACTCGCTTGTCATCGCCACCTGGAGGATTACAATGCAGTTAGCTACGAAGAGAGACGGACTACCAACAGGTTGCCGGCACCACCACTCACCGGAGGCCAGGAACTGTCCACCTTGGCTGAACTCCAAGGCATTTACGCAGCCATAGTGACCGGTTAGGTTGCGCTGATAGAGATTCTCTGCGGCACTGAGACGCTGCCGGAAAATGGCAGCGGGCAGGTGGCCAGCCACCAGTTGGTTCTCCCGCTGGCTCAGGGCTAGGTCCAAATTCCGGGTCTCCAAAGAGCGCAGGTTTTGCCACAGGCTCATAATGCTGATTGCGATTTGGATAAGGATTTGGATTTGATTTAGAGTTCCTCACAAGGCGAGCGATTAGGGCTGGGAGTTCGGATTTCACTGTGGCTTCCAGGGGGCCAGCGAAGCACACATATCATTGCCCCTCACTTCACCTCACACTCCACTTCTGCCACTGCTGCTGCTGCTGCTGTTACTCTTCACTTTTTCACTCAATAAAATCTTGTGTTTAAATTCGAGCTGCAAACTCTTATTTTTTACATTTAAACAATCACTTAAACAGCCAGAAAATGATGGTGAAAATTCATTTAAAGTTGCTAAAGTATATCCACGAAATCGGACCTACGACGGACTGGTTTAATCATCGCTGCTCGCTCCCCTAATCAAAATGTTTTTCAGAAAGTATACAAACCGAGAAACCAACAAAACAGCTGTTCGCCCAGCCAGCGACAGTGGGTTAAGACTGGGCGAAAAGTGGCCTCACCTTGGGTCCAAGGTAACTAAAGTACTCTATATTAAATTCAGGCTTCCTTAAAAATTTATTTAAAAATATTTAAAAAAAAAACTACTATCCAAAAGTACAAGTTCTATTTGAAAATAAGCTTTTGACAAATGGAGAAATTTGAAATATTTAGACTAACCTACTAGATATCTCGTTTGTGTACTATATTTGCGGGGAAGGAATATACATAATTATTAAAGTTTTTATGATGTAAATATTTGTATTATGTAAAACCAAAATAAAGCAGTTTAAATCAAGTTATGAAAATTATTTTTTAATAGTTTAATTTGTATTACTTCTTGTTTGCTACCTCAATGAAACAAAATAAAATATCTTATGGATAAATCGGTTGTAGGAATTAGTATCCTAAACCATGTTCTTAATTTCCCATACATACATATATGTATATTCTCTCAAATATATGTGTAAAAGTATATAAAAACAATATATTAATAAAAGTACTAAAATTACAAACCAGAAAAAAGTACCTAATTTTAAATATATATATTTTTTTTAAATCCTCTTTGCATCTCTGAAGGATATCGATGAAAAGTACACAAGGAAAATATAACTCAAACAATAACTTAACAAATTCATGATTTATAAAACTAAAAATATATTAAAATATTATATTTTGATTGTAAAATTTACAATTATCATATTTAACACCTATTGGCTTTAAGCCAGAATCAGGCACAGAATGTTTAGCTAGAAGACCGAGCCCCACCCTAAAAGTCATAAGCCTAAAAAGCATCGACAAGTATAGATTTTACTTTTCTAAACCGATGAATGGGGTTAGACACCCATAACGCTTGATATTCATGCTTTTTACTCCCAAACTCAAAATATATTTCTCTTAAAAGCTTTGTTTAATTTAAGTTTAATTTAAGTAAAAAAAACCTTTAATCATTTTCAATTTAACAACTAATTTATTTTTTCAGCATTGCTTAATAATATACAGAGGTAAATGCTTAAATATTTTGAGCCGCCTCCATGCTTCGCTGATATCACCTCCAACAATCAGATTTATATGACTCGCCATTCAGGTATTTTTAGGTATTGTCTTCATTGTGACGACGGAAATACATACATGTGGGAAAAGGAAAATATCACACACTAAACTAGTATACAGTAAAATCATCTATAAAATCACGCTGGATCCCTGGATGGGTCAGCAGCTTGTCTCTGCGGCTTGGAACAGATTCGAGTAGTTAATGGCAAAGAATATGGCCACCGCACCGATTGCCGAGCCCAGCTGAGTGATGGCACCCACCCAGACCAGCGACTGGCCGCCCTGCGCCCGCATTACGGTGGTGATGCCCAGCTTTGTGTAGCTAACGATTCCCAATAATAGGGTCCAGGCGGTGACCACCAGCACGGCGCCCACTGTTTGGTCGTGGAGCGGTGGCAGTGGACTCAGGGCTGCTGTGGTGAAAACGTAGCTGGTCAGCAGACCCGCCAATATGGAGAGCACTGTAATGAGACGCAGCGATGTGAAATGCAGAAACATGGCCATGAAGCAGGCAACCGGATTGGCAATCACACTGAGAGTGGCCGCCAGGTGGTAGGCATTGGATCCGTACGGAGCACAGGAATAGGACTGAATGCTGCCAAACATTCCGTTGCTAAATAGCGAGATGGCTCCAATTAGGAGAAGCATATAAGTGTACTGCCCCTTGGTGAGCTTCTCTACTTTGTCTGTCTGCTGCTGGTTGTCCGCCTCTCCGTAGACGTATTTGTTTCCCTCGGTGACCGTCACCTGGGCATACTCCCTCCTAGCCACGGGCAGTGAATTGAGCAGTGTGTAGCCCACATAGCTGAGCACCATTAGGCCGAAGAGGATGAGGAAGAATACCCGGGTATCAAAACGTGGCGGCGTCTTCTGCAGCTCGTAGATTGGATCTCCGGATTCGGTTACATTCACCAAAGTGCACTCGCCACTCTCACCGATGCCCTGGATCAGAGCAGTAACACTGGGCAGCAGGCCGCTCAGTCCCTCGCCAATGAAGTAGGTGACCATGTATTGCTCCTTGAAGCGACCCATGTAGGGCATAAAGAGCACAGAGCTGGTGCAGGCATTCACAGCCGTGAAGCACGTGAGCACGAACAGCGCCACACTGTGATCCGTGCCTCCGACCGGAGCAGTTCGATTGTAGAAGAAGGCGGTCATCAGGCAGGAGATGGCGCCTACCAGAAGCACTCCATGGATGGTCCAGCCGTCGTTTAGCTTCTTTGGCGAATATTTCTGGATGGCGGTGTAGAGCAGAGGACCCAGGTTACCGATCTGCACCATCACGCTGAGGTAGGAGGGCAGACTCCAACCCTCCGGGGCTTCGTCCACCAGCAGAGGTAATTGTATAAATGTTCCATTCACGCCCAGCCAGGTGCCGATGCCAAAGAAGATGGCCAACAGGTCGACGATCCAGCTGCGGCCTTTGAATTTCGAGCCCAACTCCATGGTTTGCTTTTTGGGGGTTCCCCAGTTGAGGAACAAGCTCAGCTCACTTTTCCTCACCTCAAGTGGAGAGCATCTGTGGGTGCAGATAAAAAATTAGAGATTAATTTCGTAACAAAAGTTCAAATGAGATAAAAGAAACTGATGCGAGGGGTTACAACATCCACAGCTTGATGTATCTTATCTTTATACATAAAATACAGGTCAGTAGAACACTATAAATGATTCTAGATAAAGTTTTTGTCTTGCTTTTTACCTGGCATACCGAATTTTTAGCGTAATAAAGAAATTTATATTTAAATAAATAATTTAGAAACAAAAAATAAAATTTAGAGCAATAACACTATTTAAAGCTAGCTACATTGTAGACTACTACTATATGATATTTTCCTAGGTTTATGACTCCACAAATCAGAAACGTTTATTTGGTATTACTTTTGCTCAATGCTTCAGATAAGGTTTTAAAAACTCATTATTATCAGGCAGCTTGTGGCATTTACAGTTCATTATATTTGTCTTTTGGACAGATAACCGAGTAATTGCGATTAAAAGACGGTTCTGTGGTTTAACATTATTACATATTTGTAGGCTGAGGGAATTTTTACACAAAGAAAAAATATAACAAATAAATATATATACTTTAAAGCAATAAATTAAATATTTTTAAGGTGCTATAATATGGGAATTTTGGATGCTTGATCCCGAAAAAATAAATAATACCAGTAAAAGGGTTCAAAAATAATTATCTCATTTAAAGAGAGTTATTTCATGCTGAAGTCCTAAAATCAAAATAAGTTTGTTTATTTCCTACTCCCGTATTATAACAACTTTTAATTGTATTCATTTAAATATAACTTATCAAAAATAATTATAAAATTTTCCCATATTAATGGCATTGATTGGATAGCCAATTATAAAAAGAAGAACTTGAAGTTCTATGGATATATCTATCTCATGCAGCTAATCTCATTTTCGAGTGATATAGAGTGCTGTGCCGGTGGTCACATACGATCCTCATCTAATCTGCTAATTCAATTAATTTGTGACCATATTTCCATGGAGTGCCGATGTCTGCACGTATCTGGCTGAAGACGATAAGAATCGCAATTGCAAAGTGAATCCACTTAACCCACAGCAATAACTAACTTTATTAATTACAAAAATGTATCCTTCTTTGAATAGAATTTTTTGTATAGAGAAATTTTAATATCATCTTGTAAAAATTGAATTTTTAGTATAATGATTAACAGTTTATAAAAGGACCTAAAGGATTATATAAGATAAAATACTTCTTGTGATATTAGTTTTTAAAGAATTATTTCATCTTAACAACATTTCCAAATCTCTTTTTTCCTTATTAAATTTTCTATATAAAACAAATCACGGAATCTTTAGAATGGGATACTATATCTCATGCTCGAAATTGAAGCTTTCGCAATATTTAAAATTCTGTATTATCCATAAACCTCTTAGAAAGAAAATGGGTTAAATTTTGATAAGGTATTAGGGTCATAAAGATGTCCAACTATTTTGGGAAAATATTTTGGACTCATGTTTTAATAATAAATGAGTAATACAATGTCATATTGTGGTTTAAGAGTTGTTTACTTTTTTTATACATTTACAGACTTTATAAAAAAAATTTAAGCAATTTTCAGTAACAAACCACTATTTGTTTTATGAAGAATATGGATTTTTCTTCTAACGATGATTTTATTCAAATGGAAAATCAGACTAATATAAATTCCTTACTGAACAAAAACATAAAACATTATCAAAGTATTTACTACATAGAGAATAATTAAGGATAACACAGTGCCCATAACTATGTGTTTTTAAAAACAATAACGTCTACTATATGAACAGTTCCCCAATAAATAGTAAATAGTTTAAACTTATCTATGACCTTACGAGGTTAAAGTTGCACTGTCACTTTATAAAATAATTAATCATAAAACCAAATTGGGTGAAAAATACTGAGCCAAAAGAAAGCTTTAAAGCCCGTCTCCAAACTGGTTTTTGCTCTTTATCGTTGAAAAGAGCGTCAGCAGAAAATCAAAATAAAGCCTATGACAGCAAAAAATCTGATTTTTGGGGTCGCTTACCTGTTGAAATCCGCGGGATTCGGAGCGGCGTCGTCCAACGTCGAGACCACGCCGTAGACTGGGCCCGGTGAACCACCACATGTGGCTCCTCGGCTCTTGCTCTGTACCTGGTACCTACTCATTTTCAGATTGTACTCTTCCAAATGAATTTATGATCTTCTCGGCGATAAGATTTCTCGATCCGCAGTCCTGGTAGCCGTGTAGCCACTGTGCCTCGATGTACGATGGGATGCGCAGGCCAAAAGCGTTCAATTTCTGCCTCAAATCGATTTTAATAAAATCAATTGGCAAAAATATGTACAATCAATTGGTGGGGTTAATTAACTTCCCAAGAGGGGGGATACGTGGGGGCTCCGGTTATAAATAAATAAATACAAAGTCGAAGTTCCAATTTTCCCACCGAAATAAGCTTCCTTCTTATGCAATGTTGTTGTTGGAGTTTTCACTGGCGCTGTCAATGGATGGGAGTGCCAGCAAATCAAGATGATATAGGAGAAAAGCTGGGGAATAGCTCGACCAGTTTCTGCGAATTTTATTGGCCATTTGAAGGGGAAAATCACGAAATTTAAACGTTTTTGAGGTAAACAGAACGAAAACTAACAGCTGGCGGCGAACAGCTGTTTTCCAGCTCACGTGCGGCGAATTACCGCGGCGAATTTGAATTGTAAAGTCTGGCAGCGCCAATACTTAATTTTTAAAAAATAAATGTCCCATTTTTAAAAACTGTAATAAAATAAATATACTCGAAGCATTAAGATAGAAAATGAAGGGTTCAAAGGACATTACTTATATGTACATAACATTTTAATTAAATAAGGAATTTTCAGTATTCAAATATGATATTGCTACATAATATTTAATCCTTAACTCATACCAAACTCTGACACTGTTCCTGATCCCCCTCCATCTCCGAGATCGAGCCATTGTCCGGGCCAGACTCAGTCAAGCTGTCCACCAGATCGCCAGTGTAGAAGAGCACTGCCTTTGGGACGATTTGGGTGCGCAGGAGAAAGCCCACCTCGAAATCGTTGTTCAGGATCTGCTTGGTCTTCTCATCGGCAAGGGACAAGTCCATGGCTTGCGGTGGGGCAAAGAACCGGAAAAAGGATTCGCGGGGCATCACCTTGGTGCGAGGACTTCGTCGTCTACGGCTCTCAACGGTTTGCAGCGTTAGATTAAAGCCATCCCGCCAGTGGATGTGACAGCCCTCGCAGCGCACTATCTCAGGACCCTCATAGAGGAAGGGATAATCCTGGTCCGCCGAATTCTGCAGGAAGTATCTCTTGGTCAGCAACAGCGAGGAGTCGTGCAGATAGCCATTCGGACGGAACTGAAAGCTGACCGTATAGCTGTCCTGATCGTAGCCCAAACGCACATCCTGCAGGCACTCCAGCAGCGGTTCATCGTGCTCCTGGACTAGCTCCGACAGCAAAGCCACATTTCGAAAGACAGTCAGCCAGAAACGTGGAACGCCCAAGGCATCCGCCGGCACGGGCAGAACTTGGCTCCTCAACTGACGCAGCTCCTCGTCATTCTCCAAGTCCAGTTGTAAGGAATCATGCGGGTCCTCCTGCCAGTAGGAGCCTTCGCCTTGCTGCGGTGGCTCCACAATTCCATTCAAAATATTTCTTCTCGCATCGAAAACAGCGCAACTTTGGCCATAGAATCGCCGTTCCAGCTCATAGACTTCTCGATAGAACTGCTCCGAAATGCGCACCTGTTGCAGCTGATTCAGCTTCAGGGCTCGTATCCTGTTCCGTACCTTTTCCGGCAATTCACTGACCATCTGCCGGAGGAAGGCCTTCCGGGTATGCGCTGGCAGATCCGCTGGACTGGGCGCTGGTTCGCAAATATAGGTAGATTGGATTTCCAGTGATTGTATAGATTCACAGATCCCGGTAGACTTCGATTCCGGGTCTTGAGTTCCTCCGGAGCGGAGTAGCTTGTCTGGTCTCTTTTCTACATGACACATACTGCAATTTTATACAAACAATTTGAAATTTGTGGATATTTTATATTAAAGTTTGAATATTTTTAAAGCTTGGCACTCTGGATTACCAGGTACTACTTATTCCTAAGTCCTAAAAAGCTAAATGAATACTAATTAAAACGATTTTATACATTTTCCACTCGTACATATGTACATATATTTGCAATTGTTGCGCAGTGTCTTTTATTAATGTTAAAGCAATCGAAGCCAGTGTGAAAACCAATCCCCTAAAAACCCGAAATGAATGCAAAAATGTAAGGCGCAGCTGCATTGAATACTTGTCATACAGGTGCCGCCTGCTCCGGCCTACTGGGAGCAGAGCTGTTGATACCAGCGCTTGCTTTCCCGACACCTGGGATTGGAGCACATGGGACAGCGCATGAGGAACTTGGGATTGACCGCCTGCTCCGACTTGAGGTGATCCGCCACAATGTTGCTCAGGGCGTCAATGAACAGCGGATGGTCATTGGGGGCTGCTGCGCGTCGGATCTCCTCCACGCCCACCTCCTTGGCCAGCTCGTCGCAGTACTCAATGTCCAGTTCGTGCAGCGTTTCGATATGTTCGTTCACGAAGGCGATGGGCACCAGGATGAAGTTCTTTAGGCCTTGTTTGACATAACCCTAAAGAGATAGAGGAAGAATATAAATTAAACATATAAATTCGTGTGAAGAGGGTGACATTTACCTTGATGGCATCGTCGGTGGCGGGAGCCAGCCAGGGCAGTGGTCCCACCTTGGACTGCCAGGCAAGGCTGTAGGGATTTGTTTGGCCCAGCTCCTGCATAACCATGTGCACACTGGCCCCGATCTCCGAGGGATATGCGTCGCCCCGGCTAACAGCTTTAAGGGGCAGGGAATGGGCAGTGAAGAGAATTACCACATCGTTACGCTTCGTTTCGACGAACTTTGCCAATTCATCGCGAATGCGCTGGGCGAAGGTCTTTATCAGCAGCGGATGGGTGCCCCACCGATCTATAATACTCCACTTGATGTCCGAGGGCAGGTTGCTAGAATCAGAAACAAATTTATAATCCAAGCAAATCTTTGCTAGAATCTTTACATACTTGTTACGGTAATGAGTGAAGATGGAGTTAAAGCTGGAGCCGGAGGTGGCGCAGCTGTATTGTGGATACTGCGAAAACAGGACAAGGCGCTCCGGTTTGTCTCTAAAGAAAGGGAAGCATTATTTCATGACCTACTTTACTGTTTACATCACTCACTTTTCGATCTCGGCCAGCGTGCTTTCAGTCAGCGGATTGACGTAACGGAAGCCCACATAGTGCTTGTGTGGCGCCGTCTCCGGTGAGATCTTGTCCAGCTTCTCGCACATCAGTTTGCCCTGCAGCTCCGTCCACTTGAGGATCGGCGATCCGCCGCCAATCTCCTTGTACTTCTTCTGCACCTCGGGCGTCCGCCTCTGGGCGATCCAGGGCCCCAGGCGGCTCTGGACGGGCAGTTGGATCATGTCGCGGTCCGTCATAATACGCAGCAGGTAGTCGTGCACCTGGTCCGTGTGCTGTGGACCGCCCATGTTGAGCATTAGAATTGCAGTCTTCGGTTGCGGCTGTCCACTCAAGTGCCGGACACTGCCGGCTAGGTTGCCTGTTTGAAATATACGTTAGCGGAGAATTACTTTAATTCTTCATGTACTCACCGGCCAGCCTGCACAGGTTTCTGTTATACATAAACATTGTGTTTTTCTAATAAATTGCCTAAAAATATTGCACTTTTAACCAACGCTGGCAGTTTAGCTATATCTGGACTATCTGGCATCTCTGAAAAGCTTATGTAGCTTGCAACTTAGCCCATAGCTAAAAAAGCATATTCTAGCAAGATATTTTTCCGATATCGGATGGTTATTCAAACCAATATTTTGTTGGGGGTGTTATGAGAAAAATATTTTTAAAACATCCTCAAAAGATGTATTGTTATATGGAATTTAAATTGGTAAGATATCTTTAGTCGTTTTGCCACAATGAAATTTAAAAAAGCTACCTGTAGCAAAAGTCTGGCAACGCTGGCTCACGACTCAAAAGTCTGAAATAAAACGTCTAAAACGCGCGCGTTATTTTTACATACATTTCAGAATGCATTTAATTGATATATTTGAAAACATTTACATTTAATAAAAAATAAAACCACATTTCTATGCATTAACCTTTTACATTTGAATAAAAATACCAACTTTCAGCGTTTTTAGACCTTATAGAGGTCCGCTTCCGGCGCCTGCGCCGGTAAAATCTGACAGTTTTGCATCTCCCTCTTGCACGTTGCATTTTACACTCATCGTTCGCTGCGAGTGTTTCGTTTCCTGTGCCCAGTTATCATTTTTTTGTGGCATTTTAGTAAATGCAACCAGAGTTTGAGGACAAAAACATAAAAAACACGCCTGTAACGTGACTAAAACCTGAAAAATATCTAAAAAATAAGAAAAGTGCCGAGGAAACCGAGGAAAACCCGCCGCATTAAAGTGAAAAAAGCAGTGCGGAGTTGGAGTGGGTGAGAGAGAGAGAGATTGGGAGGACCGCACAGCGGTGGTGGGTGGTCGTCGTATTGGTATTCGTGTTGGTGTTATCGCCAGCAGCAGTGAGTTGCTCCAAATTCGCGGCGTCGGCGCAAAGGATAACTCTCTCCCACTCTCTGTGGTGCTTCTCTAAACGGAACAGGATATTTTATTATACTGAAATTCGTACGCAGGAAATTCGCATAGTTGTGAAAGCTTCGCGCTGCCACACGGACGCATTCCGCTGCTGGCTCCCTCGCACTCATACACACTCACCCGCGCGCACCCACACACACTGACCGCACACACAAACACATACACTCGCTGACACACACTCGCGCAGAAATCAATTAAAAACGCAAAGATAAGTTGCAGTTTTTTGTGAACCAAAACATGTTGAAATTAACTCACAAATTGCGCAAAAAATGCCGCAGCAAAAAAGTCGCAGCAGCAGCATTAGCGGTGGTGAAAAAATTGTGAAACGGCCAACGAAAGTAGTGGAAAAGCAACGAAAGGATAAAGGAGAGAGAACAGAGAAGAGAAAGGATGCAATGACCACCGAAATGGCAATTTGTCTCTAACGGTAACAAAATACAACAACAAGCCACCAGCCTCGCAATCTTGCATTTTTGCATCATCGCATATTCCCTCTGCCCGGAAGCAGCAGCAGCATCAGCGGAAATTAAAACAAATCGAAGCCGAAATAAAAGAGCGAGCAAGGAATACAGAGCTAAAGGAGCCAGTGCAGGCATCAGAGACAGCAAGGGAGAGAGAGCAAAAAAGGAAGAGAGCAAAGTGCATCCTCAGCTTTACAACACGGCACACATTTACGACCGGTGACTGCAACTGGAATCCTCCTGCTCCTCCTCCCCATCGTCATCCTGGTCCATCATCGCCGTATCCCTACCCTCCTTCTCTATGTTGTTGTCATTTGCAATTTGTGATCTCATAACTTGGGCAGCAGACGTTGGCACGGATTAGACGAAAAACGTCAAGTTCCCAAAACTGCAGGTGGGTCCAGGGATGGGATTGGGATGTTTTCAGGTGGTTAAGAAAAGGGGTTTTTCTTGGGAAATTTAGAAGCTTTTAATAGAAATAAATTAAAGAAAAATAATTATATATAAAAATTGTTTTGTTTTTTTTACTAGCTTACGATATTTATTAATTATAATTTAAAAACGCAGACAACATATTCAAACTAAATTAAACTTAACTAAACTATTCAAAGTGTACGAATAATTGCCCTAAAAGTCGTGCTTTAAGATTATATAGCCTCTAGGCAATAGTTTTTTATTAACAATAAAACCATTTTAATACAGAAATAATAATAATAATAATAACCTTTCCAATTATTCAACATAAAGTCTTGTTGCCTTCCAGCAATTAAAATCGAAAACTCTTAACTTGAAACAGTAAAACTCTTGCTCGACTTTTATGGCTCTCAGTTGGATTCCTTGATATTTGCCCCGGGAAATTCCAATTATTTTATTTTTTAATTAAGAATGAAATTCCGGGGCTCCAATCAAAACCCGGCGTTTGTTTCATCAAAACAATACGAAGAAAACGACGAGAAATGTAATATCTTGCGGTGATGCTCCAGCTTCAAAGACTTTCAAGTTCCCACTTCCTCCTTCCAGTGCAGTTGAAATATCTGAGAAACCAACAGGCGGAAAAACAAGAAAAATAAAGATACAAAAAGGGGGAAAAGTATACAACTGGGGAGAAGATACAGAAAGCAAAACATTAACCGCGACATTAACAATCAGAAATGTTTTTTTTGTGTCGTTTTTCCTTTGCTCAAAGCAGTCATTTTATTTCACCCTCCCATAACTCCCCCAAGAGCCCCGCAAACTACCCTCAGAGTTAAGAGCTTTGCTCCAATTTTTACAAGCAAACAGAGGAGGAAAATTCGCGTGGGATCCAAAAACCATGAAAATAAAGAAAATTTAAGCTAAACCACAAAAACTAGCTCTAAAAAATATTATAGACCTGTATAAAAAAATTGGGACAACAACCGAAGCCATATATTTGGACATAAATGAGATTTCAATGGAAACCAATTTAAGGCTGCCACTTGGGACTTTATTTATTGTTTATTCAATTTTTAAAGTCCATTGTATGTGGGATATAATAGGGGATATAAGAGAAAAGAAAATATTTCAGGCAGAATTTATTGTTAAATTGCACTATAAAATAGACAAGGCAAAAAAAATAAAAAATTATTAGCAACTTTTTGGCAACAAGCTTGTTAAAACAAAAAAACTAGAGAAGGGGTTTATCTAAACAGTCTAAACTTTATTATAACCTTAAATGATTTATTTTCAATGGAAAACAAGCTGAACATTTAACATAATAAACTAAAACAGTTAGAAAAGCTTTATTACATTTATAAAGTAGACTTAAAATATATCGTTGTAGTTAACGTTTACAAATAAACTCTTTTTCTCTCTTCAAGTTCCTAATTACTTTATTTTGATTCGCTTAAAACTTTAAGGCCAACTAACTGCTGTATGTCGGAGTGGTGGCTTCAATGGCGGAATCCCATGGCTGTGTGCAACCATAATTCCATCCTTTTGATTCGAAAACTCACTAATTAGATAAAACCGTGGGTTTTCCCGCTACTTTTCCAGTTTCTATGGTTGCATGCATATTTTTGGCATTTTAACGGAGTCCGAGTGGCGAGCTGCAAGTTGCTAGTTACAAGTTTTGGTGTGGCATGTTGCCGGGTGGCATGTTGCACTGTCGCCTGGTGACAAAGCAGCGTGCCAACTTTGTGCTGGAAATGGGCAACAAAGACCACATGGGGCGCATCGGATGCACTGCAAATATAATATTTACAGAGTCCTTTAAAGAAATTTTAACCGAAAAACTAACTAAGGCGGCAAGTTCTGAAAATCTTTGGTTAAATTAGTTAAAAAATCTTATCTTGAATCAAAATTCTAAAATTATTTCCAATTATTTTTAATGACATCCTTTTAATTTAATAGTTAATACACTTTTTCCCTCTGTGTGCATGTGAGTCTATGTGCATTCGCATGAATCGAAATGGCTTTTAGGGGGTGTTGTCGTTGGTGTGGGAGTGGCGGCTGTGGGTGCGGGTGTGCCAGCCCCCTGCGACATTAGCCGTTGGTGGTGGTGGTGGTTCTCTGTTTTCGTGGTTATTTCTTCGCCGGGTGCTACATGCCAGTTAATGTGTGGACGAGGGATCGGGCTAGAAGGGGGTTTGTACGGATAAACTTGAACGCAGCAATAACAATACAAAATAATGCGATGGGGTTAGGATTGAGCCAAAAAAGAGCAATCGATATATCCGACGTGCCCTCCACGGTGGATTGTTGTCAATATTGTTGCATCGCCTAAATGGGGTGCCATATACACCTAGACAAAAATGTATACAATTGTATAAGTGAGTAAACACAGGCAGGAAGTATAAAGAATAAATAGATTTAAAGAAATATAAATATATAAATCAAAAGTAGAATTGTTTCAAAATCAGATTCAGCTAGAAAGTTTGTTCTTTTTAAATAAATTAAAATCAATGTTACCAAATACACTTATTTTTTGTTTAAAATTCTCATAAATAGGAAAATATATATTATATTTTATCCACTTTAAATCCAGTTAAGTTTTTGAATTTATTTATCAGTAGTTAATATTTTTGGGCTATGTCTTAGTTAGTTTATTAATCATTTAATCAATTATCTATTTTTTTAATTTATTACAAAAACAAAGACAATAATGTTTTATTATTTTATATATCCTAATTTTTATTATAGTAGATCCAGATTTAACAGCACATAATCTATAGTATTTTTAGCCCCATTATTATGAATGGCTTTTCTTCAAGTGAAACTTCAGCTCCTGCGGCTAAGATCCTTCAACAATTCTGCTGAGTTTTGCCATTTCTTTTGCTTTTGCAATGTTTTTCCTGTCTGTTTTTTATTATTTGATAAATGATTTGCAATTTTCGCCGCTCGAACCGAGGGCGTTCCAAGGCTTTGTCACTCATTTATGTAGATATATAATGTTAGAGCACACACACGCTCTCTGAATTATGAACATGGGAAGAATCATTGCCGGCGGAATTTATGATGTCATTATAATAAATTTTATGCGTGCCTAGACAACATTCCCGGCGACTGGCGACCGAACCGGCAAACGTTGTCCTCGATGTAAGCGTTGTTGCTGCTGCTGCTGTTTCATCAACACCCCGGCCAGCATTTCTAACTCTCTTGGCTGATTGCTATACTTTGTCGCTGTGCTGTTGCTGTGACACAAAGTATCTTGTATCATCTGCATGTTCTGGCTGCAACCAGCAACTCCTTCTGTTCAACATCCCAACAAATGCCAACTGTCTACTCCCTGCTCCCCGTCTCCTCCATACAAATGCGGTGCACTCACTGCAAAGGAAATTATGAATAGGAATTTTTCTGTTGCATTCTGGGATGTTGCAGACAGTGATGTCATCATGGAAGTTTTCCTCGAAGATGCGATTTTGGGTTGGTGAAAGTCTTAGAAAGGCATTTCAAATTTTAACCATAAAATGAAAGCTAAATCTTGGATTTTTAATTTATAATTTTCTATTTCCATAAAATGTAAGGAAATTCCTTTGTATTACTGGCAAGATTTCTGAAAATATCACTTACAAGATTTTGATTTTATACCAAATCCTTTTTCTTTGCTGATTTTATAGCATTTCAAAATCATCTTCCTAATATTTTTCTGCTAAAATTATCTTTCCTTTCCTCGCTGACATCCCTGAAACTAGCATTGAGATGCCAGAAGAGGATCCAAGGAGGAAATCAGTTGTCACTGACGCAGCTGGACCCCTTACATATGCATAAGGACATGGCTCCACATTCTTCTTTGTACATCTGAATGTCCTGTGCACGATTGTAACATTTTTCATTGCAATTACGGCAGGGAGTGAGGGGCTCTGTGGGGATTTTCAGTGGAAGTCAAGTATATATCTGTATGCAGGCCCGACAAAAGTGTTTTATGGCAACAAAATCTCAGCTGGAGTTGTGGGCAAAGTGCCAGGCCAAGCTGCCACTGGCTTAGTTTGGGTTACTACGTGCCTCTCTAATGGCGATGACAATGATCATCAGTGCCATTCTGCCAATGATGACGAAGTATTATTAGTATTGGGATTTACAGGGAAATACTAGGGTATTAAACTTTTTGGAAATTTTAATAATAAAAATACTTTGAGTGATTTTATATTTATAAGTATAAAATTAGTTTGTTATAACGTCTTTAAGATGGTTTATAATTTCGATTTCGTTGAAGTAAAATATAATATTTTTAATTAAAGGCAATCTATGAACTATTTGAAGAATCCTTTGCATTTATTAACAGTTTATTAACAGATTTTCATATTATTTTCTTGGCATATTAAACAATTTTTGGTAAAGGTCTCGTGTCTGATAAGTTTATCATCTCAGGGACTTGCAGCATAAATAACTTTAATTTCAAAGGGCCCCACGAGTCATTCTCCTTTTCCACAACAATGGATATATCTACATACATACTCGTATGTACATATGTGCTCGTTTATTCATATTGTCCGAGAGCATTGGGGTTTATCTAAACAATTCCGCAACTCTTTTGCCACTTTCTCTCTGTCTTTATTCTCGTTTTTATTTTAGAGCCACAGGAACAAGAGCAGCCAGCCATAGAAAATGCTTTTTAATTAAAAATAATATCAACATTAATTGAAAAGCCAGGACGCCAGAGTCCTGCTGCATAGGGACACAGAAATAAAAGAGTTAACTTATTGTTAAATGAAGTGAATATCTATTTTTATCACTAAAATGCCTTTTCCTTTACCTTGCAAATTAAACGCTGAGCCATTTAACGCCTTAGACGATAATTTACTTAGCTTAGACGATAATTTTCTTAGTTAGTTTGGCTTAGCAAAGTAAAAGCAGGCCAACACAATTAGCCCCGAAGGCCTAAAGGCCAGCCAGGCTGTCTGCTTGGTCACTTCATTACCATAAATAGATAGTTATACGTTATGTTATGTGGGTGTGTGCTTATTTTGTCAAGTTGCCAAGGCTGTAAGCACCAAGAATTATATATATTAAGTCTTATATGCAAACTGCGACCTTATTTTATAAGCTGGTAACTATTAATTGGTAGTCATGTCACAAAACATTTGCTTTGCATTTATTTTTATTGCAATTTACAGTGAAATCTAAAGGGAATTCAGGATAGTTCATAGAAATAAAAATGAAATTTAAAAGTTATGCTTGATTTATAATAAATAAGTAATATATGAATTTTAAAGTTTACTTGTAATTAACAAAAAGTTATTTAACTAAATGAACATGTGTTTATTTTTTTAAAACAGAAATCTTTTTAAAATTAAAAGTTTTTATTATTTCCTATCAATTACCCATTTTTCTCTTATTTTTTCTCCTATTTTTTTTTATATATTTTCATAAAAAGAATTATTTTCTGTAGTTTACTCTTCTAAATCGGAATACTGTAAAATTTATAGCATACTTTTAAGGGTGACCCAATATCGTAAGAGGAGACAGTGACCGAGGAATGTCCTGCTGTATTCTCTCCTCTGTGCTTCTCGCTCTGTCTCCTATTTCCATTCTATCAGCCTACCCCTACACACTCTGTGTGTGAGTGTGTGCTAAGCGAACCACATTTTATTTGCCAATGGACGGGGAAAAGCTAAGGAGCAGGGCAAACATTGCATTATCAGCGCTATAAAATCAGACGCAGACAGTTACTCGATATATGCATATGGCAGAAGGGGTATAGGGGAGGCCTGGGGGTTTGAAGTTGTAAGTTGAGGGGGAGAAGTGGGCTAAAACTGTCCAAGTGCTCGAATGCCTTGTCAAGCAAATGCATATGACACATGTCAGGCTCGTGGCTCCAGGCTCGCGAAGTGTAAAGCTTCATTAAGTTAAACATGTTCAGATACACTCAACATACTCCTACGCATACATAGAGATATGCACAGTGAAGCAATCTATATGGATTTAGTTACAAATTAATATTATAATTATAATATTATTCATTCTTAGCCAAAACTCTATTTAAAGTTAGCTGAAAATTAATTAAAACATCAAAATTATGCAATTTCAATAAGTTAGCAGTTTGCAGTTATTTTATTCTATGAAAAATCTCAGCAAATTTATTTATAATGAAAAAAGCGATTAAAACTTTCTGATATAAGAATTATGCCTTTTTTATTTAAAAATAGTAGTTAAAGGGAGGAATTTAATATTATACTTTGACTATTTATTATTTCTTGTAATATATTGTTGAAAACAACCATAAAAACCATATTCGTCAAGCTTTAATATTTTTTAAAAATCCAATTTGAATAAAAATATTTTCGACACACTGTCCTTGGTCCTGTCAGGTGAATAGACCGTGTGTGTTTGTCTCTGAGTGTGTGCTAGCTTGTTGACAATCAAGTGACAGTAAATACTCGCTCGTTCGTTTTTTAACTCATTATTCCCTCTTCTTTTCCCGTGTTTTTTTTCGCAGGAACTACTCACACACAACGAGCAACGAATAAATCGAACTTGCATTTTTATATCGCATTTTTGTAAGGAACCAAATACGGAACGTGTTCAGCATTTGACCAAATGCCATCGCAGCAACTAACTCGAGCTATACGAGTCCCAGTAAACAGACGGCAATTAATAGAAGTTGCCTTTTGAACGACGAACCCCACCCAAAGGCGAGAGGAACGAGGAAAGGACGCAGGATATTCCCCAATCGGATCCCCACTAATAAATGCAGTGGAAGAAGAAGTTTACTCGATTGAAAGCAGCTACTGGAAATTCGCGTGTGCGAAGAATGCTTTGTTGTGGACGTAGAAAGGTAAGAAAAGCAATGATTTCTGTTAAGTCTTTTGAAATGGAAAAATATGGCAAAGAGTGAGGGGAAAAGTTAGTTTTAAAGGCAAAGTTGTAAAAACAATTAAAACAAATTATAATGTAAAGTTCAAAAAGCCTCAAAAAGTACATTTTTAAATAACAGAAAATGTTAAGCAAGCTCTCAACCTTTTTATTGTGACATTTTAAGGATAACCTTTGTCATATAAAAATGTGAAGGATTTTATTAATGAAGTATTATTTACCCTCAATAAAGTAAGGTTAATTATTAAAAATATTTTGAAAATGTATATATGGAAAGAATATTGCTGAAAAGAAACATAATTAGGAATAGTTAAAAATAAAATTGAATCTCTGCAAGTTTCTTCAGAAAACAAAGTCTTAAAGTAACTTGGAAGTAGTTTTACAGTAGCCATTAAAAATGATTAACCTTACGTCACTCATGTATATTTTCGTTTAACTGCTTTCGCCTTTTATGATGTCACGAACCTACATTTTCTGCCTTACATATTTCCCAGGAAAAACTTAAAACTGCATAAGAAAAAACAGTAAAATAATTCAATTTAAATATGCAGTTTTGGACAATCTTAAATATAAAATAAAATATATCATTCAATAGAATCCAACATTTTTCTTCAGTAATAAAGATTCCTTCTCCTCTTCGCATTGATTTCCTGAGAAAATTGACGATATGTATACCCCCATTGTTTTACCTTTTTCATCATTTGTATGCTGTGGTTGTCCTTGGCGGGCCAATTAAACCATGACTGAGCAATCTTTTAAGAACATTTACTCCCTCTCTCTCTCATTTTACCAACATAAGTGCGGGAAAACTGACTCAATCTGTCAGTCAATTGGGGGAAACAGGCCTCGCCCTCGCCCACGCCCTCGTCACCTTCATGGTTGCCATAATAAATTTACATTTTACGCCTGAATTTCAATGAAGGCTTAATTGCAAAATCTGATTTATATGCTGCTGCCGTTGCCCCAAAAGAGGCGTATGGTTTGTGGGTAAGGGGGATTTTCTGGTGAAATTTTCATGGGGCGATGGCTACCACCTTTTGAAGTGGGCGGACAGAGGTGTTTACATACATCATGTTTCTCCACTTTTTAATGCAAGCGATACACACACGATACACACAGACACACCCGGCGACAAATTCAATTACAAGCCACACGTACGGCATGGGGCATACCATCTATCGGACTTTAATCAAAGTTACCGCACAGTTTAATGTAATTTTTGAAATGAACTCCCGATTGAATGCCGAGTAATTGGGCTGAACAAAGGGGTTTAATCCCGCTGCCCGAGACCACTTAATTTGATTGGGAACCGGGGGCTCAGTGGAATGGATAAGAGTATTTGCTCGACTGCTCCCACCTGGCAGTCACCTATTCCTACATGGGGTTGCCCCTTCATTAGGCACCTAACTGAGCAAAGGTGCTCCTCTAGGTTGTGTTTAATGCCAAAAAGAAACTGCCACAGAATTTGCAGCCAAATAAATATTTATTTTAGGTATTTAAATAGGAAGAAAATGCAAATCGGTTTATGTTTTTATGTAATTTAACTAATTTATGGATTTATTATTTGTTTCTCAATAAGTTCTTGGGGGAGACCTAACATCTCTATATATAAGGATTCCTTGCAAAGTCTTATGTCTTCAAGTGATGATTAAGTAGATAATCCATCATTCGTACTTTTAAAAATACATATATTATGACACACACAGGTCCCTAGATCCCTAAAAGCTATATTGCTTCTATAATTCGAATTATTTTACATTAATTTTTCCCCGAGTGTAATCCTCATAAGAGCCAACATCTCTAGCCGTCTTCTAAGAACTTTGTCAGCCAGCCAGCCAGCCGCTAGGCGAAACTTTATGATAAAGTCCTTGCGGATAAGTCCTTGGAGATGCGGTTGCCGGCGCATTTAGACCACAGCCACGCCCTGTTCACACACCACCACCGACCTGCTCCTCCTCCTTTCCTCGACACTCCTGGCTGTTTGTTTTAGTTATAGTTGATTATTTTTCTTTTTGCGCCGCGCTGCAAACTTTGACTTTGGCTCCCTGACATCGGAAAGTTTAACAAATAAATTAATTTACCCGCTGCACCGACAACCAGCCAAGATGAAGCTGCCATCTTAATCGTCCCGCGGGCCTGGCCTGCCAAGGAATTCAATTTGCACTGCTCGATTCCCTTTGAGAGCTGAGAATCCTTGGGATTTCACAGGGATGTGCCTTAAGGCATAAAAGCTGCAGGAGAAATAATAAAAAAGATTATTAAAATATTTATATAATTACAAGAAATAATAAATTTAATTAAAAGAAATAATAATAAAGTTTACCAAAAGATTTATTTAAGTAAAAGAAATAATATTGAGCGATTATTGAGGAATCTTATTTTAGAAACGAAGAAAATTTAACAGCAAATAAAAATATTAAATACTTTAAAGGATTTCTTAAATAGTTTATGACACAAAAAAAGCTAAATAAATAACTTAACTAACTTTATAACTAACTTCTCTTGATTTTGATTCTTTTAGAGTCTCAGAAAGGGTATTCACAATTCGAGGCATCTTTTAAATTTAATTTAAATTGCATTTCTTGGCCTTAATAGCTGCCTTGGCTTTAATCAGTTTTGCGCCAGGCTCTGTAAATTGATTTGTTAAACAATTTTTAATTGAAATAAGACGCTGCCGGGAAGAATGTCAAACTTTTCTGCCAATACTTTGCCAGCAGGCAGCCGCTTTTCCGCTTCTCTGCTGCTGTGCTGCTTTGCTTCTTCGCCCAGCTGCGCTGTTCCGCCCTTCCGCTTTTCCGCTTTCCCTGGCACTTGCAAAAAGTTGGTCAAGTGAGACGCGTTGGCATTTCTATTGGCATACGAGTGTTGACTGGCAGCCAAACAGGCAATTGCACTCGCTTCATGGCGGGGAGTGAGCCCCAGAAATCAGCATATTGAATTACAAATTGGAGGGGTTTGCGAAATCGAAACCATTCAATGGGATTGTTTTGTGCAGCAGCATCCATCCATCCATCCGATTTTCCATGGCAGTGGCAGTGGCAGTTGCAGTTGCTGCATCTGCAGCATCTCTTTTATTTTTTTTGTTGGCGGAATTTCAATAAATTGTGCATGCCGGGCCAGGCAGTAAATTATTTTGATTTATGTGCAACAATGCATGAGTGATGGAAAGTGGCAGCACATTGGCTGCATTTGAAATTTAATTGAAAATCTGTCTGACAAAGGCGGTTTTCCCACTAAAATCATTTTAAATTTAGAAGTTAAAGTGGGACAAATAAATATATAATTGCCGCAAAACCTAAACGAATTAAATTCTATTGCTAATACATTTTCGTGTTTATTGGCCGAAATAAAATATGAGAAAATGGTTAAAGATTGTTGATAATAAAATATTTTATGGTTGAACAAAATCTATGGGAAACTATTGAGAAAAAGAAATTAGTAAATATTTAAATGCATTTTTAAGCTAATAGAAAATAGAACAAATAAATTCAAAAGTTTATTGGAAACTGAAGGTAAACTGATGCTGCTTTTTGCTTTTATTTTGTGGCTTAGGATTTTATTTTGGATATTCATCTATATCAAAAACAAACCATTTCTAATCACTTATAACATATGGTTAAATTTAAGCAGCTTGCTATGAATTCCTCTTACAGTTCCTCAGCTCTTCCTGCAGCTTTAAAATGTTGTTGTTTGTTGACAAAACTGTGGAAATAAATTGATGGAGTAGTTGCTTTCAGTTGCTTAAATGATTAGTTGCCTGGAGGAAGGAGGATGGAAGTTTATGAAAATAGTTTGCGGTTGTGGCCATCGGCCCCTTGATGTATTCGTCGGAGGCTTTTGCGGAAAGTTTTCCCCAACTTGTTTGCCATGCAGCGGCACGTTTAGTGCTCCGAAATGGCGCAAGATGATGGCATAAAGCATCCCCAGCTCAGTCTCCTAGCCTGTCTGCTTTAGGCCTGGAGTCTGTCGAGTGCCATTCACAAATAAATGGCGGGCATTTAGGCAGCCGCAGTCTGGAGTTTATGAGTTCTTTTTTTTTTGTCCTTTCTTGGAGTCTTTCTTCATCGGCTGTGTTTGAGTTTCAGTTGCCTGGCCACCTTTGAAGCTGCCAACAACAATTGGGGAGAAGGCACGCCGGCAGGAAACTAGGGAACTAGGAGCGACGACTGGCACAGCATTCTTGGCTCAATGCAGATAAGGATATTGCCTCAGCTGTAGCAGGAATAGGAACAGGAGCAGGAGTATAAACGGGAGCTGCAGATGTAGATGGAAATGAAAATGGTGTTGCATGCACTAGGGGAAAATATACTGTACATGCCTTTTATTAAACTTATTTTATATTGAGCATCAAATATTTTATATTTGTTGATTATTATTAATATATAATTAAATAAATAAAAAAGAAAAATCTATTTAAAGGCATAATATTAAAGAAATTTTTAATTAAGAAATTGATAGATATTTTCCCCAGTGCCCGCGTTCTTACAGATACAAAGCAGAGTCAGAAAGTTTTCGCCAAGACAAACACTGGCACAGCATTTCCCCCCGCTTTCTTTCTTCAGATACTTCCAGCGCTTTTCCCCTCTTTTTCTTTGCAATTTGCTCGCCAGAAAAAGCGTTTCTGCCTTACTGCACTTCCTAGAGTCCCACATTCCCCCTCCTCTATTGTTTTAGTTGCCAAATGATTTAAAAAAAAAAAAATAGAAGCAAGGTAAAACTATTAATTGGCAACGCAGCAGGTGTAGTGGTTTTTTTAATTGCTGCCAACGCAGCGCAAAAAGTTTTACTTTGCTTGGCGCTTAATAAGCTTAATTTTAGGTGCATTGACTTGGAAAGCGCCGTGATAGGGCGTTAGAACCAAGGAGCAAAGGACCAGACCAAACGCCAAAGCAGCCAAGGACCTGAAGCCCTTGGGGAAGTCAGTTCACCGGCACACTGATTAATTTGATAATAAGACGTTCGAATGCCAAGTAAATACTCTTTTGACAGGGCAAAGACAGTTGTAAGGAAACAGGGAAAAGGTCGTAAAAATGAGCAGGGTTTAAGTGTTATGATTCTGCAGCCAGCTTGAATAAGATAAATCCCACAAAACTATTACAGAAAAAATACAGAAAACAGTCAGAAAGAGGATACTGTTGGCAAGTGCCTTAACTAAGCCCCTAAATGATGTTGTCTTGGCAATACAAACCTGGTTACAATTGCAATCAATTAATGAACTAATTGAGTCAGCAGTTAGGCCAAATTCCCGACTATGCAAACAGGGGAAATTTGTTTATCTCGGGCCAAGTTTCCACCTGCTTATGGCCCAGTGAGCAATGTACTACATATATGACAACTGGCTCAAGGACTGTCTCTCGTTCTTGCTTACCTTGTTAGGGATGTTTACGTGCGTTGAAATTTTTGTTTTCCCCAGCAAGTTGCTAGCTGCTGCTCGACTTGAGCTACTACGTGCCCTTCATTTGCAACTAATTGCAAAAGTCTTACGCAACTACACAAGTGACACAAGACAGGAGGCAGGAGCGACAGTACACACAGTCGACAGTCGACATATTGGAATGCTCCATATTCATCGAAGAGTTTTGTATTCTTGATGTTGTTGCGTGCACGTAAAATATTTGCCTGTCATTGTTCCCATCGGGAGACAGGATCCTGTCGAACGTGTTTATACTTTGCAGCGCGACCTGAACATTCCGGCCGAATATTTGACAGTTGACTTACGGCCAAGGACCAAGGACTGTGGACCAGGGACTGGAGATCCTTACCCCCAGGGGTCCCACCTCTGTGCCGCTCTTAACTTATTTTTAATTATTTCCGTCAGCAGGGCGGCCCATTAAAATGATGAGCGGGAATTAGCTCAGCCTTGTGGTAATGATAATGGGCTGCCCGTCGGCTGAGCCGGATTTAACCGAACTGAGCTGGGGCTTTGCCGTTGGCATTTAAGTGGAAAACGTAGCCTGCGTATGACATATTTTCATTTTTATTTTTATTATTTTTTGGTTCACGAAAACATCAACAGCCCGAGCTGGCGAGAGATGGAATGGAGGTCTCTATGCAATCTATGTTCGCTCGTATTGAGGGCACTCCACGGTGAAAGCAAACAAACACAGTTGCCAAAGAGAGTGCAGTGAGAGAAATGTTGGAGATTTATTAAGGAAGGGTTAATCAATTTAACAGCCTTAAATATGTAAAAATATCTCCTCTTAGATGGCTTCAAAAAATATATTTAAATAATATTCCGTTTGTAAAATCTCTAAAAAATATTTCCCGTATGTTATTTTGAGTGCTAAAAATAAGAGCGAATCTGGGAGTCGTGGCAGTGGCAGAAATTGCAATGCCAAAACGAAATTAACCCCACAACAACCTTTCTACAGAAGGCAGCAGCAGCATCCGTGGAATGCCGCTATATCACCTGTGTGTGCCTCTATATCTGGGTGTGCGTGTGTGTGTGTGTGCCTGAGTGTGGATGTTGCACTAAAAGCGGTTTATGCCACTCACATGTAAACTCGGTTGCCTGCGCCAAGTCGCCTCCTCCAAGTGTTTGGCTGCGTCCAGCACCTGCCCACACCCACCACACACGATTGTTGTGTGGATAGGTCGTGGCTTTGCGTGTGTTCCACCTCCTTACACCTCCTTAGCACCCCCAGTTAACCCATCCTTTGCCCACCCCTTTGGCTTGCTCAAATTTTCTGTTTGCTTTGCTGTGGATTTTCGTTACGTTTTCGACAGAAACCCCCCCGATTTCACCCCCAAGCCTTTCCTTGGGTTTTTTGTTCGTACCTTTAACGTATTTTGCATTTGCTTGGCACAGATACCGAGGGGCTTTGGCGGGTTAAGGTTGGTGGGTGGGTTAACGTTTCTCGCTCTCTCTATCTCTCTCTGTGGAAAGTCTCTTCTACCTCAGCTCTCCCGTTCTCTTTCGCTCTGTTGGGGAAAAGCTTTTGTAGTAGAGAAATACGAACCATTTTCATTTTTGTTGACTTTCCACCCCATCGTTACTTTTTTTTGTTATAATTCTTTGGCTTTTGCGGCTTGGCTGTGCTTCTTCAGAGTGGCCAGAGTTAAGCAAAAGTTTATGGTACACTTTTTTTTGTTTAAAAAAATGTGTAAAAAACAAGGCAGTGGTTTGTGTGGCAAGAATTTAATGGGTAACTCTGATGAGGATAATGTAAAGACATCTGTTTTGCTTGAATTTCTGAGCTTAGTGGGAATAGTAAGTGGTTATAGTAATAAGCATGGCTTGAAATAGAAAGAATATAACTGAAGATACATTTTT
The DNA here is from genome assembly GCA_008042485.1 of Drosophila mayri. NCBI lineage: Eukaryota > Metazoa > Arthropoda > Insecta > Diptera > Drosophilidae > Drosophila > Drosophila mayri. The sequence goes on along the minus strand of VNJN01004099.1, from coordinate 284,001 downwards.
TTTAGTAAAGAATTACTAAAATTTGATTCTGTGTTTGCACTAAATTTAAAAAAAATATAACCTTTACATTGTGTAATAAATATGTGTAATATTTATAATATTTATAACTACCATTTACCTAAATGTCAATCTCAACTCTACCTTGCTGCTAACTCCCCCATATAAGAATATGATTTTATTGATTCATTAAAAATGTTCTCTTGGCCATAAAATAAACTGCTTTGCGCGGCTTACTTGTGCGTGTGTCTCGACATTTAGTGTGCAATCCTTTCTCACGGATGATGCAAGGACATTTATACTGCGGGCATTTGTAAACTTTGGGTATTATTAGACGAAACTTGAAAGGGCACAGACAGAGAGACCACAGGCAGACAGGAAAATGACATCAATTAGCCGGGGCGAGAACAAAGCCAGGCCTTGGGCGGACACGTTACCAGGCTAAACACTCGAGGCGAAGACATGTCCCAAATTGTGCCAAGGCTTTTCACAGCCAGTTACATTTCAAATGTGATTGATGTGGCGGTAGGGGCTCAAATCCCAGTGGGTGGAAAATCGAGGTGGGAGGCGGCGGCTGCTTGCATACATACACAGTTGATGTGGCATTTTCACGCCAATTGCGATTAGTTGTTAACGCCGACTGCAATTAGTCTAGTGCCAAGGAGAACGCAAATGCTGGCGGCATTAATTGCCAATGAAGGCACTTAAAGGGCAATTTAACGTCGGGGTCCGGGGACTTACCTTTGAACTCGAATCGCTAAGCGGCTTACCTCTCACGCAAGAGCAGGCGAAACTTTTGCATAATTCACTCGAAGGCAGCAGCATCAAAGCCGCATCAAAATCCATCTTGTACTCTTCGGTTGCCTTTGCCTTTTCCCCGATTTTCCGGCAGTTATTTTATTTTCTGTGTTTGTTGTTGCCCTGACCACTCCAACTTTGGCTTGAAGAGGCTTACCTGTACTTTGGACCTTTTCCCAGAACTAAATTTGTATTCCCGATAAACTTGACAAAGAGTTGATGGAAGGGATTTTATTTATTTATAGTATTTGCACAATATTATTAAAGGTTAAACCTTATACTGCGGGTGGGTGTATATTATATAGACCTTTAACCTTTAATATAAATTGAACTGAAGGCTCTATATATTTTCTAATATTTATTATCGCAAAGGGTTTTCCAAAAATGTAAGACTCTCTAATCAATATTCTGGTTATTAATTAATATATTTATTTATCTAGCTCTAGTTTCGACAGTTCAAAAAGTTCTGGCGATATGTTTCCTTTTCCAAAATTTCCCAATTGAAATCCCAGTCCGTTGCAAGCAGCGCGCGAACTCAATTTGCTGCGCTTGACAAATTCCGATGACAAAGAATTTTTTCCTCTCCGGAAGTTTGTTATTAGCCGCTCGCATCCGGCGGCTGTCGTTGCGTGCGGACGGATAAATTCGATGACCCGGCCGGGACACCGCATACTCTGCTCTCGTCGTGGCTCTCCCTTGCGCAACTTATCCGCGCAGGCGTCAACGTTGCGTATACGTAACGTGGCGTAGAGGAAACTCCATTGCGTATACGTAATGTTGTGTGTATTTCGAGAGGGGGGTTTTTGGTGGGTGATTCGCTGTTGTTTGCCTAGTTGCGGTCGCAGGTTGTAATGCCTGCTCCTTGGGCAACGCTTTTCGCCTTGCATTCATCTTGCATTTTGCATGTCGCCCAGCCTGACAGTTGATTGCCTGTCAGCGTTTGGCTGCCGTTGGATTGGTTTCATTGGTGGGTCAGAAGCGTCAGCGTCTCTCCAAACTGACCCACATTAGTGTGGTGTGGTGTCGATATGTGTTATGTACTTGTGAGTGTGTGGGTGAGGAGAGAGTGTGTGTGGTGGATGGGTGGTTGTGTGTGCGTTGCAGCTTTTATGAATGATGTGACCTGTGACCCACACACGGAGCAGCGAGAAAAATATTTAAAAGAACTAAGATAGAAAATGCATTTTATTTATTTAAATTTATATCTAAATATTTACTTGGAAAAATTGATAAAGCTTAAGTTCTAAATAAGATTTATTATTCAAAACTATTATAAAAAAGATATTAAAAGTAAACTTATATTGATATTTAAAATTTTTATATTAATTTTTAATTTTTATTTAACTGAATTTGAATTTTAAAATATATTTTAAAGAAAAATAATTATTATATTTTTAAATACATAACCTTATCCTCTCTCTTTTTAATGGCTTTTTTCTCTCTCTGCACACACACACTATGCTCCCACTGATAGTCCTTTATCTGCAATCCTTGCACTCCTTTTTTTCCTTTCTATCAATTGTAATGCGTTTTTAATGGCAATTTCTTATCTGTTTGTGTCATCGGCACTGGGTTATTAAAATTATTCATAATGCTGCCCCCAGTAATTTCCCACTCTCTCGCTTTTCCGCTTTGTTTCTATTTTTTTTTTGTTGATTTGAGCGGCTTGATAAACAAACATTTGCTGGCCATTGTTGTGCCGCCGCTACCGTTATCATTCATAATGTTTGTCTGTCATGGCAGCCGGTGGTCCCGGAACGTTTGTTTGAGTTGGGTCATGATTGGCATTTTTTGTTGTTTTGCTGGCATTTCGTTTCATTTGGAGTGGAGAAGTATTTTCCCTAAATAGTCGTAGTCCAAGGACCAGAGCACATATACATACATATATACCTATATAATTGTTATCGATGTCGGGATTAGGGACACTCTCGTGTGGTTATTGGGTGTGGGAGTCAAGTGAAGGCTTAAGTGGTCCAAGGGAAGCGATTTGAGTGGGGATTCACTTAGCATTGAGGATGCCAGGCCAAGATGCTGCTTTCTGTCCCTTACGAGGAAAAGCCCTTAACAGGATGATTGGGCATTGAAAACATAACGAAGCTCATCGAGGGAAAGCTTCAGTATCGATGTCTAAACAAGCTTTGTATCCTGATTGTCAGTTGGGAATTGGCTTGACCCTGGAGTGGGTCAATCAAAATTAAATAAAGGAAACCATAAATAATGCTATGGTGCAGTTTTGCATTTCTACAGAGTCATGTTCATAATTTTGACAATGTTTGCCAGATTTTTGAAGTGCAATTAAAGGTGCCTTAATTGGGGCTTAATTAATCCTTAAAATGGGGTATTTCTCTGCAATTATTTATTGGCTCTATGTTCTTTCCTACTTCTGTTTTAAGAGTTTTATTAATAAAGTACAAAAAGATATTTAAGTTTTAAATCTCTTTTAAAATAAGAAATGTCTCTATTTACGTTAATGCAAATAAATATACAAAACTCTTGAAATTAAATTCTACCTTTATTCAAACATTTTAAGTTCGTTTTGTATTTAAATCATTCTTTTTTTTGAACGAATCTTCTGAATAAAGCAAGGCATCCCTCTAGGAAATACTTGTCTATGTATAAAAATTAATAAAATTATAAAAAATAATATTTTAGAGTTATTCTTCACACTTATTGTAACAAATCCCTTCAAAATATATCCAATTGTCTTGGCCCCGTCTAGTATCACCCGTTATCATCCGGTTTAGCTTGTGCAATCAATTATGCCAAGCGAATGTCCTGGGCATTTTGGACAAGTTCAAGACCGCTGGTTCAAAATCACATCTGGCAATGCCGAACACCGTCGTTCCCAGCAGACATCTCCTGCAGCTTCTGCTGCTCCTGCTGCCGCTGCTCCTCCTTAGGACCCGCTGTTAGCATCCTGGCTCGCGTATCAAACACAATTCCCCAAATCCCGACTGCCAATTTTTTCGTGTTAAATAATTCAAATACATACACACACTCTGAGAGCTCACACGACACACGAAACGAAATGAAAGCCGAAGTTTTCCGAGCGGGAAAAGCTTTAGCTCCCATTACACAAGAAAATGTTGTCCAACAAAAACGGGAGAGATTTCGTATGTGTGTGTGTGTGAGTGCGTGAGAGTTTTCCTGTTTGCGAATGTATTTGCTCCAATTTCGAGAATGGAGATGTTTTTCGCCAGCAACTTCGGCCTGCCGACTTTTCCGAGTGCCAGATATTCGGAGTTGGCTCGCCGGGCCCAGCGCGCATTCAATACGCAAAGTTCAGTTGAGCGCGTCGGACGCTTTTCTTCTCGGGAAAATCGTGAAAAGTCCGTCGTTGATTAATGCCGTTGTAACGGCAGCGACGTGCGTGCGTAGTAGTATACGATTATATATATACACACACACAGAGCAGTGTGTATATAGTGCGGCTGCAGAGCTCGTGGCGTGTAGTAAAACTCATTAAAAAGCAACTTATTCAATACTATTTCACGCACGCGGCAGGGGACGGCGCTGGAAAAACGCGCGCGCTCAACGGAAAACCAAAAATTCTGAGAAACGAAACCAAAAAAGGAAATCGTCAACATCATCGTCATCGCTGCGGGCGGACTCTAAAAATGATTGCAGAAAAGCAAACGAAACGCGACGATAAAACTTAAATGTCGCATTAAATTGCTTTGCTTCGATCAATAACATAACATAAAAAGCTGAATAGAAACGAGAACGTCAGTCAATTAAAACAGTTATAGGGAATACATACATATTATATATTTTCTGAGCCAAGAGCTAAGCTTAAACTAGGTAAATCGGAAGATAAATTTAGAAATCTCTTTTTACTTGTATCTAAATTTTTTGTAACAGTATTTTTCTCAAGGAAACTATTACTACTCATGATTAAGCTTTAGAAAATCTGCAGACAAAAATGTCTTCACAGAACTATGCTTCTTATTATTTTACTAATATTTTTTAAAAGAAAAATATGATTCCCAAACTGATTTACAGATTTTTTGTGTGTTTTTCCTTCAAGTTGATTATATTTTTTAAGACATCTTAAAATGATTGCTTTGAAATATATAAAGAGATTTAGCTGAATATAAAATGAATGCGCCAAAAATAGTCAACTTCAGTGCACGTGTCCTTCACTGCGTCTCTCTTTGGGTGTGTGTGTCAGTGCTTGTGCGTGTGACAGCCGAAATGTAATTTATTAGAGCCAGACAACGCTGCGTATACGCAACGATACACCAATCTCAACGCAATTTCTTCAACGACTTATTCATTTTTGTGTGTGGTTACACTTTTTTTTTTGGACTGTCCCATATACAGACAAAAATTTGTTGTTGCTAAATGCGCGCGCTCACGCCCCCTTGCACACACACACACACTGAAGACACCCACACCCAGGCAGAAAAACACCCCCAAACCAGCCGAAAACCCACGCCAACACACTCACAAAAGGGGGCAGACACACACACACACACAATCAAGGTTCAACAGCCCGACGATTGCCCCAAAAGGAGACAGCCAGAGAGTGAGAGAAAGAGAGGGGGACACAAGACACAGGCCCAAGGCAGCCATTATCTTCGACAACTCTAACCCACGTAGCGTGGGCCACATTGCGTATACGCCGCGTGGCCCCTGCCTCTGCCGCTTTGCCAAAACTCTCGGGCCATTCTCAATGCGGGGCTTCATCTTTCCGTCTGCAAAAGTGGCAAAATGTAATTTTTGGCATTTACTTGCCGCTGTTGGTCTTAGCACGTCTGCAGAATAAGACGCCCAAAGAAAACTGGAGGCCACCCACAAAGCCCAAGCCACCCACGCACCACGACTCCGCACGGTTTATATTGCCAAAGCAGCCGCGCGGGAAATGTAACTAGAGCTCAAGGCATTGTTTATATCTACACAGCGGGGAAATAATGTAAGGAAATTCTGGGTTTTAGTATTTCAAAAGCTATCTTTTTTTTCTAAACATTAAATTTGTATTAATATTTATTAAACAAATTTATATAAATATTTTAAATAAATCTTTGTTTAGGTTTCCTTTAAGTTCAATTTCAAGCGTTTTCTTTTAGTGTAGCCGCAGTAAAAGCCTTTCCTTCATCCAGCCTCAGTGTGATATCAAAAAGGGGCCTAGAAAATCAGCCAGAGACAGCTCAATTATTTTCCAGGAATCAGACAAACCAGTCTGCCTTGTCGCAAAAATGATAATTAAAATGATAAAATTAATAAATTGAATTTGCAATATCTCTTTTCTCTCTTAATGTATTTTTATTTTCTTGATTTTCATGGTAATTATTGGTTGAAACATAAAACAGATTAAATTAGCTTCCCATTTTTTTTTTTCAACCTTTTTTAATTTATTCCAAAGCAATTCTCATTTTCTTGGACGATAGTTTGGAAAAGCAATTTATTTAATTGTCAGCTTTTTCTTGTTGGTTTTCGGATTATACTTGGATAATTCCAACACCGTTTTATTCCTTCTTATTTTTCTTGTTAGTCAGTAATGGTTTTTAACACTCAGCCCACCCACGCCTTTGAGTAAGGAAAACCCATTTTTCTTTTGCCAACTTTTTACTTTGTTCTCCGCAAATTAGTAGAGTCCCGGCCCTTTTTTGTTGTACTGCTGGAGTTGTGGTGTTTTGCTGTGCTGGGTGGGTTGCCCCGTTTTAATTTAGTATGCCTGAAATTAATGAAATTTTTGCACGGCCCGGCGAAATTATTTTCGCCGGTCTGGAAGGCGTAAAGTACTCGATGCCGTGGGCGGTTCCACTTACTCTTCAGCTTCACATTTACTGTGCTGGCTGGCTGGCTCGCTGCCCAGTTTTGGGTTTTGGTTTTGGGCTTGTGTCCGGGCAGACCGCACTTAAAGAGCCATTTAAATCAATTGTGTAGAAATTTTGAAAACGTTTTGGCAAACGGCGGGAGATGGAGAGCCGCCAGCCACTAGCCGCCATTCCCAATTTCGCCATTTGCCATTGGCAGTGAAGCGTGAAAGGCAAACATAAATATTTCGCTTGGCAACAAAAGGCAGGGAGAAAAGGAAATCATACAGACAAACACGCACTGTGCCACAAGGCATCGACACTGGGATAAATAGCATAGAAACAATATCTGGACAACAAAATATTTAGATGATTATTAGTTACTGAATATTAAACATTAGGTTATTTATCGTAGAAATTCCTTTAAAGTGTTTTAGGACCCATTATTTAATAGTTTCTATTATTAAGCATTCAGTTAGCAGTGAAAGACGTTCTCTACTGTTTCCCAATGCATAAAAATCTCCTCAAATAAATATTTCTTCAGTGTATCCGATACACAAGCACACTTATAGATATAGTTATCATGGCTCTTGTGTGCTTAGAAAATGGAAAGCGGATAAAACCCATAACCGAGCGAAACAAAACGAAATGAAATGATACAATTGGAACTAAGCCTTAGGACGTGTGCGGGAGCAACAAAATACGTATCAAATTATAACCTAAGTAAGCGTTACGAAACCACCGAACAAAAGGAGCAAGGATAAAAAATACAGCGAATTAAGTATATGAACCAAAATCAAATCAAATCGAATCGAATCGAAACGAAACTATCATTTAAATTAGAAAATTCAACATATCCTCGCGATATAGTGCGTGTGTGACGTGATACACAACATATCCCTCTATATATATTTATACACGAATATATATAGGCATATTTCGATATATAACCTTTCGACGCGAAAGCAAGCAAGTTGGCTGCAACAAAATTAATGTGCGATAGCGCCACCACAGGATGTTTCCTGACCAGAAGCAGCCATCGCAAGGTGAGTGTGTGTATCTTGTGTGTGGGCTTTGGTTTGGTTTATTTATTAATAGAGCATTAAGTAATATTGCCTGGCCCTGACATCGACATAACCGTCGCCATCGCCATAGCCAACGCCCCCGGGAGGAAAGCCCACTTTCATTGCCATTGCAAATAGCGGCAAGAAAATCCTATGTACTCCCATAATGAGCTCACAATTTATGTGCCTTTTCCCTGGGTTTCGACATCATCAAAGAGCCGTATATATGTATATAAGGGATTTAGGATTATAATCTAAATTCGAGACTGGCGGCCCATTCATTTTTCATACAAAAGCTGATTTGTTGAAGCCAGATAAAAACATTATAAAGACTAGGGGAAATGGCTTAAAGCTGCTTTAGTTACTAGAGTTAATAATAGCTTAACTTTGTAATTTAATTTTTGAAAGTAATTAAAATTTTGAATATTTAGTATTGACTTTATTTTGCAGTATTATTAAAGAGTTGGTAAAATTAGGAACAATAAATTTCTGAGGGTTAAGATGGCAAATAAATATATGCCTATATGTATTTATATTTAATTATATTACCTAAAGTTCATTTATAAATATAAATACCATAAGGGCCATAGATTTTTTGTGTATAATTTGTTATCAAGTATTAATCAAAAGAATTCATGAAACAGGAAACTCTACAAAAACCAAAACCCCCTTTCAAGTGTGTTAATAAATTCTGCAAACTGAAACAGAAATATGAATACAAATTTAAAAAATTGAAGTACCTCGTTTTTTGTGTTTGAGCTTTAAGTGATTCTGAGTTCTGTGCCATCATCCAGAGTAATATTGAGTTAGAGCGGCTTCAAAGGAAATATTTTTGCAATATCATGCTCGTGCGGTGTGTGTAGCGGCTGTTGTGCTGTTGTGTGGAAAATGCCAGGGAGGCGCTCACACAACTACACCCACATCAATAATAGCAGGAGCCATAAAGCGCTGGAAATGTCATAAGTCTGCATAAAATACGCAAGTCCAACCGAATGCCGAGAAGCGAAAGAGCCACCCACTCCTGCTCCTCCTCCGCATGGCAGTCGAAAGCAAACGAATTTGCATGACATTTTTATATATATATACATATATACATATTGTATATATACTTTCTGTGCACGAGTATATTTCACTTTAATATTTATGCCCAAGTATTGGTATGCATAAATATTGCCTTTTGCACGCTCCCCAGTTGCGACTATTAGCCGCTTAAGCTCCCAAACTCAAACTCGATTCTCCATTTTTGTTTCAACCATAAACGGTTTGTTCCCCTTTTATTTATCATGTGCAATTTTTGCACGTTTTGTTTATTTTTATAAAATTTAATATCGGAGTTGCTTTTACCCTGGAAAGCAAACAATTTTTATTTACAGTTGCGGTTGAAAAAATAAAAGGAAAAATGCTTAAAAAATACAAGATTTTCTAGTAGAGCTTTATTCGGTATATAAAAGGAATATTTTTGAATATTTTAAATACCTACTCATATCCATATTCAAAATTCATACAATTTTCCCTAATTTCTTTATTGTTTTGTAATTATTGGTTGGCAGTAAATGCTTTTAAATATTTATTTTAAGCCATTTTAATATTATTTTGCTGGTCGCAGCTGTTTTGGCCGTACAGTCATGCGGATGAATGAATAAATAAATATGCGTTAAACAAATAATAATCCATATTTTATGGCTATGCGTTACAGAGGCCAATGTACCATCTGCCAAACCGAATCAACTACTTTAAAAACTGCGAAACTGTAAAGCAGCGAAAAAGAGGGCAATAAAAACACAGCATTATAAATAAGCAAACTTTGAACTTGTGTGTTGATAAAGTGAAACAAACTGGAGAGTTGGCCGGGGAGTTGGGGCCGCCTCGAGGGCGGGCACAATCAGAGAACCCACTTAGACATACTATAATCGTTTTTTGTTTATTTACACACGTACACTCGCACATTGGGGGGCGGCCGCCGCCGCAGATTGCAACTTTCAACTACTTTGGCCCGTCGGATCCTGAGGGTGCTTGAAATATTGAAATAAAATCCCATTAAGTATGCAGGTCCTGGGAGGGGACGACGGGCGCTAAAAATATTTGCATAGATAATGGCAGGCACGAAATTGTTTGCGCACTTCTTCCATTCGGCTGGGTAATTAAATTTTTTATTTGGAAATTTCAGGCACTTGAAAAATTTGAGGGAACATAGTTGGGGAAATGCCTTTGAAATTAATTATTAAAAAATAAAATGGGTAAATTTGTATTTTTTAATTGTACATTTTCTTGGTTTTATGTTTGTGATATTTCAAAAGAATAACATTGAAGCTCAGGATATAAAACTTAATAGTTTTTGTTCTATTTCTGATAGTCTCCTATTTTTATCCTTTCATTTTCTAGCATAAACTTAGTAATGCAACTACATAAGTATTCAAATTCTATAAAAATTCCTATATTTTCACCAATTTTACGTTCATTTTTTGAGTGCAATTTGAACCTTTCAGGTTTTCAGCCTTTTAGTCGACAGAAAAACCAATTGCAGCTCCCAGGCTCTCGGTGTCCTTGTGGCCGTGAGTGATGTGAGTGGCCGGAGCCAGTGAAAGGTTTGTCCTGCACTCTGCACATCGCCCACTCCGTCTTCGGGACTTTGGCAGGGATATCTTCACGCTTCATCCTGTCACTCGACACTTTTGATTGGATGAGGAGGCATACGGCGTACGACGTACGGAGCTTATGGAGCCTTTGATGCCCTGATATCCTGATGTCCTGGCATCCTGTCGGCTCTGTCCGGATCTAATTGCATAATGCGATGCCTGGAATGCGTTTGACGCCATCTTGGCATTCACTTCCCATTGTGTTTGCCAGCAAATTTGAATTTAATCAATAAATCACGTATACGCCGGGTGCGCCCATGAAAGTGCGGGCTCCAGCAGGCGGCAACGCCTGCTCCTTGGCTGTCAGGGGCACCGCCACAATGCGGCTTGTGTCACTTGCGTTGTCGTCGTCGTCGTGGTTGTTGCTTTGTTGTTTGCCTTAATTTGCGGTTATCTCGACCGGCACCAGAAAAGGGACCCCTCCCTATTTTACCATTCCCATCCAATCCAAAGCCATCCAATCTGATTCAAGTCAAGCCACAGCTCCAGCTTACGTTCCTGCTTTCATTCCTGTTCAGGACACCAGCTCCTGGTACAGGTCACACGCGATATGAACACTGATGGGAGATAAGGAGTTTAAATATTGAATTTCTGTTTGAAAACCCTTTATAAAAATTTAAGAAGGTGCAAGGTATGTTATATTGAGGAATAAAGAGCAGCAAATCTGTAATAACTGGCCTTTAAATATTTGTTTATTTGCTTTATTTTGTAAACCATTAAAAACATTAAAATATTTTATTTCTTTCGATTTATATTTCATTTTCAACTATTCCCTGATTGCCATCTTCTATCGATCCCTGTTCTTTGCTGCCTGTGTCCTGGGTCTCTGGTCTTGTGCCACATATTTTGACATTAGCGCAGCTGCAACTGACAACTATTATTAACATGGGCGAGCGAGAGAATGAGAATGTTGTGCATTTGGCATTTAATTGTAATCGTTGTCAGTGAATTGGGTAAATTCCAGACAAGAGCCGGGTTGGGTTGGTTGACGTGTAATTGGCTTCGCCTGGGCTCCCGCCCAGGGAATTTCATTGGGCATTTAAATTTATAATTATTTGCCCTTTGTTTGTGGTTCAGGTGGAATTTGGTTTTGGTCTCGGTTCAGTTCGGTTCGCTAAGCTTTGGTCCCGTCCGGTTCGGTTTGCATTGTTCCCTTATTTCCTGGAATAGTTTAGCCCAAGGAAATGCTTTTCTGTTTGTGTGTGGCGAACGTTATGAATGCCAAATGAATGGCCAAATGCCCCAGAGAAGAAACAAAGGAAGCCCTGGATACATGTGCCAAAAGGCATACAATTTATTTTGTTAACCAAAATGTTATGCTAGATTTTCCATAAACTTTTATATAATTCCCCAAAATTCTTTCCTTTTAAGTGGTTAAGTGGGGCGAAAGCATTCAACGTTGATGGCCAAGACAAATTTATCAAAAGCCTGGGCTGGCATTCCATGAATAGCGATGAGTAATTTGATCAGTTTGAGGACCATTAGACAAATAACATGACTTGCTACTATTCCGGGAATTATTAATTACACGACCCAGGCGATACAGAATCAATTTCATCAATTCCAATGTCTTTGGCCAGGCGCTGTTAAGTCAAAGCAATTATTCTCATTTTTGTTTGGCCAATCTGAGCCTGGGCAGCGTCCCAAGGCATTTAGACAAAAGGCAAAAGGATATCGGGGTCGTTCGGTTCAGCACATCATGCTAAATCACACGCTCCGCCGACAATCAATCAATGCGTGGGTCAATCAATCAACCGGACTGACTGACTCAGGGCAGGAGGGGGACAGCTGGCAGACGGACGGCAAGTCAGCCAAGGTAGGGGGTTAGCTCGAAATCGAACCGAGGCTCAGTCATTACAATTATGGCTAGTCAATTATTAACCAGGCCCGGAGAAATGACGCACTCTCTTTCACCGCACAACCTGCCGAAAAGTGATTAGACCTGGCTAATGCCTCTGGATTTACACTACACTACACTGGCTACACTAAGGGAAATAAATTCTTTGGCGCCAAAATATAGCCTATTTTTTGAGGGGATTTGTATAGCAAAAAAACGCATTTTTCTTGGTTTTTAATATATTTCTTTAAGGTTTCTACTGCAAATCTTAGTTTTTCTGGTTAGTAGGACAGATTTTCTTATTAACATTTAAATAAAGTCAATAAAACACCTAAAAAAAAATAGTGTAAATTCCTTAGTTTTCCTCTACACCTCATTCAACTTGTGTTTTTGGTTAATAGTCCTTGTACAGTGTGTCAGAAATTCAAAATATTTCTGCCTTGGCCAACAGTTACCGATAGTTAATGGCGTCTGTTCTGACATAATTACAATTTTAGTCAATTTCCGTTTCTCGGGTGTTTATTTTTTATTTGGCTGCCGCCAAGGCACTAAAAACGATTTTATTGATTTGTGTTGTCACGCAACTTCCTCTAATGGCTTCCTGTTCCTGCTCCTTATTCCTTAGTCCTTAGTTCTTATCCCTTATGCCTTATCCCTGCCTGTATTTCAGTTTTTTTTCTCTTCAGTTCTGCTTTCCTAAATTAGTTTTTCCTCCCAAGCTGCAAGAAGAATCATCCATAATTAAAAAAGCTTGCCAAAGTCAGTCCTCAATATGTGATGTCTTGAGGATTTTCAATTAGTTGTCGTCACCACCCTGCGGGCGGGGGGGAAGTGACAGAGGCCAGGGGGATCTGGGCGGGATTGGCGGCGGCTTCCAGTAGGCTTTCACTGCTTAGTCAGCGGCAAGAACATAATGAAGTCGAAATGAGTTTAAACTGGGGGAGACAGCCCCCTTCAGTCCTCCTCCTTCGTCTAGCCTGAGTCACATGTGCGCCAGACTTTGACTTTGCCTAAAGACGCTTAATGTAAACCCGCCCCGGTAATTTGCATTCACTTGAACCCACCATGGCATTTTTCAGGCCCCCCTAACTTATTGGATTTGCCGGTTAATAAACTATGCACTTACTAATTAAGTACGCGACTCGCTGTAAATAACTTATGGCGGCAAAGTGAGTGGAAAACGCCCTCAGTCATGCAGCAGAAAAATTTAGCAAGAAAAGAAACGAGTTATAATGGTAGGAAGGCTAGTTTTTGACGATAGAAGCTTGGAATACTCTGAAAGAACTATTATTTCTCCTCATTCCTTTGTAAAATTACCTGATTATGCCTACCAAAAATGAAAGAAATAAGTTTCTATGTTGTTTAAGGCTGCTTAAAGTTGTTAGAAATGTGAATAAGTATATTTAAGGTTTTTAGTAACTTTATTTACTTTATTCTTTTGACAGATAATAACTTTATAACAGTATCAAACTAAGGAAACCCTTATGCAAGGGCATCGTGCCATTTCTGGGAAAAAGAATGAATAATTGAATTTTAATACTTTCGTGTGACAAAGAGAGAGTGAGGCAAGTCTGGAAAATGATTACTCTGAACTTGACAAGGGAACACAAGGCTGGGGATGAGCAGGCGAAAGGACGAGGGCCAGTAGCCAGGACACTGCCATGGCTGGCCCTCATGTGGATGCATAAATTTCCCGCTGACAGCTTCGGACGGAGGGGGTGTTTGCTGTTCCATTGGCACTTCATGTGTCCATTTAGAGGCAACGCTCTCGGTGTTTTTTTTTTTGTTCACCTCCCTCTCAGGCCTAAGCAAACCTGCACGCGATGCACACTGGCTATATTTATTGTTTTTGTGCCAGGTGCTTGAAAAGTACAAAGGGTAGATGATGTTTTTGGAGCTGAGAAATAAATTTTAGGAATATATTTAAAAGGGAGATATATGACAAACCTTTATTTTTTGTAATATTAAAAATTACAACTCATTTGGACAATTATTAACATTATAAATACAATTTTCCTGCTCATGCAGCTCCTGATTCCTTAGAAAAATAATTGCCTACTTTTTGGGGTTGAATTAAAAAAAATTCTAAAACTTTCGGTATGTCTTTAGGCAACAATTATAGATTCCCCTTAAAATATTCAAAATCTTAGCAAAGATAAGAAAATAATTTATAGTTTGCTAAGTATTTCCATTGTTGATTCACCTAACTTTACTATGTAATGTTGCTCTTTGCTTCCATTGTTGTAGTTATTCGTTCCAGTTGCCTTTGTTGTTGTAGTCGGAGCATTCTCGTTAGTAAACAGCAACAACAATAGGGTGCCATCAACAATACGCCGCCTTCTTCTCTCCTTTTGAGCCTGAGCCTGAGCAAAGCAGGCAGGTCCTTTTTATTGAATACAGTTGTTCGGCCAAAGCCACGCCCAGTTTGGAACACACAAACACTCACGCAAGTGGGCGGCACAAATGACCAGCTTTTTGTGTGTGTGTGTGTTAATGATGGCCTGGTATTTCGGCTAAATTATTTATATGCTTATGCATTTGCAGTTGGCGAACTGCAAACAAACACCGAAATACCATTACAGTAAACACACTTTAATAGTTTAATGCCAGCAAAGCGGCCAACAGAAAGTTTCATACCAATTGCCACGGGGTATTAGATTGAGAGGAAAACTAGACCAAAGTTGCACTTTGGCACATAAAAAAATATAAGTTTCAGTTATGAAAGTGCCTTGAAAGTTGTCAAAGTTATACATTTGAGAAAACTAAATTACTTATGAGTTTATAAAAAAATGTAATTCTTGTTAAAAAGGTGTTTATTTCAATGTAAATGTTTTAAATCTCAAATTATAATTATTTCTGAACTGCAAATATATAAATAAAAATAAAATAAATATTTTATAAAATATCTAGGAATGTTTTTAGTTAGTATTTAGTTCGATAGAACAAATATTTATTAATTTTTAAACTAATAGTTAATGATTTACAAATTGTAGACTTCTGAACTGGCAAACTTTTTATTATTTATTTCCAACTGGTATTCATAATTTCCTGCAGTGCAGGCAGATTTTCATAGAATATGCACAGCATATAATAATGCCCATTTGACTGAAAGAGCAACGCGGACGAAGGCAGATGCTTTTGACGCCCAAAACTTCCGTCCTAACGACATCTGCTCCTCGTGTCCTTGCCGCTGCTGCAAGTTTGACAAAAGTTACACAACAGCAGCAACAATGTTCGGGGTGGTGGGGTCTAAAATAGAGCAAGTTTCGAGGGGCCAGCAGGGGTGAGAGACAGACACCGACACATGTCAAAGTTTTGCAATTTCAAAGATTCCTCTTTTTCTTTTTTGGCTTCCTCCTAATTTTTTTTTTGCAGGCAGTTGCCAACATGATTTTTGGGCAACCGCAGAGCATGAGGGAAAGAGCAACTGCAGGCTCTTCTCCGCGCTGACCACACAGTTTACGTCGTGCCCCCCTCCTTGTCCCTTACATTAATCCATTAAAAACTTCGTTTAGTTTCGGCCAAAAGGCAACTTCATTTAAAACCAGTTTAATGGGCGCCCACACCATGCCACGCTTTTCGAGGAGCCCCATGAAAATCAAAGTTGCACATTGTTGCCGTGTCCTGTTTTTTTTTTGGGAAGGGGAGGGATTTCCTCCAACTTTTGACCGCCGTGTGACATCATCGTTGGTGAACATCACGTGCCGGGTAGAGTACAGCCCCAGCCAGTTTCCTGACGTCGTGTCCTTGGGTCTCCTGATGTGCCACTGACAGAAATTACAGTTGGCGTGAGTGGCAAGAAGTGAAGTAAGCGGTGACTCTGACGAAATAATTATTGCACACACTTTCTAGGCCACCCTTGATTGACAGGACAGCAGGACTTGCAGGACTTGTATTACCATTTTGCCAGTAAATTGAGTTGTTAACTAAGCAGAAAGTTCAACTGAAAGAAACTGGCCATTGAATATTTAAAAATGGTTTAATTAGAAGGCAACTAACTTCTGTAGTTTAAGTTTATTTACAAATTTAACCATTTAACTTACTGAACATTTGTTTAAATTCAATAAAAGTAAGCTTTGTAATGCCTAAACACTTTGTTTAATTATAGTTTCTAAGGATAGAGAACTCCAATTTTGTTTTCCATGAACTTAAGTTAATTACAAAAGCAATCTCCCTAAATATAAGCTAAAATAGCCTTTAGCTTAACTGAAATATACCCCTGAAGCGTATAGAAAACTGCGCAAAATTAGCTTAATTAATGCAAAGCTAAATCTTTTAGCACGGCTTAAGTGGAGCGGCATCAGAAGCTGCAACAGCAGTAGCTGGAATCAGTGGCAGCACCAGCATCAGCAGCTGGGGGCAACAATTAGTTTAATTTATGCAGCGCCGCGTTGCACTCGAGATTTGCATTAAGCTCCTCCGCCGAGAATGAATACGAAACTAACGAGAAACTAACTATATTTTCACCTCCTTTTTTTGTTTTTGTTTTTGCAGGAGAATGGAAGATCAGTTCCTGATGTTACTGCCAGCCCGGGACGCGCTCCGCCCGGCCCGCTGCCTGCCAACCAGCTGTCCTCGTTGGGCAACCAACAGCAGCAGCAGATGCACCACCAGGGCAACCAGCAGCAGCACCACCACCATCAGGGTAACCAGCAGCACCATGGCAACCAGCAGCAGCAGCATCACGGCAACCATCGTGGCCAGAGTGGCGGCTCCATGTCGAACTCTGGCGGCGGTGGAGTCAAGGATCCGGTGATGCTGCAGGGTGACTTCCGCAAGGTCAGCGGCATCAGCTCCGAGATCTTCCGCCAGATAGAGGCCGTCGAGAATGATCATGATCCCAACACGGCGGCAGCCTTGGAGGCGGTGGAGCGACGCGGCGAGATGATAGTCCGCATCCTGGAGCCACGTTGCATGGGCAGCAAGCAGGCCGTGGATGCCGCCCACAAGCTGATGAACAAGGCGGATGGCAGGCACACGGTGCAGCTGGTGGAGATTGTTAAGCGGCCGGGACAAACGCTGGGCCTGTACATCCGCGAGGGCAATGGAGCAGATCGCACCGACGGCGTGTTCATCTCCAGGATTGCCCTGGAGTCGGCGGTCTACAACAGCGGCTGCTTAAGGGTAAGCTTGAGGCAGGATTTCTGTTTAATAGACATCCTAATTTCCTGAAATTTCTGTAGGTGGGCGATGAAATCCTGGCGGTTAACTTGGTCGATGTCACCCACATGTCGCTGGATGATGTCGTTATCATCATGTCAATTCCGCGCCGCCTGGTGCTGGCGATACGTCAGAGGCGCGGCAATCGCGGCACGGGATCGCCAGGGCCACCAACGTTGTCGCGACCGGAGCAGAAGCCGCCGCCGGTGGTGGTGATCAAGCGAGATCTGCGGGACGAGGATCTAGACGAAACGGACCGGATGCCGAGGCCGCGCTCATCACGTGAAAGACGTACAGGTAGTTTGAAATTTACGCCGTGTTCGCCATGCTAATCCGTTGTCCTCTTCTCTATTTATTCCAGGAGATGGCCGCGAAATGACAGAATCCCGATCTCGCCTGGGCCTGGGCCTCAACAACTACAGTCCGCAGTCGGAGCAGCTGGACATGTACTACAATACGCGCGGTGGCGGCGGCGGTGGAGGAGGGGGAGCCATGGGCGAGCCACCGAACTGGGGCTACAAGCCACCGCCTCCGCCATCTTCAGTGATCACGGAGCAGCCGACAAAGGGCCATGCATTTGCGCCATCGCATGCCTACTACCAGAATGCCGGCACCCTGGAAAGTCTGGCCGAGAAGGTGCATGCCTTCTACCCAGGACAGCCCGGTGGCCCGCCCGTGGTGGGTCCCTCGAGAAGAATGTCCACGGGCACCGGCAACGTGGGTCTCGCCCAGCAGCATGCTCGATTCCCGCGTTCCGGCTCGGATCAGCACTTACCTCGCGTGGAGTATGCCGACTACTCTAACTCCCTGGGACGGCACTCGCTGCTCCGCTCCAGCTTGAAGCCTGGCACAGCTGGCGGAGCACCGATGCCCGTGGGAGTGGGCGGTACCCTGGGACGCTACGGACGCTACGATCAACAGCGCGGCGGTGTGTCCAAGTACGGTCCCCCAGCTGGCGGAGCTCAGTCGCTGACACGTCGCTCCAGGCCCAACTTGGACTACTCCAGCGATACGGAGGCGACCATAGGACCGCGGCCAAGTTACTATTATTACAACCGCCCCGCCATTGGCAGCATGCCGCGCGGAGCGGGACCCGGTCCGGGCTCAGCTGCAGCAGCCGCTGCCATGCTGGCCGGAACTGCTGATCTCAATAAGTTCAACTCACTGCCCAGGGAACGACCCGGCGTAAGATTGGGGGGCATACGCTCGCGGATGGGCGATCGCTTGGTGGACGAAAACGATGGCAATACCTCGGCGCCCGAGTTCGATGTGCGGCGGGGCAGAGATCTACGACAGCGGATCACCGCCAGTCCGTCGATATTCACCGCTGACGAGTACCGCGCCTGGCTCAGGAGGGCACCCAGCAGCTCGGCGATTGCGGAACAGATGCGGATGACCCGCGACATGTTTGCTCAGCCCCGGGCACAGCGATTCTCCTGCAGCGCCGAGAATATCCACGATGCGTTGAGGAATGTAAGTTGTATAATTTCGTTTTTATTTATCTGAAATTTATAAATCAATGGATTTCTATCCTATTAGACGGAGAGCATCTACTCGAGCAGAACCCACATCCTCGGCACTGGCACTTTGGATCGCAATATGGGCTTAACTCGCCCGATTTCCGCTTTGCCCGTGCGCTCCATGTCCTCGCAGCATATCGGCGGAGCGGGTTCCATTCGTTCGCCGAGCATACGGCGAATGCGACAACTGCTGGAGCTATCCGCCGGCCCAGCCAGTCCCAGCGGCAGCATTATGAGCACCGGTGGCCACCAGAGTCCGGCACCCACGCCAAGTGCCACACTGCCGCGCCAGCATCGTCAGATCGACATCAATCCGGCGGAGTTTGCCAAGTACAAGCTGGACAAGCCAATTGTGGATATCGGTGGTGTCTCGGGGATGCTGTGGATTCATCTGCTGGCAGGTCGCAGCCTGCGAACGGCACCCGAGGGTGCTAGCGGAGGAGCAGCACAGCCCGGACAGACCAGGGATCTGTATTGCGTCATCGAGTGCGATCGCGTACACAAGGCCCGGACGGTGGTGCGTTCCGGTGACCTGCAGTTCGACTGGGACGAGTCCTTCGAACTGGACCTGGTGGGCAATAAGCAACTGGACGTGCTAGTCTACTCCTGGGATCCCCAGCACCGGCACAAGCTCTGCTATCGCGGTGCCATCTCGCTGTCCGCCATCCTGCGCCAGTCTCCGCTCCATCAGCTGGCCCTGAAGGTGGAACCTAGGGGCACGATATACATCCGAATGCGGCACACCGACCCGCTGGCACTTTACAAGCGTCGGGGACTGCCCAGCCTGAGGGCTGGCTATCCAACACTCTTCGGCGCCGATCTGGAAACGGTGGTCAACAGGGAGTCGAAGGGTGCGCCTGGATGTGCGCCAGTTCCCATTGTCCTCAGGCGCTGCGTGGAGGAGGTGGAGCGCCGGGGGCTCGATATAATCGGGCTGTACCGACTGTGCGGTTCCGCCACCAAAAAGCGGCTGCTGCGCGAGGCCTTCGAGCGTAATAGCCGTGCCGTGGAATTGAGCCCGGAACATGTTCCTGACATCAACGTCATCACCGGCGTGCTCAAGGACTACCTCAGGGAGCTGCCCGAGCCGTTGTTCACGCGCTGTCTCTTCCAGATGACGGTGGATGCCTTGGGTAAGCACCAGGCCAGGACTGCCAGGAGGAGCAACTAAAAACCTTTATTTATTTCCTTTCCCAGCTGTCTGCCTGCCAGATGACCCGGAGGGCAATGCGAAACTGATGCTTAGCATTCTCGACTGCCTGCCGCGGGCGAACAGGGTAAGTTTTTGGTTTTAAATTCATTTTAAATAGATTACTAAAGGGAGTGTACTTAGGCCACCTTGGTGTTCCTGCTTGACCACTTGTCGCTGGTCGTTTCCAACTCGGAGCGGAATAAGATGTCCGCCCAGGCGCTGGCCACAGTGATGGGTCCACCGCTGATGCTGCATTCGGCGAGTGCGCAGCCGGGCGCTGACATCGATCACGCCCAGCCGATCGCGGTGCTCAAGTATCTGCTGCAGATCTGGCCGCAGCCGCAGGCGCAGCATCAGCAGCTGGCGCAGCACATGGGCGGCGCTGCTGGGGCGATGATGGTGGGCGGACTGGCCACCGCCGGCAGCATGAGCAATATGGCCGGTGTTGCTTCAGGTAACGTACTCCCAGTGTCCGATCCTTCAAAAGACCAAGCAATCCCCCCCAGGAGCAATCCAAAAACCACAATCCACACAGGACATAGATTTCCAAAACGAAAAAAAAAGAATAAAATTTAGCAAACACACAGAAACACACACACTTGCAAGAGTTTATTCCATTTTTTTTTGTTTGTTTCTGCTTTGGATGCATCGCAGCATCAGCAGCTGTTTTCCAAGCCAAGTCTTCCGCCACCCAGCTCGACCTCCTTTCAACTTGAACTTGAACTCAAGTGCGGCACTCGAACCGTTCTCACTGTTAGCTGTTAATGCAAACCACAAACAAACACAAGACATACACATCGCCACATATCAGTCCGAGACTTACCAGGATCGCCACTGGATGCGGTCAATCGATCATAGATTTTATTAGGAATTTTTACTATTATTTAAAATACATATATTTAAAACCCTTTAAAATTAAACAAATGGGTTCTTAACTTTAAATATATTTTAGATATCTCTAAACAAATGCAATATTTCTAAAGATTTTTATGATTTCAATAAAGATTTAGACATGAATTTATAGAAATAAATTAAATAATAATAAAGAACTTTAATAGTAAATATTAAATACAAGTGGCGATCGTGACACCTCACTGGATAAACCCAAATCACCACTCACTCCACATATATCCAGTATCCACTTTCCAACATCCACTCAGCCACCGACATGACCTCGATTCGCGTCCACATTAATATTGATTAATACAGAGTCCTATGTAGACAGGTCGGCGCGGCGAGTCAACAGGGCAGCGTGGAAGCAAAGTCAGTGCGTTGCCAGCGGACAGACAGGCACTTCTACTGCAGCAGCAGGCGCAGCTCATGGCGGCGGGCAACCTACTGCGCTCGTCCACTTCGGTAACCAACATACTCTCCCAAGGCCATCCTCAGCTCTCAGCCACAGCCAACAGTCATCTGTATCAATCAGTAGTGGGTCAGTTAGCTCAATCGCATCGAGCCTTGCAACAAGCGGTGCAACAGGTAAACAAACAGTAACCAGACACACACAGTAAACATGCAGAACAACAGAACAGCCATGCCAACAATGAGAAACGCTGACAATTGAAAACAATATAATAACAATTAACAATAATCATAAATACTCACACCCACAGAACATACCTCATCCACATTAAACACACAACACATTGCACTCTTTCTTATGTCCAAGGCTATGGTTAGGGTGGAAGATTTCTTTTTGTTTAAAAGTTTATGGGTTTTTATTTACAATACATTTCTTAATTTATTAATGGTTATTATTTATTTGTATTTATTTATTTTTGTTTTGAAACAATTACTGGATTTAATCAGACTCTGGATATATTTTATAAAAACTTTTACTTTTGAAGGCTGTAGTCCAAATATATTTATTATAAAGGGAATTATGTTATGCTTTTAAAATGTTAAGCTGTTAATTCTGTCATAAAAAAATGCAGTGTTTTTAATATCATTTTATTATGAGCCTACAAAAATTGATACAAATTGGGTATTTGTCGCTAACGAATATAATTGTTCCAAATTCACAGTAAGTTCTGTGGCACCTTCAAAAATATTTAAAAAGCCTTTATTTAATGAATAAATTTCTTTTAATATTTAATTTTAAATCCTTAGTTGATTGTCGACATTTAAACAAATATTTAAAATGAATTTCTTTATTACTCAAATAGTTTTAAAAAGTATTTATTTATCATTTTCACCGCCCACTAAACGTACTAACAAATATACCGAAAACACTTCACAACCATTCAGAAACATTTTCTTGCTCTTCTAACTTTTCCTGTTGACCGTTCTGCAAAAGTAAAACCAAACGATGATGATACAAATATTTTCCTACTTAACTATTGAAACTAACCAAGCATTATATCTGTTGTCGATTTGATTTGAGCTTCTTACAAGAATAACATTGCCAATAACAATAACAAATAGCATAAAGTAAAACCTATAATTTGCTGTGATCCGTGATCGATAGACGTTGTAATTGTGACTTACATATATCTATATTTAAATATATATACTCCGACATGTCAGTGTGATATATAATATAATACCGATGGTAATAATGATGATGATTTGAGCGATGTGATAAGTGTTGAACGGCGTGTTAAGCATGATTGGCCCACTACTGGTAACAAATAACATACTCGTAACGACTATTCCAACCACCTCTCTCTATCTCTGTATACCAAATCCAATATGTCCAATATGTATTATCCATACATCTCTGTATGCTAAACAACACTTGCCGAACCCAAAAAAAAAAGAACACACATCATGTAAATGCTAACCACCGCCATTGTAAAATAATTCCATCAATCATAACCATCCTTTGTGCATTCCACCCGCTCCCAGGACTAGTGTTCAGTCCCAGTTGCTGGTTTAGTTTCCTTTTCGAAGTTCCCTTCATGATAATTCCTCCATTATATGTAAACTCAAAGCACTGCTGATGTAGAGTAGAGTACAAAGATGGGTTGGGAAAACACTGCCTATTGAGCCATACAATTTCCTAACTGCATTCAGTTGAAGCTTATTGAGGTTTTCCTTTTGTTTATTTTCGGGGATAACGTATTACAAATATTCAGAGTTAATTTAGCACCTTATTTATATATTACAATCCTTCACTATTCTGTTTAATCTTTATCACCTGCACATCGTTCATGCACATTAAGGAATTTGCCCTTAAACGTAACCTGCATATCGAGAACCAACTTTGTGAACTTTGACCTAAAGCTAGACAAGAAGTTACCTACTTTAAGGGTCAATTCCTTAAGTTATTACCTCGTTTGCATGTAAAAAACCTCACCTCAGATCACCGCACCTCACCGCTTCTGCCCTAACCAAATACCCAGACAAAAACTATATAATCCACCAACTATATAACCCATTTCCCCCGATTGGTTTACGAATTGGCCGCCATCCTTATGAGAATTTGCACCGCGCACGTACTGAAATTGTCCTTTGTCGCTATGATATATTAATATGTCCGTTGAATGTGTCGCCTCACAGTAACACACACTCAGACTATACACACGAAGAACACCCATTAACACACTAACACACACTACCTACCAACAACCCAAAAATCTAGTCAAAATTTTAATAAAATTCTCCCTGCACCGTTACCCAAAGACTCAGCACGTATTGCGCCCTCCCTTCCCCCAAGTATCCATGTTCCCATATTCCATGTCTTAGCTATCCAAAGACCATTCGCAGATTAACCAACTTGGCGGGTTTGCCCTGCTCCCTTCTCTCTTTCTTTTTCTGCTTTTGTAATCTCTTGCAGCCCTATCAATTGGGGGCCTCAGTGGGCTCAGCAATTCCCGACCAATCGCCACTGCCACTTCCAGGCACACCCTCCCCCGGCAGTAGTTCGGCTTCGACGGGCTCCGGCTCGGGCTCCGGATCCGGATCGGGTAAAAGTAAGCATTATTCTCTGCATGTAATGAGAGCTTCAAGCGATTACCTCGCTAATGATTTTGTAATCCTTGTGCAGGCACGGATACCATCAAGCGCGGTGCCTCACCCGTTTCCGTGAAGCAAGTCAAGATCATCGACCAGCCATCTAGCCCCTATTCCATTGTGCAGAAGAAGCCGCCGCTGCAGAAGGATGCGCCCATTGAGATCACCACACCGACTACCCAACCGGAGGCAGCAGCCTCGGGAAGCAGCATCCGGGACAGAGATAGCAGCAACGGCGGAATAACTGCACGCAAATCCAATGTGGACTTCTATGAACCGCACAAATCGCTGTCCAAGAGCTTGGTGAACGAGGAATCCAGCTACAGCTCCAAGTACTCCTCCAGCTTGGATGCGGCCAAGAAGGGCAGCAGCTATGGCAATGGGAATGGCCACAGCAGCACCAGCTACACGCCCAGTAAATCCAACGCCGGGAGCAGCCTATCCGCCGGCGATGACTACAAGGCCATGAGAAACAAGTCGAGCGCCACCTCTAGCTCCAGTTCGTCGCAGGCCACGGTGCTGAGCGCTGGTTCGACGGCCACCTCCGCTCCGACCACCTCCTCCGATGACTCGGACGATCTGGTCTCCTACAAGTCGTCGGCCTCGACAAACGCTCTGTTGGCCCAATCGCAGGCCATGACCACCAGCCAGCTGATGTCCAAGTATCTGAAGCGGGAGCCGCGGGTGCAGTTTACGCCGATCAAGTCGCCTGACTCACCATCGCCGCCAGGCGGAGGCGACGGACTGCCCAAGGGTACCTACCAACTGGTGGCGCCCAATGCTTCGTCGAGTGCTTCGACCAAGCCGGGAGCCACAACTGGAGCGATTAGCAAGTACACCACCAGCTCGGCGGATTCGAGTGCGAGTACGAATAGCCAGAAACAGGCGTCACCATCGCGAGTCACCACCAGCAAGGTGGCCAGCAGCACCGCCTCGTCCTCGCTGGTGTCCACTGGCCGGCGACTCTTCGACAGCCTGGCCTCGTCCTCGTCCTCGGAAACGGAGACCAAGACCTACATAGGGGCAAGCAGTAGCAGCACAACCTACAACAACGACACCAGGCACTCGGGCAGCAGTAGCAGTAAGTCGGGAATGGGCGGGGGTTCGGGCACGGGATCGGGATCGGGAGCAGGCTCCGAGCACAGGAGCTATGGCAGCACGCTCTTCGGCAGCAGCGGTCTCGGTAATGGGAATGGAAGCCACAATCATTCGGGAACCAGTCCCAGTCCCTTCACCACCACCAACGGGAATGGGAACCACAATACCATGCATTTGTATGGAACCCTGCCCAAGAACGGCACCACCTCGACAGGGGCAGCTCTGTTTGGCAGCTCCTCGGCCAGTAGCTCCTCCTATCACTCCAGCTCCGGGGCGGGCACTGCCAGCAGCAGTGGGGTGAGCTCCATGACGGGCTCCACGAACAGCTATGACTTCTATACGAGCACCAGCAGCTCCTCGAGCAGCTCGCGTCCCTTTGCCAACGGTGGCAACAACTACCACACTCTGGGCACCTACCGGGCCCAGTATGCGGCCACGAATCCCTTCCTCGACGCCTTCGACGAGAAGCCGTCGGAGAAGAATGGCGGAGGTGGCAGCGGTAGTAGTAGTAGTAACCAGGATAAGCTAGGAGCTGACAAGGGTAACCACCACAGGACGACTGTGATGGCGGCATTCCAGTCCTCGGGAGACTCGAAGAACGGTAGCGATGAGTACGATGATCTCAAGTGAGGAAGCACCATTCGATGTGGTTAAATAAAAAGGGAAAAAATAAACTAAAGCTACGCTTATGCGCGAAGAAAAGTTTTCAATTTGAATGCTAATTTCTGAGTAGGTTTTAGTCTTTATAAGATTTAGTTATATTACGTAAATAGTTCCCCAGGTTTTAGTTTTTCTTTAATCATAATTTTGTAAATAGTGGTAAATAAATACGAAATTAATTAAGAATTTATTTTATCAAGCGCATAAGCGTAGTTAATAGTACGAAAATTAATGCCATAAAATGCTGAACGTCGTGTTCTTTTGAAGTATTTACAGTTTACAAATTTACAAGATACAAATGATACAAAAAGATACGAAAAAATAAGCAAATAAACGAATACAGAACCGTTAACAATAAATGGGAATAAATACGAATTCACAGCCCCAACCCAAGCGGAATAAGAAGTAATATCTGTGTGTTTAATGGAAGCTTAGCGCCTTGGCTGCTTTAAAACTTCTCTAAAAAAAGAAAACAACGCATTCAGCTAACATAAATCCGAATTCAATAACATTTACGAAACAGTATTTTTGAATGAACTAAGTATGTATGAATAAATAAATAACAAATGAGAATAACAACAAGCATCGTATACAAGTAATTAACATTTAACAAAAAGGTTGAACGAGCATTTAATTTTTACAAAACAGAACAGAGACAAAGCAAAAACCACACCCCAGACAATTTCTATATATATGATATATACTAATCTTATACCTAATACGCTGATGACATATTTTTGCATACTCCCTCCGGGTCCCCCCCTTAGAACGCTGTACATACCCCACACACACACACCTTGTCCTCTTAGCCGTAATCTCTAACCACAGCCCAGTGGCTACCGTGTGCTATGTGTGTTTCAATATGACCAACTCTCTCTCTATCTATATATACAATATTATATATGGCAACCTATCTGAATCTAAATCGAATTATTGGATGACTTTTTGAGCAATATATACTTGCCTAAAACAACAGTTTCTCTACGCCTCTTATACACATATAAATTTATATACTGGGGGCATATGTGGTCGGATCTAAGGATCTAAGGATCATTTATGCCCGCACATACCACACACGGATACATACAAATACATGAATTTATTGACGAATCGATGTGCTTAGTTTTTGTATGAAACAAAGTCTGATATACACACTAATATACAATACAGTACAGTATAATATTTATAACCATTTAAACATAATTATACAAGACGATGGAAAAACAAACAAAAAACTAACAAAAAACAGACAAAAAAGAAGAAAATGAAATAAAAAACAAAAATTAATGCTAAAAAAAAGAATATATACTATAAAAAATAATAAAAACTTAAAGACGCTTTGCGATTAAGAAGAATTTTACTGCAATTATGATTACCAAAGCTTTTTTATAACGTATTGGCCCTACTGTGCTTAACCCTCAACAAAAAATCTTATAACAAATTTACATACATACCAAACAAACATATTTATAAAATCCGCATTAAAAATATCCCCCAATAACGAAGGCTACGAAACTGTAAATACCCACAAAAGAAATCAATGTACTACTACAACGTTTGTGCTTTAGCTAGAGTATTCAGTCTGGTCGGTCAGTTTTGAGCTAGTTCTAGTCCCTAGGCCTTGCGGCATCGCAGTTATATATTAGCATTAATGTATTATTTAATTAGGCCAGCCAGGGAGCGTAGAAAGCAATAATCACTTCACTGAGTAGAAGGATATAGGAAGGGATATCACACAGTCGATATAGAGACTTGTGTTGGCTACCCGGCATGGAATCATTCCACTTCCTTCAGCTGAACTAACAAGAACGAAATACAGTTCAAGTTCATATTCCAATTTCTCATCAATTAACTCCAAATGATATAGCCAAGATTGTGCATTATTTGATTTTAATAATTAAAAACAGAGTAATATCAATCGAAAGATTAAAGATTTTTAAATAGCAAATTATTCGGTTAATTGTTGTCAGATTTATTTTATACGAACGGAGAACGCAGAGTGTTAAACATGATTCTCAAAACAAAAAAAAAAACATAAGAAACCAAAGAGTTATAAACCACAGCATAGGCAAAACATACATCTAGTTGAGGCAAATTGATTTTTATATAGTGAATTGTTAATTATTGCATATAGCGAGTAGAGTTTTAAATAATACAATGAGGCGAGAAAGCGGAAAACGTGTTCAGTTGTAGCTGCCCCAGAACCTGGTTATTGATTTTAGGATTTTAATGTCGTTTAACACATACCAAAGAAACGTCAATGTTACTACAGCTGTCGCCTTCGTTTTAAACACTAGTCTTAACCCATAACCCATAACCGATAACCGTGAGAGATTATCCAGGATGCCCCCTAGATTCCCCCCGAATTCCCTCTTTGTTCACCCCCAAAAAGCTTTAATCGTTGAACGACCCCGACCCGAAGGTTACAAATTCGAGACATATTCTACAAATACCAGATACTAACTAGTAGAGGAGCGAGTACTATAGAGTCGGACAGAGAGCACTTTGATTGATTTGCGAATTGTTGTGGCTTCTTAGTCGTACGTAGTTAGCTTAGCCCTAAGATGTGGCAAACTGTGGCAGAATCTAAATCGGAACGTAAAGATAGTTGGAGCTGGAGCTGGTCAGTTGGTGGCGGAGGAGGGTAGGACTTTTGGGGAAACGCTGATGCTATATGCCTGGCTTTTGCCGCTTGAAGGGAGTGCTGCGCTTGTTCTGGGCCCCGATCCTGTTCGATGATATGTATTTGTACTTGTACTTTAGCAACCCTAAGAAGCATACACTATGGAATATATATCACTGTGTCATATCGTACATTTAAAAGCAAAGTAAAAGCAAACAAATTGGAGCCGCTAGAAGAGGGAGGAGGGTAAGGTAAATTGTTAACGCAAAGTATTCACACGTATATAGAGAAAGTATGTATACAAACCTAAATTAAAATGAATAGCGGCCGAGCAGCAACTACATAATACATAATATGATATATAGTTAAATACTAAACTAAACACGATTGATTGATTGGCAGGCAACCACGCAACCAACAAGTACTACAAATTGTATATGCATTTAATTTAGAGAATAACTACTACTAAAACTAAACACACCAATTAACTGATGACGAATTCAAATCCAACTGTTAGCTGGCAAACATGAATTGATAATTGAAATCGAACTAATTTACCGAAATGTATTGCACAATATCGAACACTTATAAATATTAGCGGCAGTAACTACTAAGGCTATACATACAGCATACGATAATACGCATACGAATAGAATCGAATACAGGTTCGGCCTCCACTTAAGTTCACGACTCGAATAAATCTCGGAGAAGGGAAAACTCGGGCAGTTTGAATGGGAGAGAGCTCAGCTACGATCTGGATCCAGATAAGTTGGATAGTGCATATGCCTAAGTATATAAATATATATATATATATAAATAGTGAATGTGTGAATTTATGTATGTATTAAATGTGCCTAAACTTTCATTTACTTTTCCACAAAGAAGATCCCTCCTTCGTTCGTTCGTTTCCCCATAAAACCAAACTCCACCCCCCCACCTTTGAGAACGCTTTGACCGGGGATTTTTCCATTTTTCGACTTTTCGATTTTTCGAGCGGGGCAAAGATTTCTTCTGTCGAACTTAACAAAGTAAATGGAGACCAAATGCTCAGGGCTTTAGCGAGTTATAACATAGTAGGCGTAATATACAAAACAACAAAAAGAAAAACTTACAAACTAAGTGGTAACCACACACATCACGAGCATGCTCCATCAAACGTTAGGCAAAATGCATTTCTTTTAGTTCAAACTGAATCCTTAGCTCTTGTGCAACATCAACAACAAGAACAAATTAGAACAACAACAACAACAGCAGCAGCAGGCACAACAACAAGAACAATCCAGCAAACAAATTTACAAAAAATGCAAGCAATCAATTTGTTGAAAAGACTGAAAACCAAAACATAAAACAAAAAGTGAACGAAGGATACCAACAAGAAGCTCTCTACTGACAAAAACATATGGTAGAGAATCGAGAATCAGAGAAACCCAGAAAGTATGCGAATATTTTGCAGAAGATCCCCAAAGTCATGAAAAGTCTCAGAGTTTCATTTTAGGTTCAGCATTGTTTTAAACTTCAGTTGAGAAACCTTTTCTAGCGCGTCATTGAACTTTAACAAGGTGTAATCATAAAACAAAAATGAAACCTAAAGTAATAGTGAAATATTAGCGGAAATAATACAAATATTACCACCAGCATTTTGCTACCTACTTAATATGCAAGTTTAATAATTAAATGCAATAAGAAATAGTCTAACAAATAGTTCAAAACCTATCGAAGGGCAGGCGGAATAAAGGCGCTAACATTACCCTAAAATACAATCTAATGTCAAAATTAATTCCGATCGTATTTTGAAATCATTTTCTAAAACCCACCATAAAAGCGAAAAGAACAAATTAAACTTAACGTAAATCTAGATCTCTCCGTTTGCTATCATGATAACAACTAGCGCCTTCTTCGTTTGGTCCTCTCCTAATAACTAATTGCTTAGAAACCGAAAAACAATTAATGGTATAATAAACATACATATGTATATATCTCTATATACGTATTGCGATTCTCAGTACTTATATAAGCAGACAGCAAACAGACAGAGCGAGGCCACAACGGAAACGGAAGCGGAAGCGAAAGAACCGAACCCAACCAACTGACACGAACGAGCATTTCGAGGAGACGACACATTAGCGAGGATTCGTTAGAACGGATAATACTCTGACTTACCACTGCCACAAAGAAACAAAAAAGAACAAGTAACAAGTAAATTGTAACGTTAATATAGACATAAAGCCCCAGCCGGGCGCTGCATTACACATATACTTTGCATATAGCGATAAAAACGATATATATTGACAAGTGAATAATTTGACACAAGGACACAAGGCGGAAATCCATTGCAATTACTTATATAGTGTGTGCGCCGTGCATCGTGTGATTGCCCAGCGAGCGCCAGTAAACTTAACATTATTATTTACTCCGAACAAAATAACAATAATAATTATCTCATAATTATGAAAAGCAAAAACCAAATACAAAAAACTAAACCCCCAAATCGTTCTTTGCGTGAGAATAAAGCGATGTTACATTATTTAATGAAAATATATATACATATAAATAAAATATCTGTTCATTGGACTTTTATTGTCTTGGGGGGCCTTGGGAGGGAATGACTATTGCAAGAGAGGTGCCATTTTTTGACGCAATAGTTTGGGTAATATTTTCTTGAACAAATTGCTTGTGTTTTTAAAAATTGTATTGCTTATTATTAAATTTGATAATTCGAAACACAGATTTTTTAGCCTAATAATAACTAATAATAATAACTGTGATTTAAAATTAATCCATTGTTGACCAAATTATGATAATCGCAAGGCATTAGTATATTCTTTGTTGGTCCATTTGTGCAGTTACCTAATTGCCGATGCTAGCTTCCGGTTTTGCTTATTTTGAATTTTAATTTCCGTTTCCTTTCTAGCCAAGTGCCCAACCTTACATTGGCTTGCTTTAAATTTCTTTCTTGCTAAAAATTTAGCCAGGTAACAAACCTTTCTCTTGCCCAACTGGTATAAATGGGAAATGGCATAAATGGGAAATGGGAACAGTTGCGGCTGAAAGGCTTCTCTTCCCACTCATTTTAAAGATAGAAAATGAAACAAAATGTCATTTTTAATTGTTTGTATTTCTTTAAAAATAAGCTCATAAGTAAAGTACAATAATGTGAACATGAAAATTTAAAACTTAAGACATTGAATACAATAAAAAAGTAAGGAAATTAAGGAAACATAGTTTTTTGTGAGTGAGTTGTGAGCTGTTAAGTCTCACACCCTCTCCCTCTGTTTTTCTCTAAAAACTATAGTATAAAATAATTATAATGCTTAAAAACTTAACAATAAGTAAGTGTAGGGTTTCCGTAAGAAGTATCAAAGTGAAAAAACATTTGTTTAATGATTTGAATCATTTGTATTTTATCTTTATTTCTCAAATATTTTCAATAATAATTAATATTATAATAATTAATTAATTAATGCTTGTAACATAACAAATATTCATCTCATATCATTGCAATCTCAATGCTGCGCCCTCTCAATTGAATATTTTTCGATGCCAACGCAACGTTACGCGGCGGCGCCTCCAGTTCCACTCTTAGTTACTGCCTCGTCGTCGTGTCCCCAGTTATTAATCTTTAGTTCTAAGTATCTTCAGCTCAGCAAGCACAATGCTCGTAATTCGTACATACAATACACTTTTCATTATATACCATTTCGTGCCAAGTCGTCGTCAAGTCAAATTCGATTGCAATATGAAAATGTATCATTAGCTTTTTTTAAAAATTAATTAAGAGTCGCGTAGCTGCTGGTTTCGGATGATGTTAATTCATTTTGTTTGACGTTGACGCTGTTTCATGTAGATTGCAATCGCAATCGCAATACATTTAAATATATATATCAATACATTTTGTTTTCATTTCATTTCGATTTCGTTAGTTTTTGTTTTGTTTTCCATTTTATATACAATACACATAAGAGATTTGTAGTAAAATTTGGTGAGAAAAATCTTGCATTACATAAACATCGCCATTTCGATTCGCTTCGCTTTAGTTTAGTTTTAGTTTTTCTTTGTTTACGTTTTGCGTTAAGAGCGTAAAATGATTATTTGTTGTATTACCTTTAAGTTGTACAATTAGAGAGCACAAAAGTAGCAAAGTGTTCTTGCCTGGTGTATACTAAAAATTTGATTCAAGAAATGTCTTCAAGTTTGATTGTTTCGCGTGTCTATATATTCGCAGTTGGGCTAGTTAAGCAGTTAAGAGTCAAGATTCAAGATTCGAAGGGCAGATTGCTAAGTTCTCTCTCAGTTGCAACGATTCACAGGGGGGTAGGGGTAGTGAGATTAGTGATTAGTGAGCGACATTATATTATATCCTTAAGAATTCTCCTGAAGACTGGGTACCAATTCTAAAAAACAAATGTGTTGACTGACCGCTAGCCATGCTCTTTCTGTGTCATCTTTAGTCGTACGTACCATCGTAAGGTTTTAATTGTTTAATATTTAAAACTTGGACCCTATTTAAATTTTGCATAATGCCTGACCTATGATAAAACCGCGCACCAGATATATATATTCACAAGTGTGTTAGACAGACCAAGGAAATACGATACACGTTAAAAAAAGCAAGCGAGTAAAACGGAAAGTGACGATCGAATTGAAATTGTAATTGCAATTGTATATGTTTATGTTTTATGTGTATTCCATAATAAATTCACTGCTGCAAGTTGTCTGCTGTTAGTTATGTATTATTAATCGATTTTACTAAAAAGTAGGAACTTCTGCCTGTTTTTAACTCTTTTTGTGTGAGTGTGTGTCTCGGAAACGCAATTCGAATGTAAAACACATACAGATTTCGCTAACTATAAGTACATGTTTATGTTTATTGTATATTAGGTTGTATACACGTTTGTCTAATTGTACAAAAAAAAACAAATAAACAAAACCATAACAACGTAACAACTCTTTTTGATTTGCGCTAAAAACCACACACGTAAAAAAATTCCGCTACTAAGGAGGAACCCATAAAACTCTGTTCGTTCCAAAAAAAAAACGTATTCAACATAAAAACTGTTAAGCTGTACAAAATATTAATATGCATCTCAACTTGGTTAAATGTCCTCTCCAAAGCGTCATTGCCTGTGCCTCATTATCATTATCATCAAAAACTTTGAACAAATTCCCTATATGTTTTCTGCGGTTCGTCATCCCTTCTTCCTAAACACTTTATTATTATTTTTATCATCGACTTTTGCCAAAAACTAACAATTTTTATCATGCAATATACTATTCACCTGCTTAATGCCAACTTCTTGTATTATTTTCTGCCTATAAAAACCCGGTGTTATGTTAGGTGGTGTGTGGGTTCTGAAACTGAAGTATCTGGATGGATGGTTGGTTGGTAGGGTGTTAGGAAAAAAGAATTCAGCTCAAAATTAACTACACATTTATATGTCAAACAATGCTGATATGTTTCTGTTCATGTTGTATATGTTTTGCGCGTTCTGGTTGTTCCGTAAAACAAAACTGTTGCTGTTCCGGTTTTGGTTTCGGTTTCTCTACGTTTTTTAGTTTTGATTTTATGTTGATTGATTGATTGTAGTTTGTGTTTAGTTTCAACCTTCTGGCTGCTGCTGCTGCAATCGCTATTTCGATACATTAATATTTAGTTATAGCTACAATTACATGTACACATATATATCTGGTTTCCTTCTAATCTGTAAAAGTAGCACGTAAGTATGCATGCATGCGTTGCCTCACAACACTTGGAACATGTGCCTCTTCCTCCTCCGTATATATATTATTTATATATATGTTTTAATTCACGATTAGTCTTCATTTTATGTTTATGTTTTGGTAAAATCTCTTCATTGCAACTTAAAACTGTTGGCTGTTGTTCGGATGCAACTCTGGTTTTTATACTGAAACATCTCTGATCTTTTGCTGGGGCTCTCAATTAAATTGGTAAATTAATTATTATTTGTGTGTGACTCTCTACTTGGTAAAGTAATACTTTTTTTAGGTGTACTCCATTCTGCAATGTATATTCCTTATTTTTTTGTTGTAGTTTTCGGTATTAGTTTTATTAATTCGCTTGCTGCTCTCGGTGTCTCTGGTTTACTATCTCAACATTAACACGCAGTGGGGCGCCATTGTATCTATATTATATCGTTGGGCTAAATATTTGATTATTCTTTGAACGCTGCATGCCAAAGGACCCCCTTTCCTTTCCCTTTCCTCTATAACCATTCTCGATTTGTAGTTGAGTTGAAGTTGAAGTCTGAGGGGGAATGGGATGTTGTGCACTTATATAATTCGTGGCTCTGCTTCGGTTTGTTGTAGAGTTATAAGTTCGTTTAAATACTTTTATGAAATTTTGATTTGTCAAGAGTTCTCGTTTGAAATTCTAGCAGTCGTGGGTTCTGATATAGATATATGTATATCGTATCATCATATCGCTTCACCTGGCTTCGATGCGCTAACAAAACGTGTATATAGTGTATATATGTATATAAGGAGTAGACATAGACATAGAGCATATGTAAGTGTGATAAATATAGGTAGTAAGGTTAAGGTTAAGGTTAAGTTCAGATAGCTAGATTTGCATTATGTGTATATGAAACGCTAGAGTTGGCTCAAAAACGTTTTTGGTAAGCTTTCTGTGTTGCGTGGAAAATGTTGGTAGAGGCATTGTAAACTGAGCTCATTCTGGTTCTCCCTATCCTTTGCATTATCCTGTTTGCATTTACTTTAGCTTCCCTTTTACATCATCATTTGTTTTTGCCACTTTTTCTTTTTTAACCACATTTGCGACTTGTTTTGATAACTGTAAATATAGTACTTCAATAAATGTTACATTTTACAATATTTTACTGTTGCTTTTCGTACACGTTTTTCTTGTTTTCATTTAAATATATTCATTCATTTAATTGTTACTGTCTTCGTCGCTTCTTGTTTTGTTTTGTGATTTGTTTCCTTTGTGTTTTGTTTTTGTTTTGTTTTTTAATTTTAAATTACGATCACTGCTACTCATGCTTACTAACTAAATCCATATCCTTGTAAGTTACAATTAGTTTTAGATCTCTTTTTTTCTAACCCTTTTCTCTATGCTCTTTTTGTTCTTTTGCGCCAACGTATAAATAATTTCACTTTCTAAATATATATAAACTTTCATATATGTATCTGTCTGTATCTGTGGGTGTGTGTCTGTGTCGCCTGTGTGTGTCGGTGTGTGTGTGTGTGTGTGGGTTGTCTTGTCTGTTGTTGTTGTGGGGAGTCCTTGTAAAATTATCAAAAAATCATTCAGTTTTGTTTTTGCTAAAACACGTATATGTCTTTCTTTACCAGTATATGCCTATGATTAAATATAATTTACCTTCCTTTTGATTTTCTTTTTTGTTTTCTTTTTTTGCTTTTAGTTTAGTATTTTTTTTTCTTGTTTTTGAGATTATACTTCTTTTTGTAGCTTAAAATTTGTTTAATTTCCTGTTTCATGGTTTGTTGTAGTTCAATACACACGCCTAATCGCTATGTATTTATATCGTTTTGATCGTTTTTGTGTATAATTTGCGCTAGCTTAACAACATTTACATATTACATACACACACATAGGGTTTACGTACGCGTTACGTTGATTTAACTGCCAGTTAAAATTATTATTCGCCCGCAAACAGGGCAGGTGTGTCTGTGTACGAAGGATATATCTTCGCAATGTGTTTCCAACTTCTCGATTCATTAGTCTCGACTGGGTTTCGGGTTTGGATTTAGATTTATTTCGATTTTAATACATTCTTCTTAAGTTTCATTTAACATTACTTCACATCGACTTCACCTGGCTCTAATTCAATGTTCAATTCGGGACTCTCGGTCTTTCTAAATACTCTCTCTTCGCGTCTTAATCGTCGCCCTTCCTGCTTTCACTCACTTTAAGTCTAACAAAATGAAAAACATTTACGAGCTACGGTTTATGCGATTGTTGCCTTCAAAGTTGCATACACACTTTGTAAAAAATTAAAGTTAAGTTGCTTTCATTTAAAATATAATAACAGCATCATGTACATAATAAAACTCTTTGCCCTAATTCATTTTTAACATAATTTCTCTCATTTGTTTGTTTATTTTGTTCTTCCTTCTGACTTTCTCTCGTTTTTTAAAACCAAAACACAGTACAGTGCACTAAAAATATCTCTAAGTTACGATCTCTTCAGCTCCTCTCATTACTTTACTCTCTACTCTTTATATATTTTTGTTGTTTTTTGTTTTTGCTTCTGTTTTTCGTTTTTTATGTTATGCAATGTAATATACTTATGAACTATAGTTTTAAAGTTAAGCTTAAGTTACGATGTTGCTGATTGTTTAGTGGGTTCTTGTTTTGTTTGTTTGTTTTTTGTTTTTTGTTTTTAGTAGTTTCTCTGTTGTCTGCGTGTGCCGTAAGTTGAAATGCTATTTCCTCGTTAAATTTCAAATATATTTTTATTATTTAGTGGTTTTGCAATTTAGTCGGGGTATCCCCGCCGATTTCCTTCTGATTAAAACTGGTATAGCTCATACATCGATTGTTGCCGCTGGGTTGCTTCATTTTTGAATTGATTGGGTTTTGGGGGTCTGTGTGGTGTGTGATTCGATTCGATTCGATGGGGTTAATTATCAGTTAAAGTGTGGATGCATCCTCCTTGTACTGCGGATTATAGATTGTATCTGTTGCTGCCAATAGACTTGTAGCGTGGTGTGTTGGTGGTGGTGGTGGTGTTGCTGGTGCTGGTGGTGGTGTTGCTGGTGCTGGTGCTGGTGGTGCATGTAGCTGCCGGTTGCACCCAGTCAGGTTCAGTGAACCTGACTACGGATCGGATTCTAGATGTTCGACTTGGAGAAGCTCACGCGCAGATGATTCGACTCGGAGAGTTGGTGGTTGTGCATCTTGATCAGCGCCAGAACGGCCTCCTCCACGGATGACAGCTGCAGCAGCGCCATTTTGCGGTCCTTGCTGTAAGTTGAAAGGCGAGTTAGTAAATTATTTATAAAAGTCTTTAGGGTAACATAGAAATAGAATGCTGCACATAAAATATAAACCGATTTTTAATGGCATTCGTCAGATTTTGCACATTTTAATGTGTTATTAAGCATTTTATTTCTCCGCTAACCAAATGCCAATTACTTACGGGAAAAATTTGAATGCTTTGACTTCGAAGCTGTTCGAGGTGAAGGCTTCTTTGATGTCATCCTCAGAGCAGGACGAGCTGTGGATGGGAATGGAATGAAGAAAATTGGTATTGGTTAGGTTTAAAATTAACAGTCATCGATTTAAGGGTGTTCGTTTGAATGGTGGCAGTGCGTGGCCCCGCTGTGCGGCTGGTCCATTGATACCGCCTGGCAGGGAGGCAGGGCGACAGGCGCTCCAAGGGGCTTTTCGACTCATAAATTCACACAGCAAAGGCAGACACCAGCCAGGCAGGGGCTACCCTCCAGTCCTCCGCCACCATATCCATGCCTTTGTAGAAACCAAGCTGGCGGGGTGCTTTGTCATATTTGGCAGACGAGGAGGATGCCACGCGGGGTGTCTGCTGCTCATAGCCGTAATTGTAATTGCCTTGTCGTGCCATCGCCGAATCGAGGAAGCTCCAAGGAGCAGCTGCCCCCAAGAAACACCTGCCCCACCTGCTCCTCCACCTGTGTGTTCACCTTTAAGCGAAATACTTACGGAATGTTACTTAAATGCAGTGTCGCCGATGGCGGATAAATGTTCTGGTAGTTCTTGCTGCCCGGCTTTTTGAAGCGGTGCAGCGGATTCTGGGAGTAGTCACGTGTGAGTCCTGCGTCCGGCTGGCCCTCCTTGGGTAGCTGCACGGCCTGGTGTTTGCTGGCCATCACACGTATCGGCTTGCCCCATAAACGTAATTTATCAAGGTGAGACATGGCTGTAAAGGCAAGGAACAAAAAGAAGATGTTAAAATGACTGCAAACTTTTTTGTTTTGTTGGGATAAGTTTGTTGTTGGTGTGCCTATAAATGTATCCGGAGAAATGCAATTTATATGCTGCGCCACAAGCCATAAAATTGTTTTTGCTTCTCCCAAGGGAAGCCTCTAAATTGAATATACACGCGAATAGAAGTTATCTGGGACATAAGAATATTTTTGGCGGAACCAATATGTTTTAAAAATACATTTATTAAGAGAACACTTTATATAATAATAAAAAATAGTATCTAATCTAAGGCTTCTATTTTTTTCCCCAGTGCAGTGCAAAGATACCAGCCGCCAGTCGTCGTCCTTGTCCTCGTCGTCGAAGTCGAACAAAGTCAGCAATAAGTGCTGGCAAATATTTACATACTGAAATGTAACTGCAACTTTATCAATGTCGTCTGCCTTTGGTGATTTATACAAGCTGAAATGCTTGTTTGGCCGTAAAAGTATTACCAAACAAAAGTTCGCCATCTTCGGGCGGTTCCTCCATGCCTTGCCCCCTTCCCCTCAGATCTCAACTGCCTTATATTTCTCATATTCCGGGCAGTCATAACACCTGCGGCTCTTCAGTGCAATGTAATGGGAATCGAATGGAATGGAATGCATGTGCAGTAAGATGTACTTAAGTACAATTTAATTTCCATTTCCCATTTCGATTTAAGTTTTCGATTATGTTTTCTTTTTTTTATTTAATTTCCAGAGGGGAGAAGACCTTTCTGCCTCGTCATCCAAAGGCTTAGAGGTCCGAAACTTTTCTCAATTCTCATGTTGTGCATTATATTAATAAATTACATTACATTTTATCACTGCTGCTCGCCAGTGTTTTATTGTGAAGCAATATGCTTACTCAGCCGTTTATTGTTTGCCTAATGGATTAAATGATTTTACAGAAAAAATAAAACGAAACCAAAACCAAGCTCGGTCACCGGGAATATAATAAATTGTAAAATAAAAGGAGAGAAGGCGACGCCAGCAGTGACAAAGCCCGTTGCTCATATGGCCTAAACATCCTTTCCTTTCCAAGTATTTCTCTTTTTTTTTAAGGACTCGCTGTATGACAAAACACTTGTAATAAAGATTAATGTGCCGAGGCTGGAAATGGAAAGGGTACTTTGCCTACATAACCCCTCGAGTGCTGCTGCAGCTGCTGCCCAAAAAAGTATCTTAAACTTTTAATTACGAGACTGAGGCTAAGGCTGACCAACAACAAATCATTATTAACTAACAAAAACATTAAAAAACGGGGGAGACAGTGTTCAAAGGGGACCTCGAAAAGTAAATGAAATGACTCGGAGATGAGGAGGCTTTTGAGGGTTTGTGCCCTGTTTTATGCATGAAGTTCTGAGCTTAAGACTTTTAAGCACCATTCACTGGGGAGACGGAGACTGAGACCCCACTCAGAAAATACTCCATCCTCTAACTCCTGCTCCAGTTGCAAAAAGGAAGTAAGGACGAAGGTGTGGTCCTCCAAGGCTCAGGTGAGTGGCTTCAAGTTAGTTGTGTAACTTTCACGATTTGAACGATTAATGTCCGGCAATGCCTTGACTATGATCTACGGCACGCCCCGGCCAGACACTTTATTATCTCTGGCTCGTAAACTATGCAAAACATCCTCAACTCTCCGTATCCGTAATTAATTGTGGCCAAAAACGGAGTGCCGGGCGCCAAGTCATTCAAACAGTCACTTAGCATTGTCAACCCAAAGTCATCCACAGCCCAAGAAGTCCAGTTTCCAGGCGAAAACTTTCACTAAGCTCTATATTTCCCAGCACTGACACTGGCACACATGGCGTATGCGTAATCGACCATAATATATATGGCAATAGAATGCTGCTGTGCGTTGTGTGTGTGCCCAAGTTTGTTTGTTTTTATTGCAAATGCCTTTATGCGTACGCTTATGCAAAATATTTTGTAGTAATTTGTTCGGCAGAGAGCAGGAAATTTATTTGCTAAACGTAAAAAGAGGGGAAGGGAAACTACACACAGGCGGCATACACAGCTGCGAGTGTGCCTATAAATTCGACAGAATCAGGGGCGAGTAGTGTGTGTCTGCGTTCGTGTCTGCCTCTGTTCATAGTTGGTAATAAGTTGCGCAAAAACTTAATCCCGCCCAGCATCGTACTCCTTCTCCCCCCATTCCGATTCCGATTCGGATTCTGATTCCCACCAAACAAATGCTCCCTTATAATACGCACACCTCAAACTGCCCGGCAAGTGGACGCAGCTTATAAAGTACACGGAAAAATATGGAATATTTAAATACATATAAAAAGTAATATAAGTTTTTGTCTAAAATAAACTATAAGTCAAATAAAAATTCCTTTAAGATATTGGAACCTTTTCTATCTACTTTTTTAAAGTATTTTATTGCTATTTATTTGATTTAAAAGTTTTAACATTTTACTTAAATTTAGAAATCAACAATTTTCATTTCCGTGTACCGCCTAGCATGCTTATTGTTTTTTCATTGTGTGTTTTTGTCTATTTCCCAGCTCAGCGCCCTCTGATTGCTGTCGCCGTTTGTTTGGGGCCCCTGACAGTTGAGTGTCCATTCTGGCGTCCGATTCTCATCGCTTTTCCCAGGCCTTTACCACCCACACCTACATTTTCCGTTGACTTCATTTACAACAAAAAGAAAAAAGAAAAGTTTTTTGCGCCTTTACGCTGTAATTCGTATGCTGAGTGTGCAATTGTAGCCGTATTTTGTGTGTGGCCCCCGCCATAACGCACACCACCTTACGAGACACTTTCGTATGCATGGGGTGAGTTGGTGACCCTGGACAGCTGCTGTTCCCTGTGTCCTGCAGCCCCCCTCGCTCTTGATTCCTTTGCTGCCCCCTCTGTGTATCCTGCTCCTACTCCTGCCTTATGTTTCCTGCTCTTTCCGTGCTCTCCTTGTTCGGTAATCGTCTTTGTTTGTTGGCGGAGAGTTTTGGGCAAAGTAACGAATGAATTTGTTAATATTTTATGAGTGCATAAGTGCGCACTCCTGCCCCAAACAGAGCTTCCATTTCAGACTTGTAACCTGGTGTCCAGGTAGCTGGGATACACTTCAGGAAATTGGGTGGGGGTTTCTAGTGAATAGCAAGGTGGTATTTCTCATAGAATTTTCTTTCTTTCTTTAGTTCTTTGGAAATGTCGTACAAAATCCTAATTAATATTCTTGAAAGCTATTTTGTAGGATAATTATGCATTGTTTCTAGGATTGTGAGAGATTTGTGGGAATTGTTATTTAAATTCTATGAATTTCTTATTTAAGCTTTAATCAGAAGTTATAAAAATAAACACCAGGTTAGCACATTTTGTTAAAGTGCAGCCTGGCTTGGCAAACGTAGCGAAAGGCAGCAGCGGAAGTGTTTGCCATTTGCCAGCCCTTGCGGCACATTAGTAGTCTATATGCTGCCGCATGCCCATTAATATTTTCACATGTCCCGAGGCGTTTGGTTCGAATTTCCACCAGTTTCAGCCCTCCCTCCCTATTGTTTTGTTAGGAGCGGAAGGGATGTTGTCGACTTCCTCTGACTCTACAATAATTTGCTTGTTTGGTCAAACAGTTGACTGGCTTTGGTTTTGTCGGTTCATTTGCGTGAAATGCTGCACAATAGTTTTATCAACTGCAATTGGCAAACCGACGGGGTTGGTATTTTGTGGTACTAGCGAAACGCTGTCAATTTTTCGGACGAATTCAATTAACACAGCGCATTGCGTATACGCCACCGAAATAAGTTGGCTGTCAGCGACACACAACCGCACACAAAAAGGGGACAGAAATATCGCGAAATGCATTTGAAATTTACCCATGCATTTGGAAGAGCTCCTGCTGATTAGCTTGCTTTTCCTCAGTC
Source organism: Drosophila mayri (assembly GCA_008042485.1). Lineage (NCBI taxonomy): Eukaryota > Metazoa > Arthropoda > Insecta > Diptera > Drosophilidae > Drosophila > Drosophila mayri. The sequence continues at coordinate 241,916 of VNJN01004099.1, read as the reverse complement.
ATTTCCCCCGTCCTCTGTCAACACAATTAATTAAGAAAGAAAATCTCAAAGTGAGAATGCTTTTGAGCAGCGCCAAAAGCAGATTGCAAGGCGCATCGCATCGCAGGGAATATGCATGTTTACATAATTATAATTAAAAAATTAATTGAGTACAGGGACAAAGCATACTTTTACGGCGAAATTGAATAAATAAAAATAAAAGGAAATCGAGGCCACAGTCGGTGACAAGGGTCGCACGGTCTGCTGCTGCCAGAATCTGCGGAATGGCGAATACCCTACAGACATTACTTATCGTGTGCGACGACCTGCACTTATTTCCTTTTTTTTTTATTTAAATCAATAAACAGTTGATGGCATTCATTATGCAGTAGCTTACGCTTTTCCAGACTCGCGCAATTTGCTGGCAATTTCCGCTGCGATCGACCATTGCATTTATTGAACAGATTAAATTTATTTAAACTTTATTAACAACAGCCAAGCCGAGCCGAGCCGAGCAGAGCAGAGCAGAGCTCTCGTGTGGGAATATGTCATGGAATCGTGACGGAAAATATAATTGATAAATTACATGTGCGAACGATTAACGCGCTCCGATGGCGCTCGTTTGTTCAGCCAGATTTTCAGAGCTCGGCACAATGTGCTTTCATTGGTCATAAGCAGCTAATAACTCTTTTGGTAGCCACTTAATATTTATGGCATATAAAATAAATGATAATTATGCTTAAAACGCATGGCTTTTAATGGGGCTGTGTGGGGAGATTTTCGAAATAATATTTTATAATTAATATTATATGTAGGGGTTTACGGGTGTTTTTAATAAGCAAATAAATATGATTTCGAAGCAACTATCAAGGATAATGCGATATTCTTGCCTTGATTTTTGGCATTAATTAAAAGTAAATTCTACTAAGAACCACCTATTCATTTAATTACTATTTTTATGCTTATTTACACCTGTAAAAAGAGAAAAAACAACTCAGTAAAAGATGCTCTGTAGTTAAGACCATAGGTAAAGATAAAGAAAACAATCGGGGGGAATTTTCACGCTGTTGTCCTTTTCAATTAAGCGCCATCCAGCAGGGCCGCTGCACTTTGACAGCTTCTGAGTTATTTTTCCATCGAATTGCGAATAAAACAGCACAAATGAAGGAAGCGCGAGCCCGCTGAGTGGGAACAATGAGTGCTGAAGCTGCTCTGACCCGTGTAAAAACAACACAGAGAAAGTGCAGAAATTGGGGAAGAGAGCCCAATGCCAACCAAATATATATATATATATAGTATAGTTGTTGGCGTGTTAAATGGAATAAAACCAAATCGAAATGAAAATTGAAAAAGGTGTCGCTGTCGGCGGCTGTCAGGCGTCCCAATCGCCTTGCTGTTTTTGTAATAAAGTGGAATTTGGCACGTCGGTTGGCTGCTCTTAACGCGACAATTTTCATTTCGCTTAATGCGTGTGCAAGAGGTGGCAGGACGAGGTCCTGTGGGTGTCCTTCTTGCTGACAATGCCAAAGTGCACACAAATAAATGCAATAAAATGATTGGCATGTCCCGTCGTGCTGATGCTGCCGGCTGCCGGCTGCCTTTGTTGGTCGGAAAATGGGTGGAAAACTGGACCAGGTGTTGCGCCTCCTGGTAATAAAGCGCTTATAAAATTTCATTTATGCCACCACTCCGGTCCAGCCTCTCCCCGCCCCACCCCTGCATCGCCTTAACAATTTTTATTATTAATACATTTTGTTTGGTGCAACGGGAACGGTTACGGTTGCCAAAGGAATGCACCGCCGTCTGGAATTTCATGTTGCTGGAATTTTCATTTTAAACAAGCTGCAAATTGCAGTGGCTCTTTCTTTTTGTTGTTGTTGTTGTTGTTGCCCAGGATTCACAGCCTGCGATTTTTCATTACTTCCATTTCGCTGTGGGTGTCTGTGCAGTGTCTGTAGTGTAGGTTGGTGTGTAGGTGTGTTTCCCCCCTCCGGTTTCCCGGGGTGAAAGTGCGTTTTGTTTGAGTTTGACTTACCCAAATAAGCTTGCTGGGGCTCCGCCATCTGTATGAGTGCCGAGTCCTTCTTGTTGTACAGGATCTTTACACGTTGCACATCGCCGTATACACCTGCGTTTTCCAAAAAAGGAAAAGAGAGAGAAAAGAGGGGAAAATGGAGAACAGTTGAGGATTATGAGTATACGAGAGTATTCGCTGCCACCGGGCTCTAATATCCCAGCGTTGTTGCCAGTAAAGTAATACGAAAAAGAGAGTATGTCGGAGTTCGGGTATTTGGTGTACGAAATCGAGGCGAGGCCAGAGGGAATAACTAAAAAGGATCTACCAGGATTTAATGCATTAAGCTGGGATAATTCTCAAAGGGAACATTTGGAAAATGGTTCTTAATTTTTGTAGAAATATTACATATTTTTCTTCATTTTAATTATTATAGTTTTATTTTGTTTGGCTTGAAATTATATTTTATAACCGCACCTGCCTATAAAAATTATTATCTTCCTTTTGTATTTAATTTATAAACCTGCTGATTATCATAAAACATTTATTTTATTAAAGTAGATTGCAATTTTCAAGTTCAATCCTTTAACTTAAGCTTGCCCCTGGACAAAGTATGGCATAAAGCTTCTTCCTGCTCCTTAAGCTCCTTGCGAGATGCAGGTTGCATTTTCGGACAGCTCGAAGCGGTTTATGGAGGCCGTTGGAAAAGTTTTACACCCCACCAAAAAGCCATAACATGTACGCAAGATATATCCTTTTGCCAGCCCTCCGCCACGCCACCTTCTTGGTTCCTTTTTGCCCAAAGGATACCGGGCAGCCAGGCACTCGCATTATTGCCGCGGGCCAAGCCGTTAGTATCATGTACGAAGAAACTCATAACTGGCTCAATAAGTTTCCTGCGCTATTTTTTACGAGCTTCAATTCGAACTCGGGCTAAGGATTCCTTGCAGGTGGAGGAGCCACCATCCCTGGGTTTTAAGGCCAAGGATTTTACAGCTGTCAGACAAGGTGTGCAACTTTTTGGCGGCGCTGCCGGCGGCGGCTTTGGTGGACGCGTTATTGAATTGTATTTTATGGCTTTACTGGCGCCCCGCAAACTATGCAATATTAAGCCAGAGCAGGGACTCAGCTGCAAGGACTGCATTAAGTCTAGCAGATGGCTTTAAGAATTTAAGTGGACATCCGGCGGTCAGTGGACCCTTTGCTTTGACAGCTGCCCGAAGGTCCTTGCGCTCCGTGGTCCTTGGGTGACTTGTGCAGCCAATCAGCGGCAAATTTGAAGCTGGGCGCAAATTGCCATCGAGCATAAAAAATAGTTGCCGCTCGAGTTGGTGGCCAAAGGGCAATGGCTACCGTTCGACTTCGACTCCGCGTTGGACCCCAAAGCAAACAATGTAAAGTGCAGTCCTCTGCCCAAGACAACAAATCGAATAATGCGCAAAGTAAATTTTCAACTACTTCCCAGCCACACACACACCTTGCTCTAAAATAAGTAAGAAAAATAAAGAAATATGCACTCTGGGAAAAGTCCAGTTGAGGCATTTAAATAAATTTACTTTCGTACAAATTTAGATTTGAGCTAACCTTGAAATTGATTTAAATTAAATAAATATTTAAAAATAAAAGCAAATTAAATTCTATTTAAAAAATACTATACAGTTTACAAATTTTGTACTAAAGAAATTTAATAGTTATTTCTGGTTTCAAGGCAAGTATTTTTAGGATGCTACCTTGTCCTTTAATGTAACCGAAAAAAATTTTTAAAAAATCCTAATTCCTCCATATTCATATCTATATTTATTTCTTGCTGTGTATCCCAACTTAGGAAGCTGTGTGGCCATAAAAGTGAGGGCCATGCCAGCCACTCGGAGCGTAGCAAAGCGAGCGGTGCGCTAACAAGTTACAAAAGTAGCAATGGAAATGCAGGTAGTAAATAGTACGAGAAGGATTCAAGGGGAGCAGCAGCCAAGGATGGAGTTCGCACACACACACACACTCAGGACAGAGCACACAGTTCAACAGTTGGCAGTAAATCCATTTTATACAGACGACTGGCCACCTGACTGACTGACTCTCTCCCTGTTACCAGTTATCCACCGGACGACGACTTGACTTATGCCAAAATGCCGGCCAATTTCGTTTCGTTTTTCGGTTTTGGCCAGAACAAAATTTTTGTGTTGGCAGCAGAAGCTGTGGCAGAGACGGAACTAGAGCGGCAGACAGCCACAGCTGCAGGTATTGGCAGTGGAGCGTATTGAGTGCCAGCATAACTTGAAGTTTGGCATGCAACGGGGCGTATGAGCAATACGGTTGCCATGCAAAGTGCGCCCACACCCACAGGCTTCTTCGTTGCTTCGGCATAGTATTCCCAGACTTATCCACCGACAGACTTGATAATAATTTATTATCGAAGAAGCAGTTTCTCCGTACTTTTATATTTTTTTGCTTGGTTTAGCGACACTAACATATGCAGACATGAGCCCGGGATTCCCCAATGGCCCATTAGTCCTGTGCTTGGGCATCTTCCTGATGAAGAATTATGCGGCGGCTGACTGTAAAGTTTTATTCATTTCTTAAATTTTTCACCTGCTGCTGGAATTTAGAATTTGAATCGACAGCTTCAATTCACTGCGACTTCCATTTAATCAGATTCCGAACGCGAGTTGGCGCTCTGAAAGCGTTTATGAAAAATTCATTGATATTATTTGCACATTGGATTTAATTTTTTTTCAGGGGGGGCGGAGAGCAGGGCACTTTATCAAATTGCATTGCTGTGCTGCCGCAACATGTAGCGCATAAAATTTTATGAAATTATTTCGCACAAAACCCAAACAGAGCCGGATCTGTCTCACTCTCTCTCTGGCTAAACGCATAAAAATTCAATTAAACACGTTTCGACAATATTTTTGGGCAATGTTATAAATTTTTATCACGTCATTACAATTACATAAGCGGATTACAATGGCATATGTGGGGCGATGGGTGTTTGCGTATCCATGTTATGGGTTGTGTTTTCCCAGACGATTTGCAGACTGATTAAGTTTTCTTTTATTGTTATGCAAACGGGCAACTCAATCCCAGCCCTCGATTGGGGGGAGGGTGCTATTTCGGGTTAGATTGGGGTGATTCCTGGGCCTTCAAGGACCTTATTGAATGCTTGACAGGCTAAGCGGCATGTGTCAAGTGTCTGGAGAGCATGCCCCAGAAGTGGGGCCTTTAGGTCCTTTCAATTGAGTCCTCTCTCTCGCAGGACGAACAAAGCGCTGTCAAAACTAATAAAATGTCTGACTGCCTACTTTCGGCGCCTGAAAAGGGTTTTTTCCAGGCCAACTTTTCCAGGGTTTTTGGCCTTTTTGTTACGGCTGCCTTTTCCGGCTAGATCAATCTGAAAACGCGTTTGAAGTGCGTTCTCGTTGTTTTGTTGTCTCCGGCTTGGCGTTGCGCTGAGCTTGCCACTTTTATTATTTGATATGCAAACACACATTGGCGTTCAGGTGAGCGCAGGCAGCGAACCGCATACAGTTACGGTCCTGATCCTGGTAGCGCCCTTTGACCCCGACCCTTTGAAGTGCTAAATTCACCGCCACCCAGGCTAAAGGTGGCCCCGCCTCATATGGAAATTGTTGTTACGTGTCCTCTTGCGTGTTGCCATTAACATAACAAAAGCAGCCGTTATGCCATTTGCCGGTTAGCTTGCCATTTCTTAGCCAGCTACACTTGTCGAAAATCATTGTAATTTAGGAATTATAAATGGGAAATCAATTTAAGATCATAAAATGTGGACTTGGCAAAGATTTTCCTTATAGATTGAATACTTTATAAGCCATTTGTTTACTTTAAAAACCCACTAATAGGTCTAAGAATTGTTAAACCCCTCTGGAGATAAATAAGATCTTTAGCTGATTTTCCCAAAGTGTAGCTGTGTTTGTCGTTTGGCACTGCTTCTGTCTGTCGCCTGTCTGCTTAGAGCTACTTTGAAATTCAAAAGGTTATTACATAAAATTTTAGCCTGCCATTTGGCTGATTGCCCGTCGAAAGCAAGTCGCAAGTTGCTAGTCGCTAGAAGAGTGTCTCTGGCCGTCAATTACACGCTGGCTGGTTGGCTCCCTTCGAGTTTATCTAAATCTATTGGCACCCCAATAATAATACGCTTAACGTTCGACTTATCGGCATCTCTCCGTCGTCTGTCTGTGTGCAACGGGGCGTATGGGGTATCCGAGGAGCAGTTTCCTACTTTTACGCTTTTCCACTTTGGCCCTCTGAGTCCTTCGAAGCGTTTAATCAGCAATCTAAGCTTTATTAGCAGTGCAGGAAGGCAGGCAGTCAGCTGCCAAGCCGTAACTTTAGCTGTTGCAGCACTGATCGGATTTTCCCTGGATTTTCCCCCGTGCTCCTTTCCTGCTGCTGCTGGCTGTTGCACAAATCCCCCACAAACAGAAACAATTTTTAAGCAATTAATACGTTCGGCAACAGTTTTGTTTACTTTGAGTGAAAACCCCTCCCTCTCTACCGAACTGCTGCTGACAGAATTCAGAGTGCAATTTGTAAATATAAATCAAAGGCAGCAACCGCACACACAAGGGTTAAGTTCAAGCGGCTTAACCCCCTTGTGTTGTTTCCTGCCTCAGCTCACCTCACCTCTCCATTTCGTTTCGTTTGTTTGGCAAAAGTTTATATTTGGGTATTTAAACTCAAATTAAATGCATTTGCATGCAAACAAAGGAGGGATTCTGGCCACAAACAAACCGTTTTGTGTCACCAGAGGGAGAGCGAGAGAAACAAAGGAGCAGACACACATACACATGGGACAAAAAATTCACCAGAGATTGTATCTCCAGGATAAGGGAACTGGGAATTCCGAGCTCTCTTTGTATGAGTTGTGTGGCAACCAAAATCCATTATGCTGCAATTATGCGCCACACATGCTTGTTTGCCGGACAAAAACTTGCTCAATCGATGTGTTTTGGTAATTAAATCAAGTACATAATGGAGCAAGCCAAACGTAGAGAAATGGAGAAATGCAGCGCAAGTGAAAAGTCAACTGGGAATCCCATAAAATAATAAACTACAATCAGGACACAGGCAAGGAGCAGGATGTCGGGGACAGCAATTCAAACAGCAAACCCCATTAACTTTACAAAGTTAGTTAAATTCATTTGGCAAACAGACGACAGACGACAACGACGAAAAACTAGCAAGGAGATACAATACTGTTCCAGCTCCTGCTCCTGCTCCTGCTTCTCCTTGCCATTCCAGAAAACCAACCAACCAACCAACCAAGAGAGCGAGCGAGCGGCTAACCAAGCCAACGAGCTACGAAAAGTCACAAGTAAATTTTATTTCAATTGTAAGAGCCAGCAAAAACTACACAATGATCATGGCTGTGGCTTTCTGTGTGTGCGCCACAAAAAGGTGCACATACTATATATATATATGTGTGTGTATTATAGAGTGAAAGCAGCCCAGAGAGAAAGGGCAAAAAACCACACAAAATGCATGGTTAGAAATAGTTAAGAATTCTGTACTTTAAATACATTTTTTGATAATGGCAAGGGTGCCTTAATTGTATAGAATTAAAGCTCATTTTACTTTTGATTCTAAATTAATTTTAGAAAGTTAAAACAAGGCTTTTAAATCAACCTTTTGATTTCCCAGTAGAAAGTAATGATTATTTATAGATTTTATATATTATAAGCTAATCTAAAACGATTAGAAAATGTTCCTATTAAAAAATATTGCTTTGCTTTTTTTGTATCAAATTTCATATCCTTTTCAGGTTCTTCATTGTACCTTAAAATCCTACATATTTTCGCTCAGTGCACACACACTTAAGCAAAGCAACAGCAAAAGCAACAATGGGCGACAGCAACAAGCGCAATGATAACTAAATAAATGGACATTTTTATAGCTATGCACTTCCGCACTCAATCTTTTGTGCCGCCTGCAAGCGAGTGTGTGTGTGTGAGTGGCAGGATGAGCACATGTTAAAGCATGTGTTTTGTGCATGCATTTTAGTCCTGGCAGTCCTTAGACACTCACAACCTCACGCCTCACGGTAGTGCGACGAGACCCCTCAACAATGGAAGCCCGGCCACGAGCACACACTTAATTCATGTAATTTCACACAGACAGCAGAAGAAGCAACAGGATGTAGGTACAAGGACTGCAGCAGCGAGTCCTGAGTGCGGTCTCACTTGTTGCCAGTTGCCCTGCTACATGCCTTTAATATATATACGTATGGATGTATCTGTGTAGGTGCATTCTCATATTCATTGTTTTACAATTTGTAAGCATAACTTATGACAGGATAAATGGATATAACCCAGAGCGGTTTCTATTTCTATTGCTATTTCTATTTCAATTTCCATTTCAAGCTGGCTGATGGAAAGCCATTAGAAAGCCATTTGCTGAAGGTTCAGGCTTTGGCTATGCGAAAGCCATTTAAATGGATTTTATGTCCTGATCGGTGCTGCCCTCTGAATTTATTTACTCCCTCGGGGTTACAGGATCGCTTTAAGCCAGAGCCTAGAAAAACTAGAGGTCCAAAGTTTTACAGCCTTGGGTTGATGGCTCTTCCATTTTATATTTCCCACATGGCGGATGCATTTTATGTGCAAACTGCCAAACGAATGCTGCATACACAAATTCCTGACCCTGTGTCCTGGACGGGGGCTTTGTCTTGTTTTTTAAGGCTTTTTCAATATTTTAAACATTTTTGTCAGCTATTGCTTTGTTTAACCCAGGGCAGAGGGGGAGGCAGGCGGCTGGCAGGCATCCCGAAGTGCATAAATAATTCATGGCACTTTTGCTGATTGCACGTAAATGGCGTAAATGCCAAAGCCCAGGAAGTACCAACAAAAACACAAAAAAAGTACAACAAAAACAGGAAAGAAAAGGGATATATAGGACCCAGAGCTGGCCTCGCTCGATTCGTACAGTGTAAATTCAATGAATAATCAAGTAAACTACTTATAAATTGTTCAAGGAGCGTAAATATATATATGTTTATATGTGGGATACGTTGTTGTGACTGGGCAAAGCTAGACAGGACAATGGGGGAGTTCGCTTTCTACTCGAGGAAGAGATAGAGAAAGGTTTAGTAGAGGGCTCAAGGATATCTCAATCTCTGCGAATCTACCCAAGGTCCTGGGTCTACCCTTGCCCGAGCGGAACAACAAACAAATAAAATTCGGAAAAAAAAAACTGGCAATTAATAGAGTAGTAGTAATTCGGTTGTGCAGACGTACCAAAGAGGGTAAAGAGAGCATCAGGCGTGACCATCTACAGAGAAAAAGAGAAAATAGAGTTTGTCGTCAGTTAGCGAGAGTTTCGTTTCAGATGTTTTACAAATAATAAAATAAATTAAAGGTTAAACAGAGAAATAAATGAACACAGATGATGAATCTGGCTTGGGAAAGAGAGAGAGGTAAAGGTAGAGGCTGACGCGGAGGCGGAGGGAGTTTGGGGAACAGATTCCCCGATACACTACACATATAATATATATACGAGTACAAATATAATAATAATTTAATGGTAAAATTAAAGTTACTTTAATAGATATATGCCAAATAAAAACTTGTAGGAAAAAATGTGGACAAATACGGAATGTGAACTAATTGAAATCCTTTTGGTTAATCATTATATAGATAGTTATAAAAAATGGACGAAGAGACCGTTTTTTAACCGTCATTCATTTTAATATATTTTATTTATATGTAATTATTTTCTAGGGGCTTACAGTAGGGATTTATCACTAGTACATATTTTAAAATCGGCAAACAAAAAATATTTTAAGATGGACTTTGGTATCAAAGTTACTTTAGTTTATTTATTTTATAATTTGCATGGAAAATCATATACAAAATATCAGAGAACTAATCAGAATCAAGTGCTTATCAGTATCGCTTTAAAAATAAAAGGTTTATAACTTAAGTACAAGTTATGAAGTCCAAGATTTAAATCCTATTTATTAAATCTATCAGTTGAGTAAAAAATCTACAAAGTTAATCCTAAATCCTTTAATTTTTAAGCTCTGAAACAGGGACACTTACCTCCTCATTTAAATTCGAGACGAGCAGAACATTTGAGTATCCGCGCATGGCAGGAGCGGCTGTCTGCAGGGCGCCGCTGTTGGCCAGCGAGAAGGCGGCCAGATTGGGCAGGGCGTTGCTGTATCCTCCGGTCAGCGGAGTGCCCAGGCCCAGGGCGAAGGGTGGCAGGACTCCCGGGGCACCCAGGCCGTTGACTGAAATCAATCCAATTAATCAAAGTTAGTCGATTTTTGCCAGAGTTGTGCGTTGTCCTGATTAGTTGCATGCCACTTAAGCTCGTAATGCGAATCGATAGCAGGTGTAAAGGCATAAAATAGTGGAAACAAAGCATAGCTACGTATTTTCTTTAAGTGTAATTACTGGTTTTAGTATGTTTATAGTTTCAGTGAGCGTGTAGCTTGTGTGTGTGTGTTTTTTTAAGCAACTTGAAGCGTAGAATAAACATAAATGAAAAATCGGGAAAATGTTCCGTTTGTGTTACCTATTTTATCACCTGTTAGGGAGGGCCTTTGGCGGGCGGCGATCAGTAGCAGATCGTTGGTATTCATCAGTCCGCCGGCGGTGGGCATTAGGTCAACACCGGGCTCACCCGGGGGCAGCGCGGGGTTCGTAAAGTCCCGCGACTTGTCATTGTTGTACTTCACATTGAGCGCAGTCAGCTTGCTGTTGTCAATTCGCAGCGTGCAGCAACCGTTGTAGATATTCTGCCCGTCCAGCAAGGACTTGGCATGCTGGGCAGAGTTGGCGTCCGGATACTGGATGAGGGCCTGCAATGCGAACAAGGAGAAGCAATGATTAACTGAGTTTTAACTATTAATAATTCAATATTTCTACCTGGAATGAATTGTTCTTGGTGAAGGTGACGATCTTAAGGACCTTGCCGTAGCGCTGGAAGATCTGATGCAGTATGTCCAGCGATACGGGATACATGAGCGACTCGACAATCACACGCAGCACGGTATTGGGTCCTCCGGCCGAGTTGGTGTTGTTCCCAGCCGCATTCACGGCACTGGTGTTGTTCTGCAAAATGGCAACGGCACTGCTGTTGCTATCGCCGGAGCTGTTGGCATTGTTGGTCGCATTGGCGGCGCACAAGGGCAGCGGGGAGCCGCCCGCCGGCGACTGGATGCGGTAGTCGCTCTGGACAACCGAATTCTGTAAGAAATGAAAAAGAGGGAAAAAATTAGATGTTGAGTCAATTTACTGACGGCAACGCCGGCGGAAACTTTTATTAGTTAAAGGCGCAAACTTTTGCGCATTAATCATAGCGAAGCGAAGCTGGCAGTGCACAAAATTTATGCAGCTGGGCAACTTTTTCTTTAAAAAACAGAACAAGAAGGAAAGTACTATAAGGTTTTCTAACTAAATTATAAATATATAATATTAATATTAAATAAATCATATTTAATGGACTTTTTAAATGGAAATGGAAATACATTTTAAAATTTAAAGGATTTCCCATTTCTTTTTATGGTTTCTCTGAGTGTTATTATAGAAATAAACCTATAACAGACATTATTAATAATTTATTCAATTAATTAAATGCCTCAAATATATTAAAATTAGTCACTACATTTACTTAATATTCAATTACTCTCCCCGACTTATTTTTCAAGTGCAGAAATATGCTAAACATTTGCACGGCAGACAGGGGATATCCTCCTGCGTGGCCGCCGACATAAATCTCAATCAAAATCAATAATATCAAGTATCGTAATAATAAAAGGAAGCGCGGAAGGAGGAGTCTGCCAATGACAAGGATACTGGAGCGGATGCCAGATACGGGCCTCCTCTTAGTGAGCAACAAAAAACTTCTTGCGTGAAATATACACGTTCTATCGGAAAACAATTTAATGACATTCGGAAGTAAATTTATTCCTATTCGTGCTGAATTTTGATTTCGAAAATCATAACGTAAACACATTCGACCGCCCATGGCCACAGGCCCACCTTCCCACCTGCCCCCCTTCTCGATTTTCCTCTGATTTTTCCTACGATTTCCTTGGCATCCTCGATATCCTGTGCCTGCGCCGCGTTCTATTTTATTTTATTTTGTGTTCGTATTTTTTTTGTTGTGCGTTTGTCAGCGCAACAGGACGGGTGGAAAGAAAAGTTCTCGGGGAAAAATCCTCCCCAGGCGTGCGATTTGTTTCTGCCTTCGCCTAGATAAATTCCGCTACCATTCGAAACAAAGAGCAGGTCGACGTGAGCTCCTTCGGCTGGCTGCCAAAGTTTGTAAAAATAATAAAAATTGATTAGAATTGCCAGAGAGTGCCGACGAGACGCGGTTTGTGTGTGTGCTAGACAACGGGGCGTATGTGGGATGTACTATCCCCTACCAACACTAGATATATATCAAGGGAATGGGCATGGGGCATGGGGCATGGGAATGAGACATGGGCTGAGGCATGATGATGATGCGGCTGCTTCATCTTCGATTGCCATTCCGGCTCGAGATGCCTGTGGGATGCCATCAGTGGGTTTCCATTCCTTTTCCTCTTTGCTTTCCCTCTGCAAGCGCGTAATTTGATACTTCACTTTGCCTGATTATTATGATGACGATGACGTTGATTGTGTAAAAATTGTAATGTAATTGTTGGTTAGCGTTTTGCCTTAGCCCATCTATTACTCATGCTGTCCTTAGGACTGGGGGACTATTTGCTGTTGTTGTTTTAACAGTAAGTAAGTTGATTAACATTAACTGCCTGTCAAGTGGCCAATTGGCAGGCGTTTAAGCACTTTGATAATTGTGCATAACTTTGCCCTGTGACAACTTCACACAGAGTGTAACTAAGCAAAGCGAAACTAGTTAGTTACCTGTTTATGGAAGGACTTGCCACTGAGAGGAAAGTTTAAAGAGGAATCTGGCACTACAATTAATTGAATAAAATATCATTAGGAAGTTTAAATAGAATATATAAAAAAATGAAATTTAAAGGGAAACCTAGTTGCTATTTTCTGAAGTATTTTCCATATTTATTTAGTTAATAGTTCCCCCTTCCCCGCAGTGTAATAAAGGGCCATTATCGCTCTGTAGACTCCAAAGTCAAACCGAAGTTTGGGAGCACTTGCATGCATACTATAGGCTAAGCCATTCTAATTATCCTTGCCGGACACATGGTGAGGAATGGCATTGGGGAAGGGTTAAAGTTTAGGGACCACCACCACCACAACCAGCAACATCATTAAACATAACAAATGGTTGGGTGTGTGTGAGAGTGTTTGTATTGGGCTTTTGCTTGTCGCGGTTTTGCCTGTTAATGAGTCAATTGTGTGCGCTCTCTCCCTATCCCGAATTGTTGCTGTGGCCTGATTAGATATGCAAACACCCCGCACACCCCCGCATACACACAGCACTACTCACCACATTGTTATAATTTAATATCGATGGAATGGTTTTGGTGGCTTCCCTTCACCTTTGCCGCGATAAATGCCACATTTGATAAGCCAAAAGCGCTTTGATAAGCGAAAAAGAGTATCGACAAAGTTGCTGATAAGCACATTTATCGATCGATCCCCGGTGTGGCTGTCAGTGGGAAAATCTGGACAAAGGACACACGTGTCGTCTCCCAAGCATTTAACTAACGTCGTCGTGATGGGAAAACCATGGGGATACGACCGGCTCCAACTTGCTAAATCATAATCGGAAAACTTTATCCGAGTTTCTGTTTTTCGTTTTTTTTCTCCCCCAAACTCAAGCTTTTCGTTGTGAAAACTTTATAGATTTTTGGTGAAAACTATTATGCATTAAACAGAGATTCCTGTGGCAGTGCATCCTGCATCGAGGAGATTCTTTAAAATCTTTTATATGGCAACATATGGTTAGTCAAACCAAGAAGTATTTAAGAAATTTTATACTTTAGAGATTGTTCAAGTACAGTAAAGTTTCTACATCTAAGAATTAATAAAATCTGTTAGTTGGAAATCATAATTTTCTTAATAAAAATAGGTAAATAATTTAAATACTTTCTTATTATACCTATTATTATTTTTTAAATCTATAAATCACTCTTCAGGTAGTTCATTTAATACAGTGTTCACTTTTGTAGAGAGCCTTCACTGGCATAAACCCAGGAGAAACTGGCAGGAAAAACTTTTGCCATATTCAACAAGCTGAAAAGAGAACTCGGCAATTGTTTTATGATTTTGATGCGGTTTTTGCATAAGAAATAAACCCGGAAAATGGCTGACAAAAGGCAAAAGCTGAAGGCTGAAACCGCAGAGCGACAGGCGCCAAAAAAATATTGACGCTGCTTTCACTTAAGGTTTTGCATAAATATTTTTGTTTCATAGCAGCTCCGGCTGCTCCTGGTCCTGCTCCTCCTCTTGCTGCTTTTTCTCCTTTCTGGCAGGCAGGAAGTTTATTTTCATTGCAATGTCACACTGAGTACCTTTTCCCCCCCAGCATTTTCCTTGACAGGCACACTTTAAACTGCAGGCGAGTGAGTCCTTTTCGAGGAGGCAGAGAAGAAGTACTCAAGTGTCGTCGCCCCTTTTCGAGAGCTGGCTTAAGTGTTCGGGCCAAGTTGAGAAAGTAAGGGGCCATGGCTAGTACTAACAAAAAAAATAAGAGGAACCAAAACCAAGGAGCTTGCAGGGGAAGTTTTTCGGGGCAACAACCACTACAAGTTATGAACTTGTGTAGTTAAGTTTTAAAGCTGAGCTCCCGGATTATGTATTACTTTGCTGTGGGTCGTTTATCTGCTGCCTGGTTTTTACGGTCAAGCCAAGTCAGTCCAAGCCTCCGAAAGAACTGCGGTTTCTGGCTGAAAAACATGACCATATTTGTCTTATTTATGCACAAGGCAAATAAATGCAAAAATAGCAAACCGCACAAAATGTGTGTTAAAAGCCTTTTGGCGAACATATTCCCACATAAATAAATACGAGTTACGCAAAGTAGCAAAATCCGCTGGCCTACAAAAAAGGGATAAGTCAATACGCCTGCGAAAACAAAGGAAACTCTTTTCCTTCTCCCCCTTTATCCTTGGGCAGGCAAGGCCACTTTTCGGTAATGCAAAACTAATCAATACAATGAAAATATTGACACAGACGCTGGAAAAGTCAGTGCATACATAAAGTTGTCAGTTGTCAGTTGTTGGTTGTCGGTTTTTCGGGGGTTTTGCAGCAGTTGTTATCCTGCCAGGCATGCTAGCACGTCCTTGGCGAAACAATGTAATTTAAATCCATTTTCAACACGTCGCCAATCAAAATGGCAAAAAGCTTTAGCGCGGCGCAAGTATAAGCAAACACTCGCATCCGCATAACTCAAAGGATCAGGATCAGGGGAAGGAGCACTGGCACCGCCACCACATACGCTGCTCCTGCTGCTGCTGTTGCTGTTGGGAAAACAATAAGATTAGCTTACTTTTCCTTTCGACGGCAGACGCGGACGTGGGGTAAAAGTAAACGTGAAAATAAAATGGGAAAACAGGAAAGAAAAACAGCGCATAGAAAAATAAACATCGAGCAGCAGAAGCAACAGCAGCAGATAGCTCAGCGCTCAGTTCAGAGATATGTGAAGTTATTTGCCTGGGCGAAATCCTTTAACTGCACAGCCCTGAGAGTTAGACAAATAGCGTGCCGAAAGTAAAGGCTCCATAAGCTCGTTTTCCTCGCTGTTCTCGCCTCCTTCTCCTTCTGCTTGGGCTTTTCCCAAACAGGCATTGACAGCCTGTCTTTGGGCCAAGGCAGCAAATTAAATAACGCACATCGAGCCGTGTGTGTGTCGCTGAGCCTGGTTTATATTATTAACACCAAATCAAATGTACAACTCTTATCCCCTTTCGGTGTTATTTATAGACGTGGCAACGTCTCCGCCTAAGTCTTTGCTAATCAGCTTGATCCTTTCTGCGGCTTAATCGCTTGACATTTGTATTAGTTTCCCCCCTTTGCCAGGTGTCAAACGGGGTCTGTAAATTAATCCTCCTTCGTGTTTCCGCCTAATTTTCACGTGTGTGCCCCATTAATTGACAATTGCTGTCCGTCACCTTTGGGGCTTTCCCCTTTGCTCGTTCGCTCGGTCGGGTTTTTCTCTACGATTTGGTTTTACGCTTTTCATTGTTTGGTTTCGCCACAAGAGGCGTTCGGAAAATGCAGCTCGGTCTCTTTCTCTATCCTTGTCCTGTCTCTGTAGTCGGCAATTTAATTTAATTACAAGGTAACCTTATCACTGAAGGGAAAGCCAGCACCTGCCAGCAAACACACACAACAGAACCGTTAACACATGCAATTCGCACAACAACGGCAAACACATGCAAACAAGCATACTTCGGGGAAATGCATTTGCCATAAGCACTGAGGGAAATTCAAGGGTTTTCACTATAACTTAAAATTGACTAATCAGGAGACAGAAAAAGGTTTGATGGTATGCAAAATTGTGGTATTTTGAATCCTTGTAAAAGGCTATTAAGTTTTCTGGTTTTAAAGGTTTGATTTACTTTTTCTACTACTTTCTGTTTCCTACTTTTTTCTTTGAGTGCCTCACTTGAAAGTGCATTCAATGAGCTGCAGTGGACCGGAGAACTCGCATCGGTTCCATTGTCGATTGTCTTCTGCCGGTGGGCCTGCTGTTTGGCTGTTTTGGGCGCCGATTGCCAATTATGATGATTACCTGAATTTGCTGTTCGCACTTGAACGCGCGACTCTCGACTCGGACCCCCATGGAGGCTGGAATACCGAGTAGCATGTTCCAGGCCCAAGGCATCTCTTCATTGGGCATTCATACAGCGATTAATCAATTGTGCGGATCTAATGAAGCCCAAGGAATGGCAAATGTTACACAGGAGATTAGGCCGAGCGGATTGCTGGGGAAATTATATTTCAATCAAATTCTTTTTCAGGCAAAACGGATGGGGCGTCTCGTCCCCAAGTGGCTGTCAACCCTTTTTGGCCGTAAAAGAGGCCACAGACCAGGCTCAAAAATTAATTTATCAAAATTACCCGAAAAACAAAACTCAGGCAACAGATGCGCCGTCGCCCCCAAAAGAACACACACACCGAAAATACAATCACATGTCAAATTTGAAACCCACTAAACAATGCCAGTTGCGGACCTTTGGGGTTGGGATTTTTCTCTGGGAAAGGGGGACTTTTTGGGGCAGCAGGAGGCAGAGGAGCAGAGTGGCTCTGTGGGCAGCTCTCGTTGCGGTCGTAACCGCGTGAACTTGCCAGTGCATTTATCTTCATTTCTGGCATCTTAGTCAAGGGTCGTCGAAGCGCAAGTTGCTAGAATAAGACATCAGCGAAAATAGAAACGGAAACCCAGGGCTCCGCAGAGAGTTCTATTCGGGGGATGGGGAATATGGAGGATGTTGCTACTTTTGCTTTTGGCAAAAGGTGAAAGGACATCCCTGCGACATGACATATTAGAATCCTGTTACGCAGGAGCAACAGCTACAGCTACAGCTATATATACGGCAGCGTTGCCGGTTGACTGCCAAATTGCCAACATAAATGTCGGAGCTGCTGGGAGTGGGGATTGCTGCAAAGTATGCTACGGGATTTTTCATTTCTGTTGCTTAGGTTTCCCTCCTCCTCATCCTATTTGTTTTATTTTCTATACCTTTGCAATCACTCAGCCGTTGGAATCGCACATGTGTGTGCGACTAGATGTCTCCATTTGTACACTGAGGGAATAGCCCGAAAGAATGGGATCTTTTACACATTGAAAATGTGTGTTTAAAGCGCGTAAAAAGTTGATAATTTATACTTTACAGATCTATTAAATCTCATTTAAATCTCAGCATTGAATTCTCATTTTGAAGTTCCGAAAATAATAATTTAAAAGCTAAATCTAAGGCTGATGAATACCTCCCAAAGGCTTACAAAACTTGCTCTGCTATCAGATATATTCTCACATTTTTTCCAGTGCACGAATAAAAGATTCTTGTGTGTTTCTGAGAGGGAAGCAGATGATTTGGAAATCCTGTATTGCTGATTTGCTGTTGCTGGCTGTCGTCGCAGCTTTTGCCTTCAGGTGCGTGGGGTTAAAATCCCTTAAGGCCATGCAATGGATTTGTCTCTCTCGTCCCGCCCCTTTTGTAGATGAAATAGATTTTCTCCCTTCTCCGGCTCTAGTTTAAAGCATCTCACACAAAACAGGAAATTGGGGAAAATTTGGTATTTACGGAAATACCCAACTAACGAGGGAATTAAAAAAAAAAAGAAAAGGGTTGTCTCTGTCGCTGTCTCTCCCGTGTCCTTCCAGTCTCCTGACATTTCTCCAACATCAGCGCCAGCTCCTTGTGCCCGCTCATATATGATTTCTTAAGTTTCCTCAAGGAGCTGACAACAATTCGCTAAGCATCTTATCTCCAGCTTGCCACATTGCACTAGCAACGGGAATAGGAGCAGGAGCAGCATCGGGAGCAGCAGCAACACTAGTGACAGCAGCAACACAACAAATAGCAAATGACAGGCGGCGAAATATGACGCAAAACGCAGAAATAAAAGGAACAGTCAGGACACCAAACAATCAACTGAATGCGGCACAGGTGAGCCAGCCGAGAAGAAGACACAAAAGCCAATGAAGAGACAGCTACAGAGGGAAGGCAGGCGGGAAAAATACAGGAGAGAAGCCAAGACAAGACATTTTCACAATGGACATGGGGCACAGAAAAGAAAAAAACTGAATGAAATGAGAAATTGTATAAATATGTTGGCAGCGGCACACACAGACACATAAGATTACACACACTCCCCTGCATTTTAAGAGATTTTCCACTAGAGAAGACGGCGGCAGCGTTGACTTTTCCACTCGTCTGACTTGTCTCACGTTGTCGTCTGCGGGGCCACCAACAAGGCCTTTTACTAGGATTAGTAGTTAACAAGAGAAATCTGCCCACACAACCAGCCAACACACACACACACCTACTGTGGTAGCCACAGCCAAAAGGTAATCAGTGAAATGTAACTGTATTGTTTGGTCTAGCTGCTAGTGTTGTTTGGTGTTGCTGCTGTTGCTATTGTTGCTGCCATGTACCCTTAGTCATAGGCTATGCCTTTTTACACTATAAATAAAATTTTTATATTTAAAAATGATTTTTTAAAGAACTAAAAACAAAAACTGATGAGACTTAGAGAGAAATTTTAGGTAAATGAAATGTTAGAAACCTTTAATCATTATCCTTCCCCATCTTGTCTTTAATTTTAACAATTTTTCTTAGAAATTTCCTATAGTTAATCCTTAGTTTTTATAATTTTCTGTATTTTTTTGAACAAACTTTCTTCTTGTGTGTTTTGTGTTGGCCCTTGTGCTGCCGGTGCTGCAGCCTCTTAACCTTTTTTCGTTGTTGCTGCTGTTGCGATCTCTTTTTAAGTAGTTTGCTTTTGGGCTCACCACCCCAGCCACCGCCACCAACAGCGGGAGGCATCCAGCATCCAGCCTCCAGAACCAGCAGACATTCAGACCATCAGACCTTCAGGTGGCAGCGCACAGCCCACAAAAGGTGACAAGCTCGCTTTGGGCCTTCTTTTGGCCCAATTGTTGTTGCTCTTACTGCTGCTGTTGCTGCTGCTGCTACTGCTGCTGTTGCGGTTATCATCCCTCCTCCACTTTCATTTAAGTAATCAAAATATGCTTTTGACTCGAAGCTAAGCAGCTGGCATCTCCATTCCTGATTCGTTTGTCTCCTTGGCATGCGTGTGGTTTCATTTGTATTTATGTATCCGAGTCCTATCTCTCTGTTCTGGATGTGTGGGTTGCGTGTCCGCAAAACCCCAAAAACTATGCATTTTACTGTTGCTTTTGTACCACAATGTGGGTGAGTGTGTGTTCGTTGTGTGTGCGACCATGTGTATTTATTTGAAAGCTTTTTAAACTTTGCCAGTGACTTTGTGGCTTACGAAATTAAAATTAGAAATTGGTTTAGAAGCACCCACAAAGAGATGTCCTGCCTAAGTGAGTGTCGCGTGTATGTGTCTGGGTGTGTGCATTTATGATGGGTCCAAATCTCTCCCCAGGGAAAGGGTTTAAGTCGCCCAGAAAGTGTAATTAATCAGAGGGTTCTTCCCTCTGAAGCTACGGGGCGGCGACCCACATTTGCATATAAATCGCAGTTGCTTCATTTGTTTCCCTTTTGGACGAAAACTTAATTGCCACATTAATAACACTTAAGACCGGAAGTTGTGCTAAGGCAGATATCGGTTTCTAGAGGAGCAAGCCTTTAGGGTTAACTAGCAGAAAACTTAAACCAAAACGATTATGGGGATGATTTGAGAAAGCAAAAAACCAAAAGGGAAAACCTTTATGAATTAATTAATTACTTATTAAATTATTTTATTAAATATGTATTATTTATATTTAATATTATTTTTAACTACTATTTTCTCTGTACTTACATTGTGGCTTTGGTCCGTCTTCAGTTCGCGATGATTGGAGAACTGCACGTAGACCATGCGGCCGCGCATCTGGGGCGGATTGACTGTGTAGCAGGACACCATTGACGTGGCGGAGATCTCGTCGGCCATCTCGATAAACGCCTGATTCTTGCCCTTGAGCACCAGAACGTTGGTCACGCGTCCGAACGGAAGGCCCAGGGCAATCACATCCGACTCGCCGGACTCGTTTGGAATGTTGCGCAAGTGGATGACTTTGGAGGCCTTGGCTGGAATGGGAAAAAAGGGGAACAAATAAGCGAACATTGTTTAACCAATTGAAATATTAAACAGCTGACAATCCCTGCCGGTCTCTGTGTGTCTCTGTCTCTCTGTGGAACCATCTCCGGCTCAGTTAATGGCCAGAGATGTCTGCACTTCCGCTTCCGCGCTTCGCTTAATTTGTTTATTTTTGGGTTTTATTTGCCGGTAGAGGAGAGAACGAAATAAAAACGTTGATAACATGGCCAAATGCTGCCACATTTGTATACCGTTTGCCCAGTTAAGCTTGGCAGTTGGGCGGAGGGCGGAGGACCATAAATTCATTCATTGCACACTTTCAACGGCTGTGAATAATCCAGCAGCAACACGGCGACAATGTCCGGCGCACAGACAACGTTTGAGGCTTTTAGCCACTCTGCTCCCTTCCCCGTGGTCCCCCGTCCGACTTTTTGCAGCTCCTTTACCTCCTTTTTCCCTTCCAAAAACTCGACTTGTTTGTTATTTTTGCATAAATAAAGCGGACAGGAGACCCCCCAACCGAGTGCAGTGCAGCACAAATGGGATTTTAGGCTGCCTTTGGCCCTGGAAGCGATTGCAGCCAAATTTCGGGGATATCCCTGACGGAACACTGAGAAAAAATATAGCTTGAAAACCAGGGAAATTATCTTAAAATCAAATTCTTCTAATAAACTTTAAGCAACTTTTATTAAGATTACTAATTAATGTTCAGACAAGTTCTCTATAATTTAACAGACATTTTCACATACTTTTTTCGGTTAGTGAAATCTTTTCTCCGCTGGCTGTGTCCCAAAAGTACCTTAAATTTTTATAAACAAATTTTAGCCACTCTTTATGGGTGAATTGCAGTTGCTAAAGGTGGGAGATGCACAGCGGGTTGGCGGCGGCTGCAGGATGGCTCTGATCTGTCTGGCGCTTAGTCAACACCTGTTAATGTGTTGGTCTGTTGTGCGCTTTTTATTTTTTTTGTGGCACCTGCAGGAGAGACCATTTCGTTCATATGCAAATGCAATGCAGTCCCCTCTACTGATTTTCACACACACACGCTCCCAGACTGACTGAGGCTCATCCTCCACCTGGACTGTTTGCTAAACAAGCCAACAAGCACATGGTCAGAGATAGTCCACGGGTGAACGTGGTCTGCCACTCCGGATTTTGTCCATCTGTCGTTTTAATTATGCTCGTATTTAAAGTGAAATAGGAGTTGTTTTAAAACTTTGTTTTAGAAATAAATCTAAAGTAAATTGAATATAAAAAGGCTAACTGAAATTTTACATAAATAAAACAGAAGTAAATAAATGAATAGAAAGGTAAGCCTGAGGAAACAAACCTTTATTTTTGATAAAGTTGCCAATAAAGTTGAAGATTAATCATTCTTTTAATTAATTAAAGAATTAATCTCTAGTTTCATAGGCAATGTAATCCTAGATTTTCTCCAAAAAGTTAACCACTTTACCACCTTGCTAGCCCCAAAAAGTGAGCTACGAATTGCCAAGATTGAGATAAATTGATAGTTGGCTCTCTTTTCTGAACTTTTCGCCCTCATAACTCATAATGTAAAAGGGTCATTATCCGACCAATTCCCCACTTTCAATCAGGGCAGCAGACGACGGTGGTCTTGGGGGTCAATGTGCCGATTTATTACACAATGCAAGGAAAACCGGGCCACAGAAAAGGTCCTTTCCCATCCTTCTCCACCTTTTGTGGCTGAAGTAAAAGGGAAAAGTCGGCTCAGAGGCTCGAGACTCGAACTGCACTCGGTGAACTCTCCTCCAGAAGTGCTCCAGAAGGGAGCCTCCCCCGCTCGCTTCCTGAGAGCCGGTCAATGCTGAATACAACTAATCGGAAATTACACTTTTTGATTAGTTCGAAACGGAAATGAAGCTGAAACGAAATTATGCAGCCGGAGCCGAGACCGGGACTTGGACCTGTGTGCGGTGGTCGTTATAGTTTGGGGCCAGGCGGCATTCATTCAATCGACCATTCGAAAAGGCAGCTCAAAAATTTATTAAAAATCAATGGGCATGGATGGGCAGGCGGCAAACTACAGCGGAGAGAGCGATGAGATCTGCTCCATCACTCGCCGGCTCCCCCATAAATAACAGCCAAAAACGACGGCAAAAACGCTGCTTCTGCTGCTGCTGCTGGAAATCGAAACTAAATAAAAAGCGAGGTACCGGAAATGTTCTGCAAAAGACAAACAACAAATCAAGTGCCGCTGGGCCAGTTGCCGGAAAAAATGTCGAACGAGATGGGGCGAGGACGAAAATATGTAAAAGTATCTATCATGCACGGGAGGAAGAATAGAAATAAAAAAACTAGTGGAATTTGTGGATTTTTTGACGTTTTGCCATCAACAACTCAACTCAATTCGGTTTTCGGCAGCTCTTGTTTTTTCCCTCTCCCTGCTACATTTGTTTCCAGATCGCAAATAACACGCGGTGTGAAAACGAGCCAGGAATCGACAGAGGCGACAGTGAAGGAGGAGCGCCTGCGGCCGTTCAAATGGCTTCGACAAAAGGCAGAGCGCGGCCATAATTGAAAAGGAAGATGGCGTCGACAGCCGGAAATGCAGCCAACGAGCATGTCAGCTACCAAATGCTGATGCAAGTACATGTCTTTTTTTTATTCAAATCTAAGCTTAATTCATTATTTTAAAGATTGCACTTTTAGTCAAGCCAAAAAACTTTGCAATTTGAGTTTGGCTCGTGTTCATGGCCTGCGGATATTTAGACTTGCTTTGCCGTTATGAAATCGCTGCTTTTTAATTAACATCCCAATGTTAAATAACCCAAATCAGCCGCAAATATTTGCATGGCAAACAATAAAATGCAATTTGTGGCCAACTTTCGAATTAATCACGAGTTTAAAACCATCTGTTTAAGCGAAACAGAGAGAGAGAGAGAGAGAGCTCCTTTCTACTGATACTCGCTGGTAATTACAGGACAATGCTAAAATCAACAAGACCCGAAATGCATTAACTGCTCTGGCTGGCCATAAAAAGCGAAAAAAGTGCAGTTGCGATAAAAATTTGCATTCGATAATGATGATGCTGGTCGCGTGCGATTCGCGATGTGCGATGCTTGTTGACTGTCAATGTGCCGTGAGAGAATGATGATATGAATAGCAATCATTCGCTTCGCTGGGCGTTAAAATGAGCTGCTGCAAGGACGAAAGCGGCCAAAGCTCAACGGTATTAATGACCGCCTCGAACCCCACATAAAAACCAGAGGCGGCCGCTTTCAATTAAGCACACACACTCGGCACACACTCGGCATGAGTTTGCACGAAAAATATACATAAATAAACTATTTATAGCTAATTGAAAAGTTTACAAACTGTAATTGAGTTCGGACGACGATGGTTGGGCCGTAATGAATGGTCAGTCGGTGAGTCTGTCCGGCGGCCAATGCGGCGTATGTGTAATAATTTGCTCTGCAACGACTCTCGCCTTCCTCCCCTCCGCCGTCGCCTCGCATGAAGTTAATTAATGACAATTTAAATTCATAAAGCAAACAGAAACCCCAAAACGAAAAATGTAAATGAAAATGAATGGAAAAAGCGAGTCGTTGAACAAAAGAAAAAGGGTTTTCTCCCCCAGGATCGAGTGTGTGTGTGTGTGTGGTGTGTGGTGTGTGGCGGGATAAAAGGAGGGCGTGAAATAAGTGCTGATTGTTAATAACAATTAAATTTATGCTTACACGGCGGCATTTAATGATTTAATGTGAGAGAATGACGTGACGCCAGCCAGTGTTTGTCTATAAACTCCGCCCTTGCCCATTTCCATTTCCATTTCCCTTTCCCAAACCCAAAACTTCTCTGCCTTTGGGTGTGTCAACATTCGAATATATAATTTGAATAAATACGAGCGTTCGAGCGTCTTTAATTATGCGATGGTAAATTAGATTTTTACAAGCTCACACATCATAAATTTTAAATTGTTGGGCAAACTTGTGTGTGTGTGTCTCTGTCTCCCTGCCCTGCTGTCTGTGTGTTTGCCCAAGGACTTAATGATATTTGCAGAGCCATGCCCGGCCTTGTCTTTAATTTAAACATTCGCCCACGCATAATCAATCATGGCACAATTTTTTGGCAGCAAATGAAACCCAATGCCAAAGGCAAACACAGTTGGCCGCCTTTTGCATACTCTGTGTTCATTTTTCCCGGCTCCAGACGTGCTCTCTTTTCCTCTCTCTCTGAGCCATAATTGAAAATAACGATTTTCTTTCTGCAGCTCGGGCCTAACACCCGCAAGAAATGTAATTCATTAAAAATTTGTCATGGAGCGGAGGGCGGGTCCTTTGGCAGCGAATGCAAGGAGTCAACGTACGCAGCTGGGTCTCGTCCGGATGATGACGATGTTTACAAATTTTAATTGCATTTCAATTACGAAAATAGTTTTTTTTTCTACGCTCACATACATACATATATAGGGGGGGCTTCCTTTACCGGGAAATGCATTGGCATTTGGCAGGATGCAGTCTAGGAGGACTCCTCCATGTCTGTGTGCAGTCAAGTGGCATTCAGTCAAACAGCCCATAGCCAGGACCAGACTGCATCCAAGGATGCGAGTCCACTATCAAAAATTAGTGCTTTTAAATTACTAATAAATGTGTAAAAGCAAAAATTATATAGTTTTTATTACAAGCAGGTTTTATTTCATTAAATTTAATACTGAGCAATGCACTGAGAATGCTGGTAATTATAATTTTTTATCAACTTTTTTTGTTTTGGGCAGTGGAGACCCTAGAAATAATATCAATTGTTTAAGTTATGAGTCAACAGAGTTGAACTGGGGAGAGCTAAGAGGAATGAGGAACGGAGCAAAGTGAGCATTGCTTTAGTTTGTTGGTCTGGCAAAACTTTTCCACTTCATTTGTGCATTAAAATTACGCACACAAGAGCGGCCAACTGGGCGTATGCTTAATTAAATGGCGCACACACATATTCGCCACGACAGTCAGGCCAAAAGTCAAGCCAAGCCCTGCTCTGAAAGTCTACTCTCACTAACCGCACTCACGTACAGTGACTGCCATAAATGGCTGCACACAGTCAGCGAGTCAGGCGGCATGCCAAACCAGTTGACAATTGCTGTTTGCTTTTTGGTCTGGCCGGATTTTTATACTCCTTTCAATGCTGTCTCAATATTGATACAGAAAAAAAAAACGGAAAAAGAGAAGGCAAAAATTATGACAATATTATTTTATTGACTGCGAAAATATTTACACGCAACGCGTAGAGACCAAAGGAGACGTGCGAATGATATTCGAGACAGGGCGGCACGCGCAGGATTCACAAGGATTCACTGGACTCTGACTCCAACTCGGACACGGACACGGACACGGACACGGTCACTTGCCAAACTGTCGCTTCTTATTGGTTATGGCAATAAAAACGTTCAAGTGTTTGGCCAGCAGCAAACGGGATTGGCCATCCTGGCACACACTTGAGCTTTAAATTGGCGGCATGACGCCACAGCGGGCGAGTTCAAGCTGATTTCGAGATTTGCAGGCGGCTCAAGGGATTACCGGCCATGCATAATGAAAACAAGGGCGCACTCTGGATGGATATATACAAATTTTATAGAT
Organism: Drosophila mayri; assembly: GCA_008042485.1. Classification (NCBI taxonomy): domain Eukaryota; kingdom Metazoa; phylum Arthropoda; class Insecta; order Diptera; family Drosophilidae; genus Drosophila; species Drosophila mayri. Next base: position 215,667 of record VNJN01004099.1, on the reverse strand, counting down.
ATTCTTTTTTAGCATATTCTCTCGACTGTCTGGGCAGGGAATTAGCCATGCTAAAAGCCGGGAATATTTTTTGTGTATATGTATACAAACGGCAACAGCTGCGTAGCGAAGGAGTTTCGCTACAGTATATATTTTGGCTCCTTGTATTTTTTTTTTTCACCTATACGTATGGCATAGGTGGTGAGCTGACCATTAAGCCCCCAAAATCGGTCAATAAACAAACAAATGTTGGTGGACTATACAAACAGCGTGGCTGCGATGCATGTGTGAGGGCTGTAACAATAAACAACAAACTGAAACGGCGGGAGGTGTGTGTGTCAGGTGGGTGTTGTGTTGTGTGGCGACAACAAAAGCAAAACACGGTTCTGGCCACGCTTGATGTTTTTAGCCGGACACGCGACATGGCCACGCCATCGGATGCACAGGGAGAAATATAACCACCAATGTTTGTGGTGATAAAATACAATTTTAAAGGATGGTTTTTTACAGTTTGTGAGCCTTATAATCTCTTCTTAATTTTATATTTTGTTTTGGTAAAAGCTAAGACAAGCTTAGTCATTTAAGGACAATTTAAGACAGAAAATCCTGTGATTTTAGGAACAAATTTCTAAGCTTGTCTTACTGCAATTTCTACTGCTATAAATTCCCAACTTGCCATCGTAATTCCTCTTTAATTCAACTCTTTAAAATGTGTTAAACTTGTTAAATAATATCTTCTTTATGATTTTTTCTTTCTTTACTAGATTTTGCTTTGCATGTAACTTTCAGGGAATTAGCTAGTACTGTTTTCTGGACTCCCTGGGGTCTCGTATACCTGGCATAAAATATTCCTAATAATAAAAAATCAAATAAATCAAGCGAAACTATTTATTAGCAGGCCGAAAATTCAGCTGCTGTTGAGTTGAGTCCGAGTCCTAGTCCAAGTCCTGTTTCCCATTCATTTGAAGAGCGAGTGTATGTGTTTGTTTCATTCAATCGCCGCACGCACACACCAGGACACTAAACCAACACACACACATCAATGGCAGCCACTCAGTTCAAGTGGATGGGCGTGGCAGAGGACTGTCCCCTCCTCTCTATACGCGTTGCACATGCCAAAGTGTTTTTATTACATTTACGTGAAAAATTTGTTGCATGTCCTGCGGAGTCCGTGTAACGGAAATAAACGTGAGCTGGTGTGTGTGTGTGTGCGGGGATATCGATGTATTGGTTTAGTGGCACACACACACAAATACTCTTACAATTGAACGTGGAGGAGTGCGTGTGTTTATCTAAGGCTCGACCACACAATGCTCATTGTTGCTTTTCGGTCTCCTGCTATTTACTTGTCTGGCCTTTGTGTTGTGCTGTCCCCACTTCTCTTCCGCTCCTGTTCCTCTTTTCGTGCAGTGCAATAAAAGTGTCCTTATACATTTATTTAGCAATTCCTTTTGTTATTATTTCTGCCTTTTGTATGGGCTTTAAGTGTGCGAAGCGAATTCATTGGTTTTCCACGGATTTCTTTTCCGCTTAAAGCGCGACTTTAATGGCTGCGTTCGCTCTTTTCCTCCCTGTGTGTGCGAGTGTGTTTGCTCAAGAACTTTGCGTGGAAAATTAAAATGGCCGCAGGTGGCAGGTGTCAAAAGAGGAGGGCGGAGTGGTGGCCACCAAAATGCCGTTGGGTCAACATCGTCGTCTGTGCGGCGGCCATCGAACACAATGGGCAAAAAAAGGGGCGCCAAAAGGAAGGATGGAAGGGTGCAAAGGTGGACCGCCAACTGCCTTTCCACCATCTCTCCTGTTCAGTCTCCTTCTCTCTCTCTCTCTCTGTTTGTGTGTGTGTGTCTGCTTGTTGCTTTTTAATTAATAGAAAAGTCCTTTGTAAAGTAATAAATAAATATTATGCTTCCGCTTTTGCGTACACTCTCCTTTTTTCTCGCTTTTCGTCGATTGCCATTCACAGGCTTCCTTTGCTCCCTTTACACCCTTTCCGCCTTCCCTTTCGGTTCATTTTTTTTTTTGTTTTATTATTTTCCGCTGACCTTTGACTGTCTGGCGGCTAATGCTCAAGCCTTCTCTTTGTGGCATATAAAGCCCCATCAGCCGCCATGTGGCTGCCGGCATTCAATGCTGTTAATTACAGCAAAATTGCAAAAGCATTTTCAAAAATTCCCCCATTACATTTCCCAAAAAAAAGAGGATATCGATACCATATCCTGGGTCTGCAACCTGGCGGCGGCTGACTGCATGTGGCGTTAATTAAATTCACCCCAAAAAACAATCGCCGTGCGGAGGCAGTCGATTACTTTTGAATTTCAGCAGCGGAAATGGTTGGCTATTGATTTGTTTACACTGGCAATCATTTTGTGGCTCACTGGATTTTTGTGGGCTCACAGTTTTCGGTTAGCGAGGCCTGCCTGTGCCGCCTGCCTGCCTGCTCCTGCGAGCCTGTCAAATATTTGCCTAATGTGTGGTTCATTCTGCTGGTTTCGCTTCAGTTTCGTCGCTGGCTTCGCCGGGTTTTGGTGTGCGGTTTTTGATTAGCTTTATTACTTTGCGGCGGTCATATGCAGGGTGGGTTTTTTTTGGGGCTGCCACCGCCACCGAATATGTGTATTTGTGCGGCTAATTAATGTGTCGACACAGTGCGTGGCCAGTCAGCGGCCACCGGTCATAATGCAAAGCCTCGCCGCTCTGACCCACCGTTTTTCCCGTTCATAATTTCCACAAAGTGGGAAAAGAGAGAAGGCTAGCAGAATGTTTTTGCCGTTGACTTGTTTTCCATGCTAATTAGTAGGTTAATTGGCTATAGGCATCAAAGCGCGGGCGCGCGCACCTTCAATTGGGGCACTCAAGTGCCATGGCGACTTTGTGGTCAAGTTGAAGGCTTAAGTCTAATGCTGCACGGCGAGAACAATTTAAGTTTAAGAATTTACAAATAAAAATGTTTTATAAACAATACAAAATAAATATAAAAATGTTTTGAGGTTTAAAATCAATTGAAATTATGCACAAAAGTAGAACAATTTAAACTTTTAAACACTTTTCAAATTTATTTTAATTTCTCAAGCATAAAACCCTGGAATAATATTAAAATAATATACAAATTAAAATAATATAAATATATTATTCAGTCTACTTCTTTTCTTCCCGTGCGACCGATTGTCCCAGTGGGCGTGGTTAATTGGCAGACAAAACCCATCCACGGGCCCCCAAGACTATGGCTGCAAAATGCACTTAACTTGAGCGTCGCTCAGGGGACACAAAGGCAAAACTGGTGAAGGTAAAGGTAAAAGCTTAAGCCAAGACAAAAGGACGAACCAGAGGTAACAGCTAGCAGGTAAAGGTAATGGTAAAAAGAGAAAGGAGAGACACAGAGACAGATAGGTATAGAGCTGAGGGGGAAAACTTACCAATTCCGCCGGCCAGAACGGTGCCCGGTTCCAGCTTGGCCTTCTTTGTGGCCAGGTCCTGATTGTTATTGTCGGAAGCGGGCGCCATGACTGCTGCTTGACTCAAAAGTTCGTCGCTTCCGCGCTGATTTACAGTAACACAGTTGCAGGTGCGGGTACAGAGATACAGATGCAGATGCAGGAGCGGGAGCAGGAACAGATTCAGATACAGATGCAGATGCAGGAGCAGGAGCAAGGAGTAGGCACAGGCAGTTGGTTAATACATTATTATTATTTTTTTTTATACATTTTCATATATATATTTTGATGTTTGTTTGTAGTTTTTTTTTGTAGTTGAGGCACAGGCGGCAGGGCAGGCACAGACAGAAGTTGAAGATGGTTACAGATGGTTTTATTTTCAGTAGTAGTGGTGGTGTGTAGTTGTAGTAGATGAAGTATATATATACGTATACGAGTACGGTACATAAAAAGAGAAAAATAAGAGAGAGAGAACAATATAAATATTTAATATTTACGCAAGTTAAATAAATTACAGCGATTCTTTACCCAGCTCTCTGGGAGCTGGGAACTGGGAACTGGGCTTCGCTACTGCTGGGCCTTGGCAACAAGGATTTTGTTTAGGTTTGGCTCTTCAGTTTGGTTAGAGTCAACAGGGTTGATGGGTAAGTGGAAATTACTGTGGCGACTCTGCAGTAGCAGGTAATCATTATGCTTGTGTTAGCTTAGCTATTTACTGACCACCGCAGCAGCTTCATCAAAACTAAATCCACTTGCTGCTCTCCCCTTTGGTTAATCTCCTTCCAAATAATAATAATTAAAAAAAAAAACAGCAGTGCAAATAATTGCAGATCTCGGGGGAAATATTCATCTAAATTAGCCCAGCTAAGCAGGTTTAGCAACAGCGCATTGAGGTCCTCGTTTCGGGTATCGCTCCTGCTTGTGTGCTTCTGCCTTCTGTTTGCTTTTTTTTTGTCCTTGCTTTATTGCAGCGCTAAACTCTAATTACAAAGCACATGAGTGTATTGTAATTACATGTGACACTTAATTACCGCACTCACACAACGAGTCGAAGCCAAAACCAGAAGCGGAAGTTCAAGCACAAGCAGCAGCCAACGATGGGAGCCAGCACTGAGGAAAATCATGGCTCTGCTTTGTTTGGATATGAAATCAAAAGTATTATATTTTTGCTTATGATAAAAGTTAGTTCTTCTTATTGAAAATATGACACTTAGAATTCTATAATCTTCATATATTAAACTCTGATCATAGACCTTGTCTCTTGACAAATTATTTACTTATTATGATTATTATATTCCTGTTTCAGGTACATATCTAATCTTTTCTCACCGTGTGTGAATCAGAATCGAAACCAAAAGCCAGGAGTCGGATTCCCAGAGAGCATCGAGAGTAACCGAGTTAAGCCAAACATTAAATGTAATGCGCCCCATAAAAATAAAGCTGCTACAGAGCTCCACAGCTACTGCTGATGCTGACTGTATTGTGCTAAGCAGGATGCGACTGTGTGTATGTGTGTGTGTGGTGTGTGTTTGTTCAGTTCCTGCTGCTATGCATTAGCGGCAATGACAAAAAGTCAATAAACGAGGGAGAAATTGCTGAGGGGGAGAGTAGAACTTACACACACACACACTCTGCACACCGCACAAATTGAAAAGGGTAATTTTGTGTGAAGTAGGCACCTTTATGCCTCCCCCAGCTACCAGCTCCCCTCTCCCCGCTACCAGACATCAGCTATCAATGCTGACTACGCTTGAATTCGCCACTTGGCTTATCATCATGCTGCGCGTTTTTGCTACTCGGCTGCTGCCACTCTGCTTTTGCTTTGGCTTTTGGCTTATTTGCTTTTTGCCTGCTGGCTTGTTGCTTTTGTTGTTTTCTTATTTGTTATTTGGTTTTTATTTTTATATGGCTGCACGTTTTATATACATCCGCACACATAAAGGAATTAGCTTAAATACAAAAACAACATGTGGTAATAGGAATAATAAGAAAAGCCAAAACGCACACCCACACACATAGACAAACCGCAGGAGCACTTCACTTGATAATATCACACACACACACACACCCACACAAAAAACGAATGAAAGCAGAAAAAAAAAATGGGGAAAACCGGAAGCTCACTGTCTGCCATTGGTGTTTTTCTGTGCGTGTGAGTAATGATATCAGCAGAAGCTGTGCATTGTGTTCAACATATGTTTTCGCCTTGTTCCCAAAAAACTGTGGCGAAAAAATCGTAGCATACTTATGTGAGGCAGCGTATTTTTATTTATTTATTTTAACTAGCTCCTTTTAACTATTTATGTTATCATTTAAAGGGAATTTGTAATTTCCTATTAAGAATTTCAATTTAATAATTCCATTTAAACTCTTCTTAACAGTTTTCCAATACTAGTACCCTTTTATAAACGCATTTGTTGGGTTTAGTGTAAGCTAAAACCTAATAATAAATTCCATTTGCCATTTTTTCCTGACCAAAATGTAATTGGAGGCACAGAAAAAGACTAAGCATACGTTTTTTTTCATGGCCTAAGGGCTTATATTTTGCGGACATTATTAGGGTAATGCATATTGGTTACTACTGTTTTTTTTTTTTTCATCCTGTGTCGGGTAATTAAATTTTAAATGCCCTGCCCCTTTGCGAAATAAACGGGTGGCCGTGGCCGGCCAACTAACTGAGCTTACTTAGTACCCGGTCTCTAATGCATTCGTTATGGCACATTAACGCTCCCCAAGTGCCAGAACACTATGTGCGCGAGTGTGCGTGGCATGCTACAGGGATTTCCCAGCTCTCTCCCTGGGATATATCCTTGGCTGGCGGCTGGCACAAGTGTTGTAATGGAGGTTGGGTGGGTGGTGTGCATTACACGGTTCAAAAACCCGGGCTAATGCCCTCCACAGTTGGGTTGTTCGTTGGGCTGGCTTACTCTCGGACTTTGCGACGATTTCCTTTTTGCCAAGCTGACCGGAAATGTTATTTTAATATGCTTTCTAAAAAGTATGCTAAATATTTGATTACCAACTGGGAGTCCTGTGTGTGTGAGCCACCTCTTCTTACACCTCTCCTTGCCTACCTCCTGTGCGTTTGTGGCACATATGGCCAGGACGATAAGCTGCTGTCCAGTTTCCCGAAAGGAGAGGGAGATGGAGGAGGAGCCCAGAACCCAAGTGGACCGTTTCATTGTTGTCTCGCCTCTGTGCCATTTTAATGAATTTTCCCAGCGCCACCCCCTAGATTTTCCACACCCAACGTAAGCAACGCCCCATTGCCGAAGGGCGTGGGCAGTTTTCTGGGCACTCACTGATTTCTATGATGACATGTGCCTTTTCAGTCCCCTCTTGTCTCCTCTGTGTGTGTTGGCTGTGTCCCTCTTTCAGCGTGTTTCCTTTGCTTCCGCCTTTGTTGCCGGGTAACTGGGTCAGCGCGCAATTGTTGCCTCTGAGGGTTGCTAGCTGGAAACCCATCCCCCAGTTGCTGGCCCTTGTTGTTGTCCGAGGCAGCGGTGGAAAGATAATCACGCATATGCCTAACGGTTAAGTTTTTGAAGTGCGCCACACGCTGACGGACACGGAATACGGAGAAGGGAATACGGACTACGGAGTACGGATGAGACGGAAGCAAAGGGTGTCAGCGTCATCAGAAGCTAGCAAAAAAGCCTACACTTGCTTTGCCTTTATTTGTTGCTGTAATGAGCAATTCAGAGACTGAGAGAAAAAGTTTTTGAAGGGGAATTATTTGAAGGAAAGAAGGGAATTATATTTTATATATTTATCAAGGAAAATAAATAGGATTTTTCAAATTTTCCCCTAAAATAAATCGAAAAGGAAATAATATTTTCTCTAAATTCTATGAAAGATTTAAATCTTAAATTCCAACCCCAATTTAATTACAGTGCAGAATGCTTGTAGCATTGTCTCTTCCATATTTATCCATCCCTTTGGACCCGGTCGGTCGGCCTTGCCGTTCTCTTTGGGGGTTGATGTTGTTTAATTTCTCACATTGCGCCTCTCAAAGGCGATTTTCTACTCGAAGACGCTTTAAAAGGGAGCAAAGCTGAAAAGCTGAGCTCACGCACACGCACACAGATCATGTGTAATTGAGAGCAAGGCAAATGATATGCACACCCATACCACCATGTGATTATCCAGTCGAAAAAAGGACTTTGGGGTATTATTACTCGAGAGAAAAGAATGGTAAGAACAGGACACACAGGGAGGAGTTGCCTGGACACGAGGCAAAAATAAAAGTGCCCAAATTAGAAGGCAAGTCCGTTGTCCTCGTCCCAATATTCTTGCGTAATGAGCAGTTTTCCCTGCTTCTCCATGACTTGTGATTTGTCTCGTCGTCGTCCACTATCATAATTTCATTTGCCACAAAATGGCCAGCAGCAGCAGCAGCAGCAAGTGGGTGAGGGACAAAGGCAGTGAGGAAGCAGTGAGTCAGCAATCCAGTCACTTGCCTCGGCTTTAATTCAGCCACGAGAACGCACCGAGTTGATAATAACTCTGGGTGCGGGTTGGGGCATAGACTAAGGGGGCAGGCAAAAGGGGGCACGGCACCGTACGGGCACATCATATCAACGCCCTCATATATTGCATGGCCTCCTCTCTGTTGTGCTCCACAACTCTCTTTGTCATGAATTTATGACGACGGCATATGAATATTAAAATCGAATATGTTGCTGTCGATTAAAGGCTTTTCGTTTTGTCTGACTGTCTGTGCTGTACAACACAGCAGCGGTCATCAGCATAAGGCCCTGGAGATGAAATGCTTGAAGAGAGGGTTTTCAGGGATTACTTCATCGGAGATTCCTTCAGAAATGTTTGATATTAATTATTCAGTAAGTATTAAACTTAAGTCAAGGATGTAAACTGATGCCAGAAACTGTTTTCCAAATGAATTCTTTAATAATTTAAATGGTTCATTAGAAGATATTGTATTACATTTAGCTGGGTTCTGGTTCATAATTTAAATATTAAAATATTATATATAGTATTAAATTTGCTATTATTTCGACCCCATCTGTCTGTGTTTGTTTCGGTCGCGACACAGATACGACTCAATATTTCCGCTGGTGCACCGGATCGGTTCATTGATGTCGACTATCGACTGCCCCTCAGTCCCTGCCTTCCGCCAACAATATCATCATTGATGATGGCGATGACGACGACGACGATGGCATATATTGAATATGTGAGAGCGGGGGAAAGCTTGGGAAATGCCAGCCTTGGTGCAAAAAATTGCATATGTAGGTAAAAATAACAACAGCGGAAAACTGCAGCCATAACAAAGCGGCAATCTCCGGTTCACCCCCAGAGCGCCCATCTCCTATATTGAAATAACAATTATTGCTGCCGTTCCAGCAGCAGCAGCAGCAGCTGTTTATGCTTTATCCAAGCTTCAAGGATGACTTTAAGAGCAAGTCTTTAAAGCGACAGACAGCCAGCCAAGCAGGCATCTAATAAATTTTAATTAGTAGGCACAAATGAGACAACCACTCAGGCGGCCACGCTATTTGTTAGCTAGTTGTCAGTTGATAAACGCAACTTGTAGCTGCGGCCGCATAGACAAGGATGATATGGAGCTGGAAAACCCTACTCAATCCACCAAAACCTAACCCAAAGCTAACCACCTGCCCGCCATGGAGGAGCTGTAGCAGCAGCAGCAGCAATAAATTATATGAAAATGCCGCCAAAGTGTAACAGCTGCGGTTCCTTGCCGAGAGCAAGGTGAATGGATTGGGAATGGGATGGGGTGGCGGGTATGGAAACCACAGCAACAAGAACGAGTCACCGGCTTAGTGCTCAAGTTTAATATGAAATACTTGTATCTAAGAGCGGGAATATTCATCCTACTCCTTGCCAGACATTTTATTTCATATTTTTTCACTCTAAATCAAAAAAGAGGAAGGGGGAATTTAAGCAACAGTGAAGGCTCAGAAGTAGTTAAGCTCTTTAGGCCCTTCTTTAGTTATAGAAAAAGGTAATTATCCAATCTACCTGCTTACTAAAATTCACATCAATTGGACAAATATTAAGCTCAGAACAGATACTTTAAATTTCGAGTTATTAAAATTTACGCTACGCTGATAAGTATGCTATCTTTTTAAGCTTCACAATAGAGAGATTACTGTAGCGGCAGCTCCTTTAATAGAAGGAGTCTGTGCCAGTTGGATACCACTAAATATTTACGCTTTGGCTTTTATTGCTTCCGAGAGACGGGAACTCTTTTTATTTCAATTTGTTTGCATAAATATTTGAAGCGCAGCTAAATTAGAATGTCGAAAGGCGAGAAAAAATGACTTGGACTACCAGAAAGAGTGAGGGAAAGCACGTGACTGTGTGTGTGTGTTTGAGTGGGGAAAATAAACTTGCGCAAGTTTGGCCAAAACGATTTGTAGCAATTTCGCTATTAGTATACTCCACTTCCACTCCACTCCACACTCCACACTTCTTCCTTGCCACTCGAGTGTCGACTCTGGTCCCTTACAAAGCGAAATCGAAAGGAGGCGCAAAACTTTTCCTGCTTATGCATTTATCACCTTTTTTCTCTGCTGTGTGTGTGTGTGAGAGAGAGCAAAAAACTTTGCCTGGCCTAGTGCCAGCCAAGGAGAATTGGTTTGGGGAGGACAAATCGGGGGGTTGGTTCCCTTACCCTGGGAAACTCCTGGCGGGCACATTTCGAGCGCCCGCCCGCATAAATTATTCAAAACATGTGTTCCCCGAGTATCTGTATCTGAGTGTCTGTATCTCTGTCTGCCACTGACTACTCTCTCTGACAGCAAATGCAGTAGAAAAACTCCACAGCCCCCAGCCCGCAAAGGTAGCAAACGTTTTTCCCCTTCAACGTTTTCCTTATTCCTCGGCGACTTCTTGGCGGTTTTTTTTTCTTTTTGCAGGCTTCGTTCTTTATCTTGAGGCATTTACTTGTGTATGACAATTTCATTGATATTCTTTTGCCACCCTCCTCCCTCTTTGGCCCCCCCCTTTCCCCACCAACACTTTACGCACGGCCGAAAGTTTTGGCAATTTTTTATTTGCTCCTCGCGCCACGCGACTTGTGCTCTCTATTAAGATATTCACTCGCCTGTAATGCGACATCGTATATATGTGGGGACACTTGGGGAAAAGTTTTGGGAAAATGTATAAGAATATGAGGAAAATAAAGGAAGTTATTGATTGAGTAAGTTGGAATTCTTAGGGAATTGCAGGTGGATTAATTTAAACAAATATGGAAAGTGGTTTCTTTTCAAACTGAAAGCTTGAATAATGTTTTATTAATTTACTAACAGATTAGTTTGATGTTTCAAGGACCTTCTCTCAATACTATATCCCCTTTTCCCCGAGTGCATAAAGAGTTTTTGGCATGCGTGTGTATATGTATATATGCAAATGACAAGCATTTGCCGTTTGGCATTTCTAATGAGCCCAGTCAGAGATTCCTGGTCCTGACCTTAGCAACGATTACCGGGCGGCATAAATCTTGCCGGGATATTGATTCCCACCCCTGCTGCTCGGTGGGTCGGGGTATATAAATATATGTTGAGGGGATCTCTTTTAAAATAAATTATACCTTTTTAAAGCGGCCACGAAGCACGTATGGAGTAGAGAGAAAGCTTGACCCGAGACCTGTGGACCCCTGAGCTCTGTGTGCCCTGGGTTCATACAAAATTCAATAGCATTGAAATTTATGGCGGCTGGACACTCAATGGCAATAGCGAAAATATGCTGCGCTCGCGTTTCGCCCTTGGGTTTGTGGGTGTTAATATTATTGAAGGGTGTGTGCTACACACACCCACCCAGCAAAGAAAAAGAACAGAAACAACGCTCTCCCCGCCCTCCGAAACGGTGTGCCTTATTTATTTTTATGGCCTTCTCTATTTGCTTGTCGTTTTGTGCGGCAGCAGTCCAATAAAAAATGCATTAAAAGCGTCTGGGTCTGGGAGGAAACGACGGCGAAACAAACATTTCGGTTTGTTTTCTGTCTGCCCGACTTTAAAGAGCTTCCGCCCCAAGACAACACAGGCAGCGCACGCTGCTCCTTCCTCACATTTGCATGGCAGGTGCACACACGCAAAAAAAAGCTGTAAACTAAAACGTTTTAATCTGGAAAACTAGAAATAATAAAGAAGCCCTGAGAGGTATTTCCTTTAATTCTGGCCACCAATCAAAGGCCTTTGGGCCTCATTCATTGTTGATTTTATACCAAGAAGCAGCTTATTATTTAATAAAGTAAGTCTACCTTTTATTTTGAAATATTCCAATAATATTTCTTGTTGTGTGACAGCTTTCTTGCTGGGGTTGCAAGTCAATGAACAAAATTCGCCATGCCAATTCTCAAATGTCTAATATTCAGGCAGCTATTTGCCCACGGCTATGTGTACAAATAATTTGTTTGCCGCTGCTGGCTGTTATCCTTGCCCGTCCTTTCCTTTTGTCTGTGTGTTTGCCTGTCTATTCACCTTGACTCTCTCCCCTGCTACCTCCTCCTCCTCCTCCTTCCCAGCCTGTCAGCCATTTGCCGCTCGCTTTGCTTTCACTTCCCACAAAAAAAAAAAAAAGCGGAGGGTAAAAAACATTTTTAATGCCCCGCCATTTTTTATAGCGCCACACTTGAATGCGCTTAAATATTTTATGTAATTTTTCGCAATTTATTTAGCGCATTATTCGCCGCCGGGCCCCACATTTATATCAATTCATGGCCGAAAAATGTTCGTTGACAAATTTCAGCCCTCGAGGATTCTGCCCCACGCCATGCCATGCTCCCTGCCGGAAATCTGACGCGTCAATTTCAATTTTTATTTCGGTTGATTCTCTAATTTTTGGAAGGGCACTCAGGCTGCTCCCCGCTCAAAGCTCAATTAATATTCGCGGCTGCTAATTCGATTTGGCTTGTTAAATTCGTGAGGCTATGGCTATATAGCTTTATATATAGGAGCTTAAAGATAGTTAATTCGTTTACCCGGGGAACTAGAGAAAATGGAAGGGCAATTCCCGTAACGAAGTTAGTTATGGTTCTGGATAGCGGGCGGCACATTCGTCGGTCGGGCACAATCGGGAATTAATCAAATTGCTGAACAATTTGAATAACTTTAATGGACTTGCGGCCGCGCTGCTGCACATACCAAAACCGAGTGGCACGAACGCACCGCACAGAAGGATTCCCATCTTTATGGCTATAAATCCATGGTTGGGTGCCACCTCCCTATGCTTCGCCCTCCGCTGGCGTCATGTTTGGTAAGTAATTGATTTATATATAAAAACATGTTGCATGCCACAGCGATTGCAGCTTGTTGCTGTCGCTGCTCTGGCGTTCGGCGGTGTTTGTCGTTGTTGCTTTTTTTGGCTTGTCGGCGTGTTTGCTTCTAAATTTATACACACCCCCAAGCACACACACACACACACCGAAACACCCACACAACACAACCCGTTTATACCCCCTGCGCCTGGCCCCGTCTGTGCATTTGGCATTCAACGAAACGCAAACTCGCATGTTTACATATCGATTACTGCGCCTGCTGCAACATCGCGGCTTCTGGAGAGACAGTTGGGGTCACAAGCCTAGCATTCGAAAGGATTCGAATTAATATTTCGTTTATATTTTCATAAACCTCAAATCCTGATCAAAATTCAGAAATATTACTTAACTATATAAATATTTCAAATAAATGTTTGCAATCAAGAAAATCTTTTAACCTATAGTCTTAACCCCTCCTGTCCGTGCCTTTGCGTTGAGGGTAATAAAAACAGAAGAAGGCGTGGCTGTTGGGTGGGCGAAAAACATGTTGCATTTTATGCCATGTACCACCAAAGAGAACATATTTTTTTTTAAAGCCACCCTCGTACACAACCACACAAACTCTGGCTATTGATTTTAAGCCTTTTCGTGCCGTTAGCCACTTTTGGCCAACTCGCGAGCGCGCTTTAAAAACGAATTTGCGAGTAATTAAAAGCAAAGGATCCGGCCAGGACCAGGGCGAGGGCCGAGGAATACCTAAACGATTTGTCTACGACAGCAAATAAAAGGCTTTAACAACTGGGGCAGCATTTGAACCCGAGGGTCCCAAAACCAAAAGCGGAGACCAACTTGCAACAAGCTCGTGACGCTGGCTCGTTACATTCTCGCTTTTACGACGCGCCCACAAAAAGGGGGGCGGGGCCATAAACCTAGGCATAGAAATGGTAAATGAATGGCAATGGACGTTGGACGTTGGCCGACCAAAAGAAAAGCATAAAAAATTATCTACATTTAATGGCGAGCCTTAAAAATTAGCGAGAAATGCTCAAATTAAACATAAAACTGAGCATGGCCCAAAAGCGTGCGATGGCGGGAGGTCACGGCGGGGGCTCGGGAAGGATGATGGCTGGACGACGAGGCAGGACGACTCGGTTTTTGTGGACATGCGTCTGGCGGAAACATCAAAATGACATCCATTAACACACCTATTAATCACAAAAAATAGAAAGCCGAGCCAAACCGAGCGTAAACGACTGGGCCAACGGGGAAGCCTTCCCATTCCCAGTCGATTATGCACTAGGAAAAAATCTAATAAAAACTAGAGAGAGTAATAAATAATATTTGGAATAAAATGTAAATAATTCAAGGCAAAAAAATATATATTTCCATTTTTTTCAGCTTTTAAAGTTCAATAAATTAAAATTATTATAAACTTTCCTTCAGTGCATTTCCTAGTCCAAGTCCCTGTCATAAACCCTGAGACACTGCGCTAAAAAGTAGGCAATGCCACAACATTACGGCCAGGTGACAAAAAAAGAGAGAAAAACAAAAATAAAAAGGAATGAAAAAATGAACCCCTAATAGAAAATAGCTGAAGCAGCCCACAGGGGCAGTGGCGGTCACACAACCAACTAAATAGCAAAAAATGTAGAATAAAAATGTCAAAAAATGTGACAGCCGACGCGTCGACAAAGCCAAAGTTCCTGAGAGAGGGGGGGGGGAGGGGGTTTCAAATCGGGTTTCAGGAGGCATGGTTTAGGTTTGGGTCTCTGTCGCCGTCGTCGACGACGCCACCATAAAAACCCGCAAAGTGGGTGGTGATGGCCAATTAAGTTAACGACGGACGGCGGAGCGGAGCGGCACTGGGCGCTAACTTTGCGGTCGGGCCACCACTGGCTAATGTGGCCAGCAGGCAGGACGGACACCACCCTGGTCTTGCCCTAACCTATTGTAATCTAAAACGTTCATTGGCCAGGTTGGCAAATGGAGCGGGCCCAAGGATCCGGCTTCCTTCCGTCCTTCCTTCCTCCATGGCTTTCCTCTGCGTCACTCGTATTTTCCTGCAAGCGTTGTCGCCTTCAACCATCCATCCGGTTGTGGTGCCACTTTGATGACTATGGCAATGGCAATGGCGATGGCGATGGCGTTGGTGGTGCGACCATCGACTCCACGGGTCGTGTGCGCTTGACTGGCAGATCAAGAGACAGGTGACTGAACCAATTAACAAAGAGCCCCAGCCAAAAACTTGGCAAAAACAAAAAAAAATGAAACAAAGAACGAACACGGCCAAAAGTGAATGGGGGTAAAAAAAGAAGAGAAAATGTGAAAATAGCTGCAGGTGACGGGACGGCGACTAGAAATTAGCCCACATTTTTTCGAGAAGCAGCTGTGGCCGCCTCTGAAAACCTTACCTCCAAGCAGTCAAGCAGTCGGGCCGTCATGGCGTATACGTAATATATACAATGTAAATAGACGCCAGAGCCAAATGTCTCGCAAGTTGCAAATTAATTTCTCCCAGGAATGGCCACGAAAACAGCTCTGGGAAATATATGGGTGAGGTAAGGGAGTTCTCTCCACCACAGAGGCAGGGTGAGGGGGTGCAAAAAACACTTTGTAGTGGGCCGTGAGCTCATAATCACCATCGTCATCGTGGTCATTACGAGAATGATGATAATGATGATGGGGCGCTTCGCTACTTTCTCTCGCTCTTCGTCATCATTGCGGTTGTCACAGCATATTCCATTAGCAATTATGAATATGGAATAGCTAAGAAGGAGACCGTGACTAGTCCTGATGCTGCTCCTGCTCCTTCTGCTGCTGCTGTTGCTCTCCTAGTAATCTCCGTCTCTTTCGGCGACGAATACTTAAGCCGAGCCAACGATGCCGTTAAGTGCTGTATTCCTAAGGCGGCCAACATTTTGGGCCACGTTTGATGTGAGGCCCTACGGTTATGTTTTTTTTTCTTTCATGTTTTTTATACACAGAGAAAAAATACAGATTTTTAGAGCTTGTTTAGAGATAATTGCTTGCTTTAGGATAATAATGCATCGGCAATTGCTTACCCCTCATTATTATGTTAAACCTTTGTCTTGGGAATTATAAATACTTCATGGAAACGTTAGTTTAATTACCCTAAACTATTTCCCTAATATACAAGAAAAACCCTCATAAAACTCCGCTTTAAAATCCCCCAAAAAAAGAAAAACCCCACTTAAAAATACACAACCCCTTTTATGCTCAGTGGCAAAGGTAAGTTCGCGTTTCGTGCAAAATACAGCGACAATTGGTAGTGTGTTTTGTGGGCCGTAAAAGCAACAAAGCTGCACTTGTCCTAAGAGGTTTTTGAGAGCGCGAAACATGTGCGGCACAGCTTAAAAACCTGAATTTCATGGCTGTCATAATGACAAACAAATAGGCGAACAAAAAGAAAACGAAAAAAGGCCAGCTCCTCGAAGCCTTGAAGTGATCCTTGCCGGTTCCGTGACAGTGATCACTGAAAACGGCCTGAAAGTTGTCAAACAAAGCTCTCAAACACACAAAAACACAGAGGACACCATTGAGACAACAACCGGAAAATGGGTTTTCAAGCAAATTATCTGCCTGCCAGGCGACGAGGCCAGCACAGACCAAAGACCGAGAGAGCAGCAGCCAACAACAATGGCTCTAAACAGTTTCAATTTCAGTTTTGGCAGGATGTGTCTGCCTGTGACTGTGTGTGTGTGTTAGAGAGGGTGAGAGCAGGACCACAACGAGCCGGGACTGCACATATGACAAATATGCATAGACATTGTCTATTGCCACACGCTTGCGGGCTGTCTTTGTCCGCTCCTCCTGACCGAGGCCTGCTCCTCCTGTTTTGTTCGTCGTGCCTCGTCCTGCCATGCAAGGATGGCCCGCCTGCACTGGGAATTTATGTGGCCATAATTATATAGGAGTAAGAGCTACATTTTCCTAACAATTAATTGGAAAACTGGGGATTAGAGATGTCTTAAAAAGAGTATTTAAGAGTTTGCCGCCAAATATTAGGTCCTTGCTCCTTCCTGTGGCAATATTTTTCAGAGCTTGCTTTTAGGCTCACTTTACAGTAATTTCTGTAATGATTTCTCTTTGTGCATTTTAGACATTTAGCTGAGTGAATGTGATGGAATGGTTGGACGCTTCTTTGGGCCACCACGCCGCCACACCACACCGCACCGCCACTGCACCGTACCAAACCGAAGCGAACAGGCACCGCTGGCGACTGTGGATAGTGCCAAATTATGGTGCTTGTGGTTTTCAGTTGCGAAACGCGAAATTTGCTTTATGACGACCGATCCGATCGGAGGATGGAGGCGGCCTGCAGACTACTGGTTGCCTCCTGGCTGCAGGATGGTTTAGCATGGCAGCTAGTCATAGCCTCATGTCTCGGCCTCGGCGTGTAATCCCTGTCTGTCTCTGTGTCTGCGTGTTATTTGATACGGTAATCATGTGACAAATATGCTGCCACTGCTGCCTGCTGCCTGCTTCCTGGCGGCGCAGCAGAATCTGCTTTTGCCGCTTTGATTATGCGCATTAATGAGCCGCAGAAAGAGAGATGTTCGTAGAGATATATGTGTAGAGGGAGGGGAGAGGGAACCATTTGCATTTGCTCTTCATTAGCCGGCTCTGAAAGCGCTTTGATTGTGTTTGTCCTGCCCGAATGACACATCATGTGTGCGTTTGTGTGTGTGGGGTGTTCCTAGGGTCAGTGTGTGTGGTAGCTGATGGAAAGCGGCTTTTCGGTGGAAATGCATTTAACAAGAAATCCGCTTTAAAGGTGCATCGCCCCGACTATAAGTCCCATAATTAGCGTTATTTGTATGTGTGTACGTTTCAACACACTGATCGCTTTTCCACGTTTTCCCTTTGGCCAGACTTTTCCCTGCTGTCTGTCATATGCATTTTATTAATGCAACTAGGCGGGCACTGGGAGAAAATATATCAAGTTATTTATGTAGAAAAATTCAGAGAGTGGAAATTAATAAAGAAATTTTTACAGCTTTTGCGGAAATGTAGAGCTTTATATCAAGAAGAGCCTTAAGAAGGATATGTAACATATTACCCGCAAATCAAAGTTTTATGTAAATTAAGCTTATAATTGCTTATGATTTTTGCCCAGTGAACATGAGCCCCACAAAAGTCAGGCTAGCCAAATGACCGCTGCATTGTTGCAGGACTTCTCTCGGGTAACCCCTTTTCCGAATTATTCCCCGCACTTTTCCGCCCGCCTGGTGATGAGCGAGGACAGCCGGCATAATGGACAGCAGCAGGCAGGCCCAACAAAAACGGAAATGACCAAGGAAAAAACAGGCAAACGTACACACACACGGGGGCCAGGCCATAAAAACGCACACACTGGCAAACGCAATTCGCTGTAATGACCAACACACAGGGGCGAAAAAATTGGAGGAGGTCCGCCATTTGTAACTGCATTTATATTGAAGCGACCGCATCTGTTGCGGTTATGTTGTATGTTGTATGCAAAAATGCATTTTCGCGCACAGATAAACATACAAAACTGTTGATGATGGGCGAGTGAACCCGCGGCTTGGACTTTGTGTGTTAAGGGAAACACCCCCGCGGCCCCAGCGTGTGTCCTCAGTGGGTGCTCTTTTTTCTTCTCGCCCATTTCCGCCGGGAGAGCTCGTGCTGTGCTTCCGGTTTATTAATGTTTTTGCGAAGCAGCACCACACATATATGCATATATTTTTTGTTTGCAACGCCTCTTCTTTGGGCAATTAAATTATTGAAAGAGTCCCTCTTGCGGGACTGATCCATTTAATTTGCTAGAAAAAATCCCGGTTGTGTGTGCAATATTCATAATTGCCATTAAATATAATGCAACATTGATGACGATGATGATGATGGCCGATGACATGGCTAATGAAGGGCGGTCATGAATAATTCGCCTCGCATTTTGGCAATGAAATTTGTGAAATTTAAATTGATATTAAACCGAGAGTGGGCCAAGTGCAATGATAAATGAGAAGGAGCGTAGACAAAAGGTATGTTGTCGCCGCTTCTGGCGGGGGAGGATTACGGATTGAGTGAACCGGAAGTGTTGACCCGTGACACTAACGAGAGTGGGGCAGAAAAAACCCTCCAATCCGTTGAGAGAGAGATGACGGATGACACGACCACATAAAAGAATCAAGCCAGACGACGACGGCGACGACCGACCAGAACAAATATCTGTGCATGCGGGGAATAGGTGACAGAAGGAATGACGCCATGATTCATTGACGATGGGGTCCACGACAACGTTTGACAGTCATCGCTTGTCCATCCCTTTTCCTTGTAATTTTTTTTGGGATATTCTTTTTTATCGGAAAAGCTCACAAATATTTGTTGGAAATCAACAAATCAACGGGCCAGAAGGAGGAAACTTTTTGGCCATGTGCAAAGTGAAGTGGAAATTTTTGCATAAATCAAAGTTAAAAGTGTTAACACACAAAAAAAAATGCTATAAAGGGTTGGGCGAAAATTGAATTTTACAAATTTTCCCCCAGCTTCTCAACGGAGTTTTCCTCTGTATTTTTTTTCACTCCACCTCCTTCCCTTGGATTTTTCCGTTTGCTATCCCTTACTTTCCCTATCGCCCAGCTACGTATTTACTTGTTGGCTTTTGCCCCTTTTGTTTGCCATTGCACAGAAGAGGCCTTTGGGCAAATTTTTGGCTGTTTGTTGGTTTTCAAATTTGCGGTAAATCGGAAACGCGCCGTAAGTTAAATGAACTCGCCCCCGCCACGTCTCCCCGCCATCTCTCGGAGAACCGCAGGACAGACCGGACGTGAACCCTGGAATCATACACTGCAGATACTGTTAAGATTTATCTATGGAAAAATATTATTTAAAAAATAATATGAGCCTTGAGACGTTTTCTACTTTCAGAAGCTTCAAAAGTATCTGCTTTGTATGGTAGTTTTAATATATTAATCCTATAGAAATTTTAATCCAAGCTTAAACGAATCTCTTTCTGAATTATTTTTAATTTTCTTATTTTTATTTACCATTTTCTATATCCATTTTTGGCAAGTGCATGAAAAAGGACGACGGCGTCGCATTGTAGAGACTCGTTTCCTAGTTGTCTTTCCGTTTCTTTGCATTTATTTACATGTTGCTCCCTGTTATTTTTCTTTATTTTTATTTATCCTTTTTTTTGCAATTTGTTTTCATAGGATTGCTGCCGGCTGCCGGCTGTCGGGGTTGTTAATCAGTGACCTGAGACCAAGGAGCTTTGATTTTTTTGCCTCCTTTTTCATTTCGGAGACCTAGACAAATTTGCTTAATTGCGTATAATTTGTGGCGAGAAAGGTCGACCCCAAAAACCGCATAGAAATGAATATAATAAGAATTAAGTTCGAAAAAGGATTCGGTAGAGTATATAATATATATAAACTCAGTCAAGTGGAGACTCAAATAAAATCACATTTGGCCGCACATGCATTCTGCGCTATGAATTATCAGCAACGGATTAGAAGAGCCAGCAGCAAAAGCCCTACAAAAAAATAAAATGCGAGCGGGGCTTCCCTCTTTTGATGGAAATTATGAATGGGAAAACTGGGTGGAAAAATAAATCTGCTCGGAATTGAATTCGAGCGACAACAAGGAGCTCCTCTATTCTAAAAATGTGTGTGTGTGTGAGTGGGGGATCCACTGAAATTGCAGATAAATTTATTGAAAATGATTGTGAAAGCTAGTGCCAGGGCAAAACCCAACCCCCTGACCATCTTTACCTCTTTGGCAGACAGAGCAAACATTGTTAACCCCAGAAGGACACTACAAAAAATAGTCCTAAACTTTAAGAAGAGTTTTTGGGGGTTTTTTGTTTTGTATGAGATTTAAGGCAGTTTAAAGGGGTTTCTTAGAAGATTTTAAAAAGTTTTCAGAGGTTCTCTTAGAGTTTTTATAATTTCAGTATTATTTTCTATATTGTTTAAAAATAACTCCAGAAATTTTTAATAATTCTCCCAGCTTCTCTCAGCTTCTTCCAGTGCATCATCCTTCACTTTGGGACGATGCTTGTGTATCGTTCCCCAGATGCAAGATGAGAAGAAATATTGATGATTTGGCAAATGTGTATTGAAAAGGTAAAAGCTATTGAATTGCCAGTGCAGCAGCAGCAGCAGCAACTACACTTTGCATGTTAGCTCATAAATAAACGCATGTGGAGCCTGAACACGAAAAACCTATTAGTAACTGGAGCAATTGTTGCATCCACAAAAAAAATAAACATTTTTTCTCCAGAAATGATGCCACAGATTGCAGCGAGTTTTAAATTTCAGCAATTTGGGATTAAAATTCGCCACATTGAGCGAAAACAAAACGTCAGCAGTGGAGAGTAAGTAGCAAACAGTGGCAAAAACAAGAAGCGAAATTAATCTAAAAACTTTTTAATGCGCTTTTAAATGATGAAGCTGAGGGGGGGCAGTAGCAGTACTCAGGGTTTCCCTGCATTTTCCTGGCATTTCCTCGCCTGCTCCAATGGCTATTCATAACGGAAAGTAAGCGAGCAACAGAAGAAGGAGGAGGAGGATGGTTTGGAGGTGGAAAAGCGGTGGGAAACTATCATTGCCGCTGTCGCTGGCTGTGCTGCAAATTACAAGACCCGACCCGGGACCTGCTGCGTTGCAATCTCAACTCTGTGTTTTCCCCGGCATTTTCGCTCTCGCTCCCCGCAAAACGAGAGATTGTGTTGTGGCAACCTGTTGCGAGGACCTCCTCCTTGCCTTAATTTTTGCAAATTTAAAAGCAAAAATAAAAAAAAACCCTGTGAGGGGTTTGAAAGGAAGCGCACAATTAAGTTTTAAGTTGCTGAAATTAAATGAAAACAGTGGGAATATTGAAATTGATGCAAACTTAATAGAGGAGAGGGGCGTGGCTGGCAAACAAAGGGATCGCTCGCTTGATTAAAGTTTGCCCTTCCCCGCAACCCCTGCCAGGGTAAAAATGCTATTTACCTTTGAATTTTCATGGCATAAATCCTGAAACTCGGAACTAGAAGCAAGTCAGTTACAGCAATTCATTAGCATCTGATGGAAAATTTTACAGGGCAAGAATTGGGCTCCGGAAAATGGGTTTTTCGGTGGCTAAACTTTCTCTGCGGCAGAGCCGAGTAGAATTTGGAGAATTCATTGAAATGTTTGAGCAACTTTCGGTTTGCCAGCTGCTAATTGTGTAACTTGTCAGGGAGTCAGAGGGTCGAGAGTAACTTTTTGCAGGCACAGGCACAGGCCTGGCAGACATTTAATTAGTGGGTTTTTGTGTCAATATGCCCAGAAATAGGAATAGGAAAATATGATTTCCTTACTGTCACAAAAATAGGCATTGCAAATATGCTGCGAAAATGTATTTCCCTTTATTTCTAGTAAATTATATAAAATATTTCATATCAAAATATCTTTAATACATATTTTCAAGGCTTAAGTAAGCTAAACGTTTGAAAACTTTATTAGGTACCTTGTTTCTATCTATTTTTTAGAGACTTAACTTGTCTCATTATACTCTTTACATCATAGAAAGTACAATATCCTTTCAATAAATCACCCAAAAACACTTAAATATTCCAGGTGAATTTTTTTCCCTGTGCATTCTTAATGACTCGCTACTCGTTCACCCCTGAAATGCTTCATGTTCTTAAGAGCTTAGCGACAGATTTTCGGTGGATGCCCCAGTTGCTGACGATAATTTCGAGCACTTAGCAAAAATAGCAACTATTAAATATGCATAAACGGCGGAGCAGGTCGCGGAGCTATTAAATTGCCAACAAGTCGCACAGAAACACACACACACAGAGCAGCAGCTCGTATCGCTTGTATGACACTTTAAACAAAGCTTTGCATACATTTGGGCCACATTTTGTCTGCTGCAGCGTCAGCTAGAAAACAAAAGCCACCGCACACAACACCGGAAATTCCTTTGGCCAGAGGAGCAGAGCAGAGCCTTAAGCCAAAGTGAACGCGTGCTTGCCGCAATGTCACATAAATTTGCATATATGAAGGGCCGCTTGCTCTCTGTTCCCTGGGCCTGGGTGTGTGTGTCTCTGTTGGCTAAGTAAACTGGCGCGATGCTGCTGCTTCTGGTGGTAACAAAAACGCTTTTAAAATATGCCGACGCGACACCTTCAGTAAATTTTATACGCTCTGCCTGGTGCCTGCCTGCAGCTTAAATATTTACAGACAAAGACGTGCTGGCATATGATAATAAAATCTTTATTTAATTGTAAAAATTGCGACCAAAACGAACTAGCTCTCCCTCTCTCGCTCTCGGTCTGTGGTGGTAATAAAAATGAACTTAATTTTAATTAAAATGCATGAAAAGTGCGTGTTGGGGGGGAGGTGGATGGCAAATAACACACAAAAGCTGCTGAATCGTAAAGTATATGCACATGTGAGAGCGTCGGCTGACTGATGCTCTTTTAATTTAAATTGTTAACCCTTTTGGCTTCATGCGTGTCCTTCTGCCACCGATGGGTGTCAAATTATAGGCCATAATTGTCAATATTTGCGTATGTTTATGGCCGTTGGAAAAATGGTAATACGGCGGCCATGCATAAAATCTAATAATTACCAAAGAGCCAAGAGTCATCGTCGCCCCTTTTGCATGCTAATCAAGTTTTAAAGCGCAAATAAGCAGACTTTGGTTTTATTTGCGCCTTTATTTGGTACACAAACAGAAATAACTACAACTTTTCAGAGAAAAATAATCCAAATTTCTTACTGAGATATCTTTAAAGATTTAAGAGGGCTTCCTGTTGGTTTAAAGTGTCAGCAAACCTTTATTTCCTTTATCTATTGCTGCCCTAAGAGTGCTGAATAATTTAGGAAAAGCTATAAAGGACACTTTTCTTGCCGTGTATGTGGCATGTCCTCCTGCTTTTGTTGTTATCTAAAAAATTTATGACAGCTGCCGCACCACAACGAGCTTAATGCGTGCGAACAGCTGCCGTGGCACGCGTTCTTTGGTTGCCTCAAAAATTGTGGCCCCGCAACAAATCCGGCAAGAAGGGGGAGGAAAGGGAAATATCTGGGAGCAGGGAGCACCGAGCACTGAACAGGGGCAATGGACGAAATCCTTTTAAAAAACAATTTATGCCGACATTGCCAGAGAGCCGAGTAGGATGCTACCTTTTTCGTCAGGGTGTTTAACAAAGTGCTAATTTAAAAAGTTCGCCAGCAGCTACAATGGTCTGGGCTCTGGGTGGGCGAGTGCCGAGCCGCAACAAAGTAGGAAAATAGCAAAAATTGCTAATTAAAAATTTATATGAAGTTGGCAGTAATAGCATTTTTAATTATAGCCAACTCATGCGGCAGGAACACAGCAGAGCAAAACCAGTAGCGGAAGTGCGGCATAAACATTTTTGAGGTCGTGGCGCCAGGCCCTTTTGTTGTTTCGCTTCTGCCGTTCCTGTTGCAACTTCGATTTGGCCCACAAAAAGGTGCAGGTGGTGGTGGCGAAGGCGAAGCTAAGAGCAGATTGTTAATTAAATTCGTAATCTAGGCATCAGAGGAATTTGCCCAGAAATATGTGTGTGCAGAAGCAAAACAAGGCTCAAATAAAGTCGAGAAAATTCCAGCAAACAACTGCATTTGACGTCAAAGGATTTGGCCCGTCCTACATATGCACTTAATGAAAACTTCATTTGAAATATTCATAGATTCATAAATAGCCATAAGCTAGCCGGGGTCAGGTAACAAAAATGCCAAAACAATAAATGTGAATGAAGCCGGAAGAATGCCTCCTTTCTTTGCCATTGTTTCGAGCCGTAAAAGAGAAGCCTTTGCATGCAAATAACAATTAATTTATTGTTTGCCTACTGATTTGTTTTGTGTTCTTTTTTTGTTTTATTCCTTCCTTTTCTTATGGGCTCTTGAGTTATTTTGTGTATTGATTCGTCTTATTTAAGACTGGCTTTTAAAGCCGCAGACCGACAGCGTCAAGTCAGCCGACTTCAGCCAGACTGTTGCTGAAGTTCAATTCGAAACTTTTGTCAAATTAATTAATTAAACTACACTACAGCGGTGGCAATGGCAATGGCACTGGCACACAGTGGCATTAATAATTGAAAGGCGTCCGGTTGAAGTCGTCACTTTGTCCAGGACACGGCCCGAAAGTCTGCAAAAACAAACAACTGAATGCGGCGCAGGGCCAAGTATTGCGAAAGTTGTAAAGTTCAACGGGCAGCGAACAACGCAGTAGAACTTTTGTAGGCCGACTTTTTCCTCGACTTTATTACCCCTCCTCAACTTTTCTTGGGCCTTCGCTGTCTGCGCCTCGTAAAAGTTCCTAGAACAGCCTTTAAGATCTGTCTTTAAAAGCGTTTAGTGCGGCGGCCGGCTCTTTCGTTTCAATTTTGAGGCGCATAAAAATCAACGCCACAGCCTAATTAGTGCTGGGTTGTTTGGTCCTCCCTTCTTCCTTCCCTGTGGCAGGGTGACTAAACAGAAAATATAAACACAACCCACCCTACTACCATCCTGGCAAATAGTTGAAAAGTTGTGAGCTATCATTTTCGCATTGGGTGAGATGTTTCGCCTTTGTCGGGTTATGAATAGGCAGTTTTTATGTGCACGGCAAGAAAGGCTCTTGAAGGATTATCAGGGAGAGTTTCAGGGGTTTTTCGATGATTTTATAGTATTTATCAAGTAATATTAACTATTGAATGCCTAAGATGAAAGAAAATTTAAAGAAAGCTGCTGGTTAGTTCGGAAGACCAATGTGTTTAGGCCTCTCTCCCTTGATTAAGACAATATCTGTTTATGTTTCATTGACTAAGTAATATTTCTTCAACTTCTTATATTAAAACAAACGAAATGTATTGATTCCCTTGCTATTGTAACCCATTTTTAAACCAATTAATTAAATATTTAGTTCAAGGCGTCAGCAAAAAACCCTTTCTATTTCTCCAAATTTAGCTTAATGATTTTTTAGATACTTTTTCTTAGCGTGTACTTCAAAAATCAACTGATAGAGAGCTAGGCAAAAGTTTTTGCCAAGCGGGATGATAAGCGCATTTACATGTTTATCAAGTCAAGGGAGCTGAGAGCAGAGTCCCGAAGTCCTGGAGCCCCCAAGCAGGACGCACTTCAAGTCATTAGGCAAGTAACTAACCTTTTGTTTATGGCTGCTGAATTTCTATAATAACAATTATGGAAATTAGCCGGGGCTGCGCGGCTGCTAGCTTACGGAGAGCGGGCGGCTACGCTGCCAGCGGTTGGTTGCCATTGTTTTCGCGGCTAATTAGGTTTGTGCCAAATAGGCAGAAAAGACGCTACTCACTGCAAATATGCCTTGAAATTAAATTAGTGTAGCATACTTGAGGGCGTGCTGCTGCTGCCGCTGACAGGCCTTCTGTAGTCCTCGACCCGCAGTGGAAGTGGACATGGAGTGGAGTGGAGTGGAATTTGTCGGTCTTTCTACTTACTAATTGAGCCGGTATTTGGCCATAATCTTGTGGGTAACTCACCTGTAAATAAAGGGAAAGAGAAGAGAGAGAGAGAGAGAGAGAGACAATTTGATTAGCATGTTGAATTTGCTTTATTGCAATTGGTTTTGTCAAATCTTTTGAGCAATCAAATCTAATTAAGCCCGGTCCCTAATCACTTTTTGTGGTCATCTTCATCGACAAGTGTGGTGGTCAGATTTGTGTGGGGCCGTAAGGGGATAATATCTTCACTTCAATTGTCAATAATATATACATATATATAGTTCATGTATTGTATATTGAGTCATTAATTATGGAACTTAATTAGCAAAGGCGATAAAAAGTAAAGTGGTGCTGCCTGCCTGCCTGCGTTGTTTGTGTGCTGGTATTGTAATGGTCAAATAAATCCCTTTTAATTAAGAGATAAACAGAAGCAATTAAATTATTAATTATTGCCCCGCCAACACACATTCCAACACCCAACAACATTTGCATAGAAAATACTGCATGCTTCAATGGGGGAGAAATATGAGAGAAAAAACAAAAACAGAAACATTCGCTAATCCTTATGCATATGGAAATCAATAATACGCCTGGCTTGTAAGCTGCTAATTGTTGCTAAATAAACAAGGCTCGCCGACTGGACGGCAACAAAAAAGGCCCATCAAATATTTATCAGCTGACAGAGGGGGGAAAACAGCATCAGCAGGCGGTCAAGCGTTAACTTGTAAATAAATAATTTCCCCACAGTTCATAAATATAAATATATATATGTACATAAACGTAGTAATATCACACATCCGCCCGAGGGCTCTCGCTAATTTATCGATCATCATCCGTCAAGGCTTTTAGCGCCCTGCCAAATATGTTTGCACTAATTGATTTCCTCTTTTCCTCTTTCTCATCCCCCAAAACACACACACAAACACACACAGCAGAGAGTCCTGTCCCAGCCTGGCTAGTCCTGTCATCGATTTTGGCCAGCTAAATCACGCTGTGACAATTGCGTTTGGCAAATTTTCGCAATACAATTTTCCTGGTCGACCGCCAACAATGAAATTACGCATACGCCGGGGGTTCCACGCTTCGTAATGCGATTTTGAGTGCAAAAATATGCATATAAATGACTGATCGATTCGATGGAGTATATTTTCTGATTTTCATTTACAGCGGGTATATATTATATGGATTTTGATCAGAATATGTCTTTGTTTTTACGTAATAAACGTGGAAAATGATACAGAAATATGTTGATACAAAGGAACTCTTTGGCAGAGATATAATTACAGAATCTAAAATATTAAAAAAATTAAATATATATAAAACCCAATTTGTTAGGCCCTTTCTTTAAATATTAAAAAAAAAAAACCCTTTTGATTACAACTTTTTGTTGATATTTTAATGACGAGGACTTTTCTGTCCTGTTTGGTTGCTGATAAATCGCGGCTTATTAGCCAGGCTCTGGCCAGCAAACGGGGCTAACCAACTCAAATGTCATTATGGGGTTAAGGAAAATAAGGATGGGTATATGTGGATGGATGAATGGATCTCTGTTCTGCTGTGGAGTGAGAGCGAAACCGAAACGCTGTTGTTGCTGTTGATGCCATTGTTTGTCTGGCTGACCCTTTGCATAATGAAAGTAACGTTGTGGCAGCCATTTTGCGGTTTGACAAATGTTGTGTCAAATTCGGCAACACAGCCGCAACACACACACAGAGAGGATGAGGGGTTGTGAGGCCAAACCGCCGGACAACTTTGTCAAATGCTAATGGACTCGACTTCAGACCGTCTCTCCCTCAAACACAAAGAGCGAAAAATTAGCCAGAGCTGCTGCTCCACTCCACTCGAAAAGTGTGTCCTTGCAGGTGCATCCTTTCCCCTCCCTCAACTCTTTCAACTTGACAACAACGGTGAGCTGACCAAAGCAACCGCTGCTGTCGACAGCAACAATATCATCAGCGTCGCACACATGGCTGCAACATGAGCTGCATGAGCAGCAACATTAAAAAACATTAGACCAGAAATCACTTGGCAGAAACCACCTCGTTTGTTGCAGGTACACGGCAGGTGGTAGGTGTGCGAGTGTGCGTGTGTGGGAGAGTGTGCCACTGCAACATCTGAATCCACAAAATGCGGCTTAGGCGCAGACTGATGATGATGTTCTGCCTGTTAGCTGCTGGATTCCTGTCTGCCGCCGCCTGCTGCTAAAGCACTCAGAAAAACACTTGGAAATTTGCAGAGATTTTTAAACCCTAAAGAAATTATCAAAACTTGGGGAAAGCCTTCAGAAAAGTTCTTTTTGTTTTAGGATACCAAAAACGACGTTGTGATTTTTAAATCCTAAAATTAATTCATCAATAGAAATTCTTATTTGCAATTTCCTAATAAATTCCCTTCTTTAGATACCTCAATTTCTATCTGTGTATATGCTCCGCTCTGCTTTTGGCCTGGTTGGTTGTCCTGGCAATGATTTGTTGGCATTTTCGCGGCTAGCACACACTAAGGGAATGAAGGCAGGCCGGCAGGCGCAGGGATGCAGGAGGATTCAGGAGCTAGCGAAGGCTGGACTACAGGCACCATCATCGTATTACCAAAAGTCGTGCCCCTGCTCCGACCTCGCCTGCCGACGTCCTGTGTAAATGTAATCCCGATGTTTTGGGTCTGGGCCCCGGCCACTTGCCAGTCACACACTCCATTTATTTTTCACTCCTTGACTCCTCTCGTGTGCGGGGGGGCACAGGCCTCAAAATGCACTCTGCAACCGCAGCCGGGATTCGGGGAAGCTGGATTCATGGATACCGGATTCTGGAGCGGAATTCTGGAATAGGAGCCAGGCTCTGACTCGGCAATGCACTTTTTAGGCTAATGCTTTTGTTGCCGGCCTTGTTTGTTGCCACTTTCGAGGCACTTTACAGCAGCCAAGTTTCGGATCTCAACTCATTTGCATATTTGAGCGGGAAACGGGCGGCTTTGTAAGTTTTTGGCTGGCAGAAAATGTAAAAGTTTTCGCCAGCCAAGACTTTGAAGCTTAGAAATTAGTAAATATTTGCCGAGGCATTAGAAGCAACACTCGTCTGGCCAATGCCTAGACAGTCGTGAAGACAATGTAAAAAGAATACAGAAAATTGTTCAACGAAATTACTGCTAAATATTTGTATAGAAATTATAGTAAACTTTTCGCATTGTTCGGCAGCTTCCGTTCGAATTCAACGGAATTGTCACGGCAACAAAAAGTCAACTCAAGTTGCGGCCATAAATTTGAATAAATTAAGATTGATTTGTTGTTTGCCCGACAGCAGCAGCAGCGGCAGGAATATTATTATTATTTAAGCCGGTTTGAAAAGCTGTGGCAAATAAACAAAAATTCATAGTCAAACAATGAACAAAGCAAAGCACACATAATATGCCAGAAATGTTTTCCCACAAACACACACACACAGAAAGTACACAAAAGCCAAAAGCAAATTATTTAAATCAACAGAAGAAGCTCTCAAGCTGAAGCTGTAGCTGGAGCTGAATCGGAATCAGAGTCACAGGACCAGAGAATATTGTCGAATAAAATGTGGCAAATGGCAAATATATGTATATAAATATGTCTCTCTGCTCCTGCATATATGAAAAATGCCATGCCAGGACCATGGTTGGCATTCATCAACACATTCATCTTCTGGACGACGAATCCGACGAGGTCCGGCGAGGACGACGGCGACGAGGAAACTTTCTGCCATGTATGTAAATTTTTGATTTGTGCCGAAAAATGCATAAATAACTGTTAATATTTAATATTGTTAACTTGTAAATTTTAAATGAAATACAACAGGGCAGTGCCGGGTCACGCCAAGCCGACCAGCTCTTTTGCGGCTTGACTCCGAGCTGAATGCTGGCTGCTGATTGTCCTAGGGTTTGCCCTTTGCCCTTTGCCCTTTCCCCTTACTCCTTTACCCCCCCTTGCCTTGCAGTTGCAGTTATGAATTATGCAGTTTTTAACAAAAATCCCGCAGCAGCAGGATTTACACGGCTGGCTGGGTTGGCTCTCTTGACCCTTTTGTCCACAATGTCCTGGCAAAAGTTAAATTGTTTTTTGTTCTATTTTATTATGCTCATCATAAATTTTCCATGTGGCTTGCATATGAGTTTTCTGCACTTTCAGAGTTGTAAAATTTTAGAAAATGACATTTGTCAGCTGCATAATCGGAATGAGAACAGAGCAGCCTGCTGATGGGATTTAAGCCCTTAATCGCATATGCAAAGCTGTAGTTCGCCTCGTAATTAAAAAATGTAATACATCGAAGGGAGGAAGGAGAGAGAGAAAGCCTAAGTCCTTAAGTGCATTTCAATTAAATTGTATGACCGCCAACGCAATGTTTTCTGCAGCAGCTGCCACTGCATAAATCATCCATCCACAAAAAAACCTGCGGGAAAAGCGGGAAAGCCGTCCAATTTAAAACGTGTGGGACTCTCGCTGTTGTCTCGAAAAAAATAGAAATATATTCTATTTCGCCGCCCGGCTGAACTGTGCAAATTTAAAAGTTATAAGCACGCCAACTAGCAAACACCAAACACCAAAACCAGCTAACAGCAAACACAAAAACCAAACAACGAGAGGAGCTCAATGCTGAGACGCACGCATATGGCCAAGCCTGCCCACACGGTTTGCTGGTTGGTTTTTCCAACGCCATTCTGTTCTGGCCATGGCCAAAAGCCATAAAGTTTTTATTTATTTGCATTTGCTCACGTGTGCATGTTTAATTAAATTTGAAGCGCCTGAGAAGCCGCCATCGAGGCTCGGCTGGGGAATTATTTTTTTCGGTTACGGTTTTATTTTTATTTATTTATTTTTTTGCGGCGTTGTTTTGGCCAGCGAAAACAAAATATGTACATGCAAGGTGGAAACGGACTTTTACACATAAGAAAATGGTAATAGAGGGCTTTCAGAATGTTGTAGATTAACTATAGTTATTAGGAAAAATTTTATAATAGCTTGAAGGCCATATATTTTTCTTAATTCAGGGTTTGAAATCAATTTTGTAGGCAGTTAAAATTTATGTATTGCTTTAATCAATTCTTAAGACTTTAAATTATTTGTCTTAGCCTTTAAACTCCCTAGATTTTTATCCCATTTCTCCTAGTTCCTTAGCTATCTTCCCAACAAAACTAATCACTTTTCTTCAAGTGCACTAAAAAGCTATGTCTAACAGAAAAGTCCTATTCGTATGCCCGGCATATGATGCAGTTTACGTAACGAAAATTGAGTTGGACATGACCAAATTGCGGTTGGCTCGGGTTCGCTGCGCCGTTTTTGTTTTCCCAAAACTCTTTTTTGTTTGGCCATGTGGCCTGGTTGGCTGCTATCCTTCGTCCTTCCTCGGAAACGGACTGCGGCGGGACTGATGAGTGGGTGAGTGGATGGGGACGAAGGACTCGAAGGACAGCACGAAGGCGTGGCATGCAAATTGGAGCGTGACGTGCATTTCGTCAGCTCCTTTGATGCGCAATGGATCCCCACCACCGAATAGGTGGTTTTTAGGCCCAGTTGCCAGTTCTAGTTCCCATTTTTCTTTTTGGTTGGTTTGACTGGGCACTGGGCTCCCTCTGAGTTCTATTCCGGGTTTCGCGAAAGTAGAGCTCTTCCGTTTTTGGCCCGTCAGCAAAGAGGGGCATTCGAAAGTAGGCAACAGCTTCAGCTGACTTGACAAATGACAAATGACAAGCAGACGACAGCGAAGGGAGACAGCTAAAATGCGTTAATTAAATTGTCTCTAACTGCTTGAATTCGTAGACAAGCGCTCAAAAGGGGAGTCAGAGCTACACATATGGTATGTATGTGTGGGAGAGATATTATCTATGGTGCACTTGAGAAAATCCACAGGAAGTCACTAAGGATAACGCTACAAGCTAAAAAAAAAAAATAGGAAAATTACAAGCATGTTTCTTAATTTATAATCTTAATTATTCTCCTCTATTTTTGTATTTTTTTTTTTCAGTGTGTATTTACATTTGCTGACAGCTTGTTTAGCCCGCGAAGCTCATAAAATTTGCAACTTTGTTCTGGAGCGTGGAGATTTTTGTGTGTACAATTTATGCGCCTCATTAGTTGGGCGCAAGAGACAGAGGCATAGGAGTCGCGGGTGGGTTACAGACACACACACATCATCATCATTAGTCACTGGTTGTGTGCGC
Source organism: Drosophila mayri (assembly GCA_008042485.1). Lineage (NCBI taxonomy): Eukaryota > Metazoa > Arthropoda > Insecta > Diptera > Drosophilidae > Drosophila > Drosophila mayri. The sequence continues at coordinate 183,398 of VNJN01004099.1, read as the reverse complement.
CTAAAAATATGCCAAGCGTTTTGCATTCGCTCAAAGGGCAGCCGCCGCCGCCAACGACGACGACGACGACTGTCGCGCCCAGTTCAGTCAAATGAAATGGTTTCGACGATGTTTGACATATTTCAACACTTTAACAAAATGCCGGGCAACAAGGGTGGATCCCCAGCACACACGTGCTCCATCTCCTGTTGCTGATTCTACTGCAAAAATATGCTATATAAATATATATGCGAGTATATGAATGTGGGCGAGACGCGTGCGAAGATTTTTCATATTTGGGGCCACATATTTCAACGCCACGCGAAGAGGTTGCTGCAGGAGCCGTGTCCTCGTGAGTTGTTGAAAGGGTTGAAGTGCCACACACACACACAACCCTATCCTCCCGGAAAGAGAAAAGTAAAAGTGCGACTAAGACTCGGGCTCAGCCTGCTTCGCGCATTGATTTTGTTTTGCTTTCCCTTCTGCATTTTTCTACACTTGGCGAAAATTAGTAAATAAAGTTTATTGGAATATAAAGTGTTGTTTTTTGAGGCTACAAGGATTTATGCCTCATTTGATGCACTTCAATTTAGTTCATTTTAAGTTTTCTTTTTAATATTTCTAAATTTTTCCCATTAATATCAACAAGTTTTCCAGAGGTAATGTCAACATCAATTGATTAAGCTTCTTTAAACATTATTTCGGGGAAAACCTTTTAGTATATTTATTTTTATAAGTTTTATAAGTATTAAAATTCTTCCAGTAAACTTAAAAGTTTTCCTAAGTAAGAATAAGCGTTATTTTAAATATATTAAAAACATTTTTGACTACTATTTTGATTAATCTTTTTATACAAATTTTCTTAAGTAATTTTTGAATAGAAAATTCTTTATAAATTGCAAAAAATATGATTTTAAACCATTTTTTCTCTCCATGCTCTGTTGTTGGCTTTCCTTGGACCCATCATCGTGGGCTGCGCTCTCATTCATTTCATTTTCCCCGCCTGCGTTTTATTTTATTTTATGCCTTGCTTTTTATTTTCCAGCTCTGTCTGCCGTTGAGGCTCTCAGTCTGAGCTTCTCCTGGCATGGCCCTGCGTTTGCCTACTTTTTATGTGTTTTTATTTATTTGCGCCGCTTTGCAATTTCAAAGAGTGTTCGCACGGGCCAGGAAAGCAGGTGGGTGGGTTTGTATGGCGAGGACAGACGAGGGAACAGGGAAGGAGCAAAGGCTTGCCAGGATGGTCGTCTCCTTTTGCCATGGACTATTTCCGTGCCAAGATGAGGCTCGCGTGCTCGACTGCCTTATATTGCAAAGCGGGCATAATAAATATTTGACGCTTCATAAATCTTTAAAGAGTTGCCAAAAGCAACAGCAGCAGCAGCCGCTCGTGTCGAGTGTGCCTATGCCTTGTGTATCCTGGAGCCAGGACTCTGGTTGCCGTTAGCCTGGAGCCTGGATCCATTCTAGAGCCTTAATGGATTTGCTACTTTTCGCCGCTCTACGTTTATGCTAATGACTTTGCCACTGCAATTGGAAGCGGCTGCTGCTGCGCAAATTTGACAACAAACTCAGGGGGGCAGAGGAGGGGAGGCGCATGGATGGATGGAGCTGCGAGGAAAGGCCACTTGGGAAACCCTTGCAAATTGCATGAAGAGAGGATGCCTACTACGAAAATCTTGGCCACAATTTTCACTTGCACTTTGGAGGTTGAATGTTTTGGGAGGCTTGGAGAGCTTCGAGGGTTTTTAGCTTCCTGGGGGGGGTTGGGGTTGGAATGTGCGGGGGGTCTGTAGCCATTTTTGATTTCCCCAATGATTTGCATTAACATTTTTAGCACCACGCAGGAGATCGTTCGGCAGGAGCCGTAGCAGCAGCAGCTCACCTTCGACCTTATTCACCCCACCAGCACCTCATGCCACACACTCGCACATTCACATAAGCGCAAATACGCAAATACACACAGACAACGGTCAATCGATGAAGCGTAAGCACATTATGCGGGTTAGTTGGGAAACAGGGGTTAAGGCGGGTCGCGACGGGTTAAGGCCGCCTTGCCTCGCAGCGCACACAAATGAACTATTGTTTATAAACTCCCACCGACCGACCCGGAAAACGGTATTGGGGCCCCGGTTTCGGATTTGGATTCGGATTCTGATTCTGATTCAACTCGACACACACACACACACCGCTCCTGCTCTCGCTTTTTGTTTTGGCCTCAAGAGCCCGCTGGGCATTTCGAATTTTCTTCATTCGGATATTATGTAATTAAGACCCCATGCAAATGCATAGCTCAGACGGCAGGCACTGGGAGAAATATATATCAAATATTTTAAACTAAATTAAAAGAAAAGTTCAAGAGAAAAATATAATATTTAATCCCGAAAGGAAACTATTTCACACACCTCTTAAAACATTATTTTTGTAGGCAATAAACTTGGTTTAAGTCCCAAAGGTACTCTAAAATATTATAGCAAACTTGTACCCCCATTTTTAATTGGTTTTTACGACCGTAAACTGCCTCTTTCACAACCTTAAATTTCCTAAAATGCGGGTAGTTTCTTTCCAAATTCCTCTTTTTCACAGTGCACCTATCTCCGCCAGCCAGCCAGCTTCCTTTACGCTCCAACCCCTTCGCTTCGCACCCTCCCTCCCCTCCCCCTTCTCATACATTCATCTGAATGCGGGGTTCTTCTGCAGTTCGTCGTCATCGTAGCCGGCGACCCAGTTCATTTAAATTTGGCGCCGAGCCAAGTCAAGGCAGCGAGCCAAGCAATGAGCATTAAAGTTATGCTCATAGTTGGAAAACTGGGGGCCGGAAAGGCGGCTCGAGGGGAGGAGGGAGCTCAGGAGGAGGTGTGTGCCCGTCCAGGCGTTGCTTGTAGCTTTGTTTGTTGTTAAGTGTGTTAACAGGGTTTATGCTGCACACACACACACAGTTGTGGTCGTAATTATAGCATTAAACAGGCTTTGCATAAAGTAGGCAAAATAAATATATTGAAGGTGCTAAGGTTTTGGTATTGTTTAAACTATTACTGAACTTTGAAAAAAGTATTATCAACGAAAGAATATTTAAAAGATTTGTAATACAATTTAAATTGTGTTCTTTAAGACATTAAAAATAACTTAGAATTTTCCTTTAATCCTTTTTAAAAGGATTAGCTCTTTCTACTCTAGCGAACTGTAATCACAGCATACTTATAGGCACATTTATAATGTATCCTAATTTAAGAAGCTTGTCTTGCATCCTTGATTCAGATTCCCAAATATTGACTAAGAATCCTTAGAATTTTTTGCTATTATTCTGACTGCCACTGTTTTTCAACAGGAATGTTAGACCTCACACACACGCACACATCCCTCGCCAGGATGCCTTTGGATCCCTGTCTGCATGTGTCTTATTAGCGTTTCAGCTGTTGGCTTTAAAGTGGTCTCCGTGTCCTGTGTCGTGTGTTTTTGTGGTCGCTTTAAGATGGCGCTCGCTATCGCCTTCACTGTTCTCGCTGTCGCCATTGTTGTAGCCTGACAACTTCCGACAGCCATCCATCCAGCACACACACAGACACATTCTCACGTACGTACGTATGTACACCTTGCCACCCCCAAAGGTGCAGCTATTATTATTTTTGTGAAATAAAAACCGCAATTACCTGAGAGTAAAATATATATGGCAGTGCGGAGCAAATAAACCAGTGAGTGAGTGCGTTTGTGTCCTGGCGAGTGTGTGACATAAAGCAAACAATATGGCGACACGCAACACTAAACAGACGCAGGCCAAAAAGGCTCGAGGGGGAACGGCAGCAAACAGCAAGCGGCAAACAGCAATGGGGAGGTGTTGAGGTTTTGGCCAAGTTCTTCTCTCCTGCAATGTTGGGCAACATTGTTGCAACAACTCCAGAGCGCCAGAGCGCGTCAACATTAGTTGCTTTAGTTGCAAAGTGTAAAATTAAATTATGCCAAAGCGTCCATGTGCGAGAAAGTGGAAAAAGTACAAAAGGAGAAGAGAGTTTTTCCCCACTAAGTAGCAGGGCTTATGGCACTGCAACAAAATATTAAAGCATACTTTTTGCCACAATTTAATCATTTGAAATATGAAATTTCATTTGTTTGCTACAATACAAAAATTACATTTTTATATACATATTTTCGTATTTAAATTGGACAGAAAATTATCAGGAAATGTTATCCCTTAAATATTTAATTTTTCTTTGTGTGGAGTTGCTATTAAGCGCAAAAATTGAGTAACTGCACGTGAATGAAAATGAAAACAAAGGGGAGTCGTCGTCCTGCAGGACCCAACTTTCACGCTAAAAACTTTTGCATTTCTTAACTAGTCTTTGTTATTGTTTACTGTTTTATTTTCTCTCCCCCCGCTGCTCTCTTGGTCCCTCCTCGAAAATGCAGAAAATTAAATTGCCCTTCTCGCCCCCCTTTGGCGTAGGAAGCCAAAAAACACACCCCGCAGACAACACGCAGAGCCAAACAATAATTGAAATAAACACTTAAAAACTTTGACTGCAATAGCACTTTCCCTGTTTTTCCTAGCGCACTTTGGCCGGTCTTTGCCATTTTCCCTTTTTGTTTGCTTTATCAAACTGGAAAATAGTTTGCCCGGGGCTGGCAGTTAAATTCCCCGAGACAGATTACAGATTTTGGCAAAACAAAGAAACAGATAAATTCGCGTTGTTGTGATTTAGGATATAATTAAGTCATTGAAGCGTTTAGCCAAAAGTCAAATGCCAAGGACATGCATTGAAATGGCCACAAAAGCAAGTTCGCTCGGGGACAAGTCCTTGTTTTTGTGGGCCAATAGACCGCAGGCATTTGTTGTGTTTACATTTCGCACTCATTATGGCTCTAACCCCAGGGCCCATGTGTTTTCTAATCTAGACCAGCGAGTTTGTCAATGTCAGATTGACAAATGGCATCTCTTTAGCCACACACACACAGCACACACATTGCTTAATTATTGCGTATAATTATGTGGGCTAAGCCTTAATCGGAAGGATCCTTTGAAAAAGCACATCCCTTTTAAAGCATAAATCGAATTGCCAGGTTATCCCTTTCGGCCTTTCTTAGATAAATTACAAATCCGTCATGGTCACTTTCTCAGTCTTGAAATTTAGGTCAATTCCTGTGGCTAAGATGTATTTTAGTGAAGATTTTATGGAGTCCAAAAATAATTACAATAAAATATCTTACACACAGACTCATAAATTCTTGGCCATTATTTTCTTTCATCCCCTTTGACCTAGACTCCTTAAAACCCTTTATCGAAATTAACCATCTCATTTTATGCTCCATATCGGTCACGGTCAGTTGGCCTGCTTTTGTGACATTTCCTTTGGGCTTTAACCAGCCTGAAAATAAGATTTTAATTTAGCCAAAAAAAATTGTTGTAACTGGCATTGTGGTTGCTTTCTATGTTTTTTATGCCATCGCCGCAGCAGCGAAAGCCTTGCTAATTAATTTGATATTTTTTCCTGCGTTGCTAAATAGCAAAAATTAATGCCAAGGAAACACATTGCGCCCTCGGTTTTCTGCTCGCGGTGGGCGTGTCTCGATAACAAGGCGCTCACAAATGGCTCGTAACATTTTGTTCCTCTTTCTGGGTCTTTTGTTCTTACTTTGTTTTTATGGACATTCCATGGGCTCAGGATAAAAAACGAAAACAAAAAAATGGAGGGAGGCGGAAAAATTAATATCAATTTTCGAGCTTTGTCTAGGGCTAACAACCCTCTTTGTTGTTGCCGGCCAGTGTTACTGCTACTGCTGCTGTTGACGTAGATTATAATCAAATGTATTCTGTTCCGTTCTGTGAATAATTTTCGTTGTTTTTGTTTTTTTTTATACGCGCCTTGTGTGCGGTGTTTGTTGTAATATTTTTTTTTTTTTATATTTTCATTGCGTGCCTTTGGGCGCTATGAATATATGTCCTTTCGGCCAGCTCCTGGCTATATTATATTAATAGCAATTACTCATAATTACTCGCTCTTTTTTTTTACGCTCTCTCTCTCTGTCAAACTTTTCTCTTGCTGTGTGTCTGAGTATCCCTGCAATTAACTTGATTACAACAACAGTGACAGGAGCAGGAGCAGAAGGTTTTCGCCCCCCCTGTCTAGGCACTGCACTGACCCATGAAAAGGACTGCTGATTGTAAAGGAGTGGAAAAAAGTGAAAAGCGAAAGGTTGGCAAGCACATGCTTATAAATCACAGAAGCTCCTTAAGCTGCTCCTGGATCTGGATCTACTTTTTTCACTTTGGCTGGGGCTGGGCTTTCCTTTCGTTTTTCACTCAAATTCAGTTAACCGCCTCGAGGGTCTGGGAACAAGCCCTCGTCCTGTATCTGGGCAGGGCATCTCTCGAGTGCGCTACAAGTGAGGATATTATTTTTCGCTTTTCAGTGGCTCAAACACACACACACACACATTCTCAGACCGATAATAGAACATTTGGCCGCAAGACAAATTATTTGGGGGCAAACGCGAAAAGTAGTAAGAGGAATGTGCACTTGGAAAAAAATTAGGGGAAAAGTTACATTAAATTTAAAGCCTTTCAGAGACTTTTTTTAATGGATTTTAAATTGCAATTAAAGCAAAACTCCTCCAGTTAACTAAATTAATAAATATTAAATGAATGTCCAGAATACATTGAAATTTCCTTCAAGTGCAGAGCTCTCTCTTTACCTCTATTTCTGGGACCGCCCCTCGGGGCGACAATCATCATCAGTGTCAGCAACAGGAGGCGGATCCGTTGGCTTTTGATTCCAGCGGCCAAAGCGCGTTATTCCAACTGAATCCGAATCTGAACAGAATCCACCTCCGCTGCTGATGCTGCTGCTGCTGCGGGGCGTGTTTTTTCGTAATTGAAAAGCCAAAAGCGAAAAGCGCCAAAGCCAAAGCCAAAGTGAAAACTCAGCTACAAGTGGCAACGAATGGCAGGATATATATGGTTAGACGAGCGAGTCAAGGACGCTGAAGCTCCTCTGCTGATTGACAACATATTCAAAGCCAAATCATCGACTAATGCCGGTAACGACTGGCATTGGGAGTGTGAGTGTGTCTGTGATCCTAGTGAAAATGTGCCAAGCTGTCGCGCCGTGTGCGAAAATTAATTAACAAAATTGCGTTTTAAAAATGAGATGCGCGCCTACTCTTGGTACACAACCAAAAAAAAAGGTTGCAATTACCGTTAATGAGTTTAATGCCAAAGGCGCCACCAAACGCATCACTCTCCTCCTTGACTTTCCTCTTAATGAGCGGGGGAAGCGCCCTTTTAGGTATCACAAAAGTTTCACAGCTTGTCTATTTTGATGTTTCTGGCTCTTTTTCTCACCCACTTGCTACCCTTTAAGCACTAAGAAAAAAGATGTGTTAACAAATTTAGGGTAAAATCTTAAGAAGTTTTTCTTGTTTAAAGTTCTGAAACCAAACTCAAAGAAAACGAGCTACTATTTATGAAACTATTCATATATTTTGTAAAACTGACAAAATATTTAAAATATAGAGTGAGAATTTTCTTTCAAACTTGATTTATTTTCTCTCCTGTGTATGGTTAATTTTTTTTTCTACCCCTTTTCATTCTTGAATTTTTTTTTTTTTTTTTTTTTTGAAAGGAAAATATTTTACTTTCCTTTGCACTTGACTTCACTTTGACTATGGGGTCATGTCGGGGAGAAAAGTGCACAAGACACGCAACAAGTCTTGGCCTGAACTTGGAACTTGGCCAAGCAGCAGCACCTTTGACGTGGCTTCTGGAAATTACCCTTTTTACGTGGCACATTAATTTCGAGCAGGTTCAGTGAGCACTCAACCCCAAAAGTGTACAACCCACACACACATACTTCACAAAACCGTAACGCGTCTTCTGACCCTTTTCCACATTTGACCAGTTCATTGAAGCGCTTCAGATGTCAGGTCCTGGTTCCTTCTGTATAAACTACTGTATTGCCATGGCTGCCACAAAGAAACCAAAATGCTCCGCAAAATGGCATTAATGACTACCGTCGCTTTGATTTCGACTTACTGTACGTAGCAGCTGCTGCTTCTATCTGGCCAGCTATCTATCAGCCATCAGCCAATCAGCTTCATAGCTCTACGGTCTTTATTCTAGATTTTTTCCCTTCCCGGATTTATCTCAATTGGTAAATGGAAGCCAATTAGTGGCCGTGTGGCCGGGCTTTGTGTGGCCAAGTGTTAAATTAATTACCTAATGGCTGCACTCTTGGCCCCGATGGTTGGTCGGTTGGTTGGTTTGTTGGTGCAAAGTTTGCTTATTGAACTCTTAAATAAAATGCACATGCAACTCACTCGCACTATTTGCCATAGATATATCTGCTGCACGTCCTGTGTTTGTGCTGTTGTGTCTCTGTGTGTGTTGACTTAATTATATTTGCAGTGAGGAAAAACGAAATTGCCGGTAATCAGAGCTCGAGAGTCGGTCGAACCGAGAGCCAAGTGCTGCACAAATAGCCTGTTCAGTTCAGTTCAGGTCGGGGGTCGGCGGTTCGGTTTGGTTCGCTTTGGGTCACAGGTCAAATGGGGAGGAAAAGGCAGAAGCCGACGCAAGAGGCAAAGTGAAGCTCTGCCCATGACAATGGCTGAGCAAATATTAAACAGCCAGACAAACATAGTTGCAGCTGTGCACTGGCAAAAGTTGAGGGAAATTTATGAATAGACAGCCATTAATTTATCATTAAGTATTTGTAAGTAATACAAATTTTAATAAAATCTGGTGAATATAATTTAATGGGATAGTTTTTTTTATCTATTTATCTTTCCTTTTTTTTATAATATTTCCTTTCTGTGTGTGTGGTCAAGTCGAAGAAATCTTGACTGGGCAAATCCAGTTATAAAAATGGCCAGTCTAGAGCAGTCAATGCAACGAGACAACAAAAAACAGGAAGGAGGATGATCCCTTAACGTATACGTAGGTGTGTGTGTGTGTGTGTGCGAGAAATGTAAACTTAAATATTTTATGGCATTCAGGCGGCAAACACAAAGGCGGTGGCACAACAAAAATATAAAATAAAAATAAAAAATACCGAGAAAAGGAAGAAGGAGTTGTGATGCCAGGTAAGTGCCGGTCGCACTGAAATAAAATTGCATACTTTATGGCACAGGATGCGGCAAGAAGCTGGAGCTGCCAGGACTAAGAAGCACGAAGCAAGGAGTAAGGAGCCTTCGTCTGGCAGACGTCTTTGTCAGCAGGCAGGCAGGCTGTCCTGGCAGCGAAGAAATTCGATGAAATTTATTTACAGTTTAAAAAGTAGACAAGTGCCAAGGAGTGGAAAAGGATCCGGCTCCGACTCCGACTGCAATCGACTCTCGTGCGTGTCTGCCGGAGTTTATTTAAAATTCAATTATGGCACACAATTGCCGGTCTGCTTTCGAGCTGCTTGCCACCACAATGCCAAATGAAGCGGGTTATTTTTTGGCACAAATAAAAGCCCCCCAGATACTTATGGGACAAATTGAAATTGTGCTGCCTGCCCTCCTGATCATAGTCGAGTGTAGGTGTATTGAATAAGTATCGAAAGTGCTTACCAAATAGTTTAGTTTATATATATATTGTTCATCGATCCTTACCTGCAACAAAAGAGAAAAGAAAATAATTAGTTAGTTAGAGTGCTAAGCTCTTGGCCTTTGGCCTTTGCTTAAATCTAAAACATTTGACAATTACAACAATCTCTGGGTTATCTAGAGGCACACAACAATATATGTATATATATATTTAGATATCAAATTTCATACGACAAATACTAGAGAGGTGGGTGGGTAGGGGGTAGGGTGGTTTTCCTTTTTTTTTTTTATTCACAAATCATAAATAACGCAATAAATCAAATTATGCAAAGAAGAGAGAGAAGGAGATGAAGCAAGGTAATCGAAAAAATATTTAACGAGCAATATAATTATTCTATGATACTCGTATAGATTACCCTTAATTCATTTAATGATGCACCGTTTTCCAGGAAATTGCCAGGGATCATTTTTCAAGGTCTATTTTCGCCATCTAATTATAATTTATGTCACTGGCACACACACACCGCCGCCTAGAGATGTCTGCCGGCGCTTATAATTTAAATATTCCCCCGGCCTTCGGTATCTGTTTCATCGTCGTCATCATCAGGACATCGTCAGGCACAGGAGCTTGTCATTGTGACACCCGAAATCTTGTTAAAGAAATCTCAATTATCAACTTTTATTGATTTGCATAGCAAGCGGAAAGCCCGGAAAATGGTAAACAAGCCTCACAGAGAGCTCAATGCTATTTACGCTCCATTTTCCCGCTTTGCCAGCGAGACAAGACATGGAGCAGCAGCAGAAAAAAATGCACGAAAACAATTACGATAAAAATGCGAACTCGGGGTCTACGTTCAGGTTCTGTATTCCTTTTTTTTTTTGCTGCCCTCCCCCCCGCTACAACTGCTGCTCTGCAGGATGAATGGGCTTTGGTTAGGTAACCTGCCATGCGACAAGCTTTGAGCACGGATAAAAGCAAATTATGATAACAATAAAGATTTAACTAGGGAGGAGTCCTCGGTCGGTCGGTCGGTCGTCGGTTGGTGGCTCAAGTGGATCGGATAGGAGGTTGGGTGCCCATCTCTCCTGTCAAGTGGCATTGCCATGGCCATGCCATTGAGGAATCGACGCCACAAAAGGACGGCAGCTAGATGCGAAGCAGGGACAATTTAAATAGACATTTATCTTGTGCCACACACACACACTTGTACACCCAGGACATACACACACATACACGTGCCGGTGCCTATAACAAAATTACAGCGAATGCGGCTGATCCATGACGATAATATGGGAATCCCCCACTTCGGCATTGATGATGCGAGCGAGGATAGCGAGTGGGAGAGCAGTGGAAGGAGGTTGGACCAACAGGCATTTCGGGGCGTTTGCCTACACAGAGAAATCAATGGGAGCCAAATTGTGAGATTCTAAATCACAAACTAAAAAATAAAACCTATTAAAATATTTTTAAAACATTTTAAGTTTAGTTCAGAAAGTTCATTTCTTTAAAATCAATTATTTCAGCGCCTAAAATACATATATTTCTAGGAGGTTTTAAAATGCCAAAGTTAATACCCAAATATATGGATTTTTTTAGAAATTGTTGATTATTGCATTTATTAAATATTATATTTTAATAGCAATGTTCATCAACCATTAAATAGATTCTTGTATAGCATCTGACAGTAACTTCTAAAATATTATACGTTTAAATATTTACTTTAAATTTGTATTTATTAAAAAATTGAAAGCTCTTTAAATTTAAATTGTTTTTATCTCTGTAGCTCTTATGTGTTTAATTTTATTTATGCAACAAGAACAACAACAACCGCAGAATTTTCCCACTGCCATATTTTCTTAGGCTTTTGCCTATTTCTACTTTTTGTTTTGTTTTGTTTTCTTTTCGCTTCGGTTTTTCTTTTTTGTTCTTCCTTTATTATTTTCTTTATAATTTTTTGGCTTGGCAAATGTTTTTCAAAGCATAAAAATACTTTTACATTAACTTGTTTCAACACACACACACACTCGTGGCGAGACTCAAGCCAAAAGTTGTAGAACATTTTTGGGTTTGCTTTTAACGCTCAGCGACTTTTGTGCCGAAGAAAAACAGCAAGTTGCTGCGGAAAACTCCGAGAAGCAGCAGCAGCAACAACAGCAATAATAATCATAACAACAAAGCCGTGTGGCAAAGTATGTGTTTATGTGCGGAATTCCCTTTCTTTACTTGGGGTGGGGGGCTGGAAAAAAGGAACCCCAAAGAAAGTTACCCTGTCTATCGGCTATATCAACATCATTTGCGTTAAGTGGAGAAAAAGCAAAAGGAAAAAAATAACTCCGAACATTTACGATTTGCCTAATGCGTTTGACTATCTATCAACCACCAAAAAAAAAAGAATACAAAAAAATTAAATAAAGAAACCCTGGCTAGCCTATTAAACTGCAATAAAGAAAATTCTTGGCTGGCTGCCAAAAATCGGAGTAAAGCAACAGTTAACCAGATTTTTGGCTCGCCTAATTGGCTGCCTGTTGTTTGTTGTTGTCTGCCCGCAGGACCTGAGGCAAAAAAATGTAGCAAAAACAGGACAAGGGAAAGGAGCAGCCAAAAAACTGTTGCATACTTCGGGGGAGGCGAGCGAGCAGCCCTAATAACATTTGCCGATAATATGTCCGTGTGTGGGGCAGAAATAAATAAAATACTTTTCGGGGCAAGGATAAAGAAGGAGCAGGAGTTCGTAGCTCTTTCCTTACGTGAGGGGGATTCTTCTTTTTGTCTAGGACACAAAAAAAAGGACCTCGACAGGAGCATAGATTTCGGCATATCGATAGCAAGCGTATTGCATATTTGCTTTTGAGCTCTCTCCTGAACACTTTTATGGCTTCTGGGCAAAATTTATGATTTCCCCAGCTTCTGCTCCCTCCTGCTCCTTTGTTAAAAAAGGATTTCGTTTTGTACAGCTCGTTACCTGACTCTCCCACCCACCCCTGAGCTTCCATTCTGTGTGTACGCCACAATTTAAGCGCTTTAAAATTTGCATGAAAATCAAAGAGGCAATGAGGCAAGGCATGGAGGCAGCAGGAGCAGCAGCAGGATGAAATTATGGCAATTAAAACAAATTAACTGAGTGAGCACAAAAGCGTTACGAACGAAAATCTCTGGGTATCAAAGTTCAAAAGCCTAGCCTGTGCCTGCTCTGCCGATATATATATATATATGTATATGTACATGGAAAGTTAACTAAACAAAATACTAATGAACTTCGTAGTCCGTCAGAGGCCAAAGCAAAGCAAATACTCGCTGCTGCTGCTGCTGCTTTTGCTTCAGGGGGGAAATTGATTTGCATAGCAACCGGAGCATGTGGCATAGTCTGCCAAATCGCAAGACACTCGCTAAGCAGTTTAACTATTTAGGGCAACAACTTCAACTGAAGCAACCACCTCTTGGATAGAGCTGTTTAATTGGACAATTTCTAGCTGGTTTTTTGGGGGTGGTCTTAAAGGGTTAAAGGTAGCTTAAGATACTAAAAATAACTATCATCAATTTCCTGACTAAAAACAAATATCATTAACATTTAGTTCTATGCTGAAAAAATTTTCTAATAAATGTTTTATTTAATAAAAAATATTACTAATATAATGCTTTCTTTTTCTTGCCTATTATCTCATTTAATAACTTCCCAAAATAACTTTAATTCTTTCCTCCTTTTCACCTAGAAGCACATGTTATTTTAGGGCTTCTTCAACAAAATCTTAGATACTTTTATCCTCCCATAAACCCCAGACACTTGGCTACTTATTTGAATGGCCAACACTGCTTGGGCAAAAGCATCTTGCTGAGGCACATGGCCATGGCAACTACAATTTGAGGCGCACGCCGCAGGCTGAAGTGTCAAAGACATGGCCATCACATCACAGGCTCGTCGGGCTACACAAATGTTGACAAGCTAATGAAATGTGAGGCCCCCAAAATTGATACACTCCGCCCGCCCCAAAGACAATGATGATGATGATGATGAACTCGGAACTGAAACTCAACAGAGACAGAGGCGGCCATAACTCCCACTCAGCTTGGAGTCCTTGGACCAATTGACAGTGAAAAGGAGTCCCTGGCGACCATTTTGGACCGTTGGGGGCCCCAGTGCTAAATTGTTGCTTAGACATTCGGTTATGCAAATCGAAATTATAATGAAATCAACAATGGGAAAGGCAACAGAGCTGCCCTGGCAGCTCACGAAATTCTTGAAAATTGATTGATGAAGAAAATTAGCATTTAACAAATAGCTAAAGGTGGGCCAACAGACTTTATAAAGTTGAGCTTTAATATTCCTTAATTAAATAAAATTTCATCCGTTTCGCTACTGTTTTTAAATATATCTGAAAACCCTCACCAATTATCATCTGACAATAAACCACTAGAAAAAAGAAGACACAAATACCACAACCAGAAGCTTAACCATAATTTACTCCAGGTGAAGTTTCAATTTATTTTTCCTTCGATACTTTATGGCCCCAAACACACGTTCAAATTGGACCTCAAACGGAGGCATAAAATGTGCGATGAATCGGCTGTATCGGCGTGTATATCATGCCGCAAGGAGAATCGATTCGAAACTGAATTCCAAAACAATTTGCCGTAGACAGAGAAGGCCCCAAAGACATGAGTGGTAAATCACATCAATATGTAACTCAGTCAGCAGTCGCAGGACCCAGTAACCAGTACCCTATAGGATGGAAAACTTGAGCAAAGTGGAGCAAAAACAGATGGCAAAGATGTTTATCTAAGAGCAATGGTCGTGTCCCGGAATCGTTTCCTCTCCGGTCGCTTGGTCTGTCTGCTCCTTTTCCACTTTTCCACCATCCCAGCGATTTGCTATGCAATTTTACACACTTGACCATTAAACGTAGCCATTGGGAGCAGTTTGCATAGCAATGAAGCAGGGACAGTGAGGAGCAGCAGCAGGTCCTGCTGAGGTCTGAATAGAAAAGCAAGCCATATAGTCCGGGGGTCAACTTGATGAAGTATGAATGATTACGTCAGACCATGGAGGAGCACACACACAGGGCTCAGCTCAGCTCAGCTTCGGGAGGATGTGGATGATGATGCGATGGCTAACCGCATTGAGGAGGTGTGTAGTTGACTGTAAAAACTTCAATGAATAAATTTTTCTCTCCTTCAGAGGTGGCCGTAAAAAGCATAAATATAACTCAGACATCCGGCAGTCACACATTGACTTTCGGGCTGTGAAAAGTCAAAGGAGGAGAAGGACGAGAAATAGTAGCAAAGTAAATTGATCGAAATGAAAATGCTCATAAATTTGCATACGATGGTCCAAATATTGTAATTGAGCGATGGAATTTATGGGCCAACTGATAAAAAGTAAAACAATTCAAATCCCCGCTACCTATTTGAGAGCAACAAACACGGGAAAAAAGGGTGAAAGGGTCAAGCTTTGGGGAAAAGGTATAAACTGGGTACTAAACGGGGAAAGCGGCACTGGAAAAATACTCTTACAAATTGGCCTACATAAAAACTGTTAACAAATAAATTTGATAACAAAATTAGGCATATGTACATAAATTCAAAAATATTCCAATATTTCCTTGAAAATAAAATAACAAAAGTATATCTAGTAAATAATTACAACATTAATGATATTTTGGCAACTTTTTCTTTATTTTCATACTAATCTTAATAACAAATTAAAATTAACAAATAAAAGACATTAGATATTAATTAATAAACTTAAAATAAATCCATAAATCAACCCTTTTTTTCGTATTTTTCGGTCCGTGCAACCATCCATTTAGACCATTAAAGACCACCTTCAAATTAAATAAGAGGAAACCCGTATTTCTTCTAATCCCCCTACCAACAATGCCCCCCACTGAATCCCCTCTGTCTACCCCGACACTTGACGATTTGTCATGTTGACACAATAAAACGTCACAAGAAGAAGCTCCAAAGCCACCAGAAGGAAGCTCCAGCACAAACGAGAAAAAATGCCAAGTAGATTCTATGGAATTATGACAAACTGTCTCGAAAATGCTGAAAATACTGTTAACGTTTTGGTTCGGACAAAGCAAGGAGAACGGGAGATGGAAAATATATAGAAGAAAAAAATTATATGAACTGCAGCTTTTGCCCAGTTCGGCTTTTGTTGCCACCGAACACAACGTGGCGTATGAGCAATGTCTGTTGATGAGAATGATGAAACAGCAGAAAATATGCCAGGGTAAACGGAGTGTCGGGGGGTCGTCCATGCAAATACAATGAACTTGAGTGGAAAGTGGAGTCAGTCGCTTTTGCTGGTCTGCCTGCTGCCTTCTGCATTTATGAGCATAAAAAATTGGCGCCGCATTTACACAGACAATCAAGCGCAGTCTTCGGCTTTTTCCGGATGCTAGAAGGAAAAATCGCTTGAAAAGGCAAAAGGCGACAATAGCCTGGGCTTTTCCCTCACTCGTTTTTCCTTTTTTTTCATCTATTTTTGTTCCTCTGACTCTGGCTGGCCTGCCTGGGAAATTGCACAACTCATCAAAAGTCTGCCTTCTGGCTGGCATTTTGCATTTATGCATATAAAACTAGCGGAAAATTTGATGTTGATGTTGACGAAGTCAAGGTGACAATTGTTCTCTCTATGCATTTAATCAGACTCAACTCCTCCTGCTCCAAGTAGTGCCACAAATTAGGCATTAGGCATGTGTTCTTATTTGAAAATAAAATATTTACCACACTGCATAATTCAGGGGCAATCAAATTCCCGACAACTTTTGCCATGACACACATATTCCACGCTCTACAATAATAATTAGACGGAAGAAGGAGTGGAGTTCCCCGAGCTATAGAGGCAGTGTCTATGGATATTAATCAGCCCCAAGAAGTGTGCTAGGCAAACATGAAAAACTTTGCCCTCGGAAAACTTATTTTTGAACAAATTAATTTCGCAGGCAGCTGTTGCTGCTGCTGCTCGGTGTTTGCCCAACTCTAGTTAATGAAATCACTTGCAGCCTCTCTCATTTTCTCAGATTGCGAGTGTGTGTAAATTTGGTTAACTGCCAACTTGAGCTAACATTATGTCTGGCATCGATGCAGGTACTACTGCCTGCACCTTTTAAACATTTATAAAATTTTGGAAAGATTTCTTTTTCAACTCTCTCACTCTCTCTCTATGTGCGAGTGCAATTTCCAGCTGCCAGACGCAGAATTTCCCCTGCTCAGCCGCATACATCACAAGCTGCGGGCAACCGAGCACGAAAATTCCCCCCAAAAACATCAACCAACATTTCCACACACGTCCATGTCCGGAGACTCTGGCTCTGGGCTCGTGGTAATGTAAAACGTAGCAAATTGAGTTCATTTCGCTGACGGACTCCTGGCAAGCAGAACTTATCATTAGTATCGCTTTTCAGCGCACCCGTGCCGCATGCCGAATGAACCAAGGATCATACACACACACGCACGCATACTTTTGGCCAGGAGGAGTAGGAGAAATACACTCGTATCCTGGCATAGGAATAGGCGACAGGGCATACACGCCGCTGTGGCGCACGTAAACATGTAATAATTACTTGGTTCTAGGTGTTTTCAACTCACTTTACCTCTGCTAAAAGTTGCGGCGAAACTTTTCAGGCGGAACAAGCTAGGCGAGACACTGAGAGAAATTACTAATGGATTCATAATAAATATAAAAGAAATAACCCTATTTTTAAAGACTTTTGTAGCATGAATAATAAATGAATAAATATTGAATTATATACCACAAAACATTAAGAGATAAGTGATTAAATATTAACAGTGTGGCTTAGAAAGTTTCAAGTTTTGAGAGGATCAAATATCAGTTTTTTCTTTAGGTAAGATATATATTATTACAGAACAAATTTCCTGTCAGTATCCCTTAGATGATTTGCTTCTTAAAATACAAGGAATATAATTATAATCACTTTCTTAAGGACTGTAATTATTTAGCCCAGTGCAGGAGGCAAGGGCGAGTCCTGGTTCTGACCCTGCTGCTAAGCGAGTATTAGTGGAAATTTAATATTGCAATTAATACAGCAACAAAGTGTGCATTGCATATTAATAAGTTAGTTTGTCGCTTCCAGTTTGAGTGAGTGAGTGCCCGGTTAGCTTGGGTTCACATGTGGGGTGGTGGCTCTCTGTGTGCTCCATGCCAGTAGTTTGCCCAGTTTCCTAGTTTGCTCCTGCTCCGGTGTGTGCTCGGTGGATTAGTGCACTGGAGGGCAAACATTCTGCGCTCGTAAAAGCCAAAGTTACAACCCCGCAAGTTGGCTTTTTTGGAGGGGCGGGTAAAACAAGGGCAGGGGCAGGGCACGTCGCTTTTAATGGCCTCAGTGTTCAGTTCAGTCACTCATTCCGGCGCACATTCAATATTCATATTCATATTCGTACACTCCTCCTCCTCCTCCTGGCTGGTCGCTGCATTTAAGCTTTTAATGATTTCGGAACAAAGTTCTGGCCAAAAACCAGCAGAAAAAAAATAATAGTGGTAGTAGTAATTTAAGGGGAAAGGGGAAAATGGGAAAAAACGCCATTGGATGCAAAAACTTTTCTCTTAATGCGCTTAGCCGTGGCCGTTTAACTGCAAACTTAATTCGCAGCTACACACACACATTTTTACTACTATTTTTTCTGTTATTTTATTTTCATTTTATTTTTTTTTAGAGATCTCTTTTCACGCGCCGCGCCATTCAAAAGAAAATCTGGCATTTTTTATGGCTGCCCGGGTTGGCGACAAAAACTATTTGTGCAAACAACAAAGAAAACTTGCGTTGGCAAAAAGGAAAATCATCATCACCATCATCATTGGGAGCGGGAAAATAGGGAGCAGAAGGAGGGAGCAGCTCCAACTAGACAACTACAAAAGCGCAACAAAAGCAATTTAAATTTAGCCAGCGGCATCGCCAAGGAACACTGCAGAATACTGGAGAATATACTCCGAGTGAGAGAGGGAGCGTTGTCCGAGCGAACAAATTTCATTTCATTGCCGAGCGCGCGAAACGTTTTTAGTCATAACTTTTTAATTTGTTTGTCAGCGACAGGCGAGGGGAGAGTTTCCCAGCTCAAAATCAGACCAAGACACGCGTACAGTGGGCCTGCGAATCATTAATTTAATTAAGAGTACAAAAAATACCGACAGTTGGGCAGTTTTAAAATTAAGAACTCATTCGGTTTATAGCAAAATTTGATAGGAAAAATCTGGGAGAATCATTTCAAGTCTCTATATACCATCAAGGACTATGATTAGACCCTTCTTTATGAGTATGAATCGAGATTTTTGATGAGCCCCAAAAAGTGTGCTACGAAAATCGATTGAGGAAGCCGGATAAATCATAACAATGCCTGCGTCCTGTGTGTCCTTCGACTAAGTCCAAGCCAACCCAAAAAAAAAAAAAAATCCCCCTGCTGCTGGTGCTCAGCCTTTTGATCAATGCAAAAATGCTTGGTGTACATGTCTCTGGGGTTGATTTATCTATTTACCCAGGAGCCTCGTCATCAGGAAAGCCAGGACGACTTTCCCCCCTTTTTGGTAGCTGTCAATATTTAAAACGTTGTCCTGTTTCGGAGCACGCAGCTGCCGCTGTCCCCTCCTCACCGCTGCTGCTGCTGCTGGCTGCGTGCTTAACAAGAGTTTATTGAATTTTATTTTCTCATCTCAATTTGATGCAAGCACGAAGCAATTCCTTTTCGCCTGCCCTCACTTATTTTGGGCAACATATTGCTTGTCCCATTTTCTTGAAACACTTTTTTTCTAAGGGGGGTTTAGTGGAAGACTTTATCTTTGCTGCATTTAAATTTCAAATTTATTTTATTGCCGGACAACCCCCGGGGGAGAATAATTGAAATTTTGTAGTTGAAAAACACTTTTTTATATTATATATGCAAGAGCGCTTGTAAATCGCTTATTATAAAATAAAATACAAACAAAACAAAAAAAAAATGCTGTTATAAATTTCAACGCGAGGCGAAGAAAACTTTTCCACCGTGTTCCAAGGTCCGAGTCAAGTTTTTCGATTACGGATTAATGTAATTTTTCCCTCTCACATCTATATACTTATATATACATATTTTTTATTATTATTTTGTTGATTCTGTTCCCCTGCTGACCCCCAGCAGTCAGTCTTTTGCTCATCTAGTTTGTTTGACTTGGCGGCGTGCGCGGCTTGAAAGTTTGATGAATTTTTAAATTTAAAAAGTTTATTTGTGCGTTTGTAAGTTGGCCGAGGGCCGGCAGTTATCCCCGGGATCTCTCTGGCCAGCTTCCAGCTTATTATTTATATTATTAAAAGTGCAGGCTGACTGACTTCGACACTTCAAAGCGAGTTTTGCGCGACACTTGAGCGAAACATGTTTATTTCTATTTCCCCCCGAGAGTCTGGCCTAATTTGAAAAATTTTCTATTTACCCTAACAGAGAGAAGGAGACAGAGTGGAATCTTTCATGTTTCACTGTCAATATCCTTGTTTATCCTGCGGTTTTTGTGGTGCTTTATTAGCACCTTGGGGTTGTTTGTCGCCGGCTTTCTGTTTCAGTTTCAGTTTCAGTGACGGTTTCAGTTTTATTTGCTTAGGCAGTTCACTGCTGCTACTTCCGTGGAAAATATTTGCCAACAATGGGAATTACAGGTGGAAATTGGAAAAGCGGTTGTGTCATACAAATAAACGCAAACAATATTCGTACGAATGAATTCAATTTAAATATACAACTGAGCCGTTTGCTGTTTTTGTGTGCTTAAAACAATAATAATTACACAACAGGAGCATCGATGTGAAAACTATTTAATCACAAAATATTTTCATGTCCGAATGCAGATGGAAACTAAAGCAAATGGAAATCAAATGATTTAAATAAATGTGGGTGGAAGTGGGAAATGTTAAACAAAATCAATTACAGATAATTTAACCTGGCCCAGAGTGTGGGTATGTGGAGGGTGGGGGGAAATGTCCTTATAACAGAGTCATTTAAGTACAGTTTAAACATTAATGCGAGTCGGAGGTCCAAAGGGTGTTGTGGTAATTGCAGGCAGCTCCTTGCTGGCCGCGATAAATCGATAATAAATGTGGCAGACCCGTTCCATAGAATAACAAACAGAGCACACATACGCACCGTGGACACCCGCCACTTGGACACAGGATACGGGGCGATACACGACACTGGCCACAGTGGCAACAACTGGGGAAATACAACTGAAAGAGGAGCAAAGGGTCACACAACTGGCCGTTCTATTGCCGTTCTTTGGAGGGAGGTTCGAAAAGGCAAAAACACTAGCACTCGCTTGCAGTTTGCGCCAACAAATTGCAGCGACATTTTCAACGCCAACTAATCAATATGGGCGACATGTGGCCCGGCACGGACGAGGAGGCAAAAAGGACGAAGTCCAGCCGGAAAAGTTGGCGGGGACAAAGTGTAAGTGCTGGCCAAACAATTGCGGTTAATGTCCGCCTGCAACGCGATAGTTATGACTGATAAAATAATAAAGTCAGTCAGGCTTGCTGTATTTTTCCCCCGTTTTTCTATTTCCCTTCTTTTTTTTTTGCAAAACCTTTTGAACTTCCCACAAAGTTGAGATTGAGTCCATAAATTCGTGCGGAATTTATATAGAAACCCGATCGGCTAGCAGGAGCTCATTTGTATGCTGCTCAGCTGGACGAGCGGTTGCACATTATTTTATTACGCGCAATTGACCCACACAAGCCAAGCAAAAAAAAAAGGGAAAAATAAAAGGGATCCTTGAGCCGGACGTGGGCCAATAAAAAAGCACAAGTGAAGGATAAAAGAAACCCAAACGGCCTTCGCCCTATATTCATATATAATTTTATTTAATTGGCATTTAATTGTCTTCCAATTCGCACCCTAACAGCGAAGGGTTAAAAAGGGACAGAAAATCCTTTAAGGAAAGGGGATTTTCTTTCAAAAATAACGAAAAGTTTTTAGTTATAACTTTGGTCCTTGTAGTTTCTTTTAATATTAATTCAATTAAATAGAATTTTATATTTTAGAAGGAACCCTCAAATTTAAAAAAAAATGTAAATATGATATTAATTATATATACAGGATTCTCAATAACTATTATAAGAATTGTGAGACAAAGTACGAAATTAAACAAGTTTCAAATAGAAAAAGATACATTCTTCCTTGAGTAAAAAATATAAGAAATATCAAGTAGGATATTATGGTGTCAGAGGTATAAATATATTAGGTCTAACTTAAGGATCTTACAATTTATTAAATTCTAAAATTACAACATTCAGGATTACAACAGCAAATGAGAAAATTCTACGAAAATTCTACGTTGGTGAGTGATGGAAAAACCAGAGAGAGAAAGATATAGAAGTGTTAGTTTTTCACAAAAAAACGGCTGGCAAAGCAGTTAGGGAGACAAAGAGTTAGTTTAGTTAGTATAAAAAAGGGGGGAAAGAGAGTTAATCTATATGGATGAAGGAGGAGAGAGAGTTGTTTTCAAAGAGTTTTCATTTTTTTTTTTTTCGTTCTTTTTTAGTGAACACACAAACCTTTTTAGGAGAAGATAAGTGTAGTGAAGTTGGCGATGGCATAGAACAATCAGAAGATGCAGAACTGCAGCCGCTGCTGGCGCTGCTGCAACCCCCAACGCTGGCCAGGATCAGCGGTGCCGGACCCAATATGGAGCCAACGGCAGCCTCCTGCTGATGCTGGTACTGCTGTTGGCCAGCGTTTGGGATTCCATGACCGCCGGCTGCCAGCGGCTGCTCTTTAGTAGTAGTGGTAGTAGTTCTAGTTACGGCTGATAGATTAACTGTATTATTTACATTGTTGGTCGGTGTGGTGGCCGCCGAAGTGGGCGTGGCCGGTATGATCGTCGGAATGATCGTCAGCGGTGTGCTCGGCGCCGCGAAGAATTGCGCCGGCACGGAGATGGGCACAGGACCCACAGCACCCACTGCTGCCACTGTTGCCGCCGACGGTTTGGTGGGCGTCACCGGGACACTGTTCACCTGCAGCTGCATATATGTCTGCAACATGGCCTGGGCTTGAGCCTGAGCCTGGGCCTGGGCCTGGGCTTGGGCCTGAGCCTGAGCTTGGGCTTGGTAGTGGAACTGCTGTTGCATTTGCTGCTGATGTTGCTGCGCCTGCTGCTGTTGCTGTTG
Organism: Drosophila mayri; assembly: GCA_008042485.1. NCBI lineage: Eukaryota > Metazoa > Arthropoda > Insecta > Diptera > Drosophilidae > Drosophila > Drosophila mayri. The sequence continues at coordinate 160,757 of VNJN01004099.1, read as the reverse complement.
CGCCTGCTGCTGTTGCTGTTGAGCGGCAATGGCTGCCACTTGCTGGTGGAACACTGCCGCCTGATGCTGCTGCTGATGCTGGTGCTGCACCTGCATGGCCTGATAGGGATGCACCTGATGCGGCTGTTGCTGCTGTTGCTGTTGCGGATGCGTATGCTGATGCTGATGCGGATGTGGAGGATGCGGATGCGTGGACGGCGGTGCGTGCAACAATTGCATTTGCTGTGCGTGGTGGGTTCAGGTTCAGATTATTTGTTGTATTTGGTTTTATGGTCTGGGTTTTCAGTTTGGTTTTTGAATTGGTTTCTCTTTTATTGTTCTCTGTTTTTTTTTCTCACAAAAAATAATAATAAACGTAAAGTTGCAACAAACTGAAAAGTTTAGTGTGTGTTGAGTGGGGGAGAGTCCTGTAATGTAACCCAGGTCCTGAGATCCTTTCAGATACAATATTATGTGAGAGCGGAATTGAGTATAATATTATGTAGAACTTTTTATTTAAATTAATTTAAAAACTGTATCATTTTTTCAACTTTTAGAAATATGTAGCAGGTACTGCTAATATTTGTATAAAGTCTAAAACATTTGTACAAATTTAACAAAATATAAATAATAATTTGAGCAGTTCTGCAATTTACATATATTTCAATTCTAATTCCACATAAATTGTTCAGAATCGACAGGCTTAGGTTGATAATCACTGTGTTTTATTTTTTTTCTTGGGTATCTGCAGCTGGAGAAGAAGTTTTTCGGGCTACAGGAAGTGATTTAAAAGTGGCATCTTAGATCAAGATAGTGGAGAAGTGAGAGAGACAGTGAGCAGAGAGCTGAGCTTAGCGAGCGCTACTAGTGGATAGTTTAAACTACAATTGGAACCAGAGATAGAATTATATAGATAGAGACAGAGACAAGGACAGAGGCAGAGATAGAGAGACAGTGTGACACAGAGATTTTGTTGGTCAATTTCAAAAGATCTAAGCCACATCTCTCACAATTTGGCCACAATGCGAAAGTGAGGCTGAAGCAAAGTAGTCGAGAAAGTTTTTCTTGTTTTTTATTTGCTCGTGGCCAAATCATGTGTTCGGCTTTTAATTAGATTTTAATGTCAATGGCTTGGCAACCTAAAACACAACCCAAAAATAAACCATACGTATATATACAAGGTGTTAAGTGATCGTTAAAACTAAAACTAGTTCCCGCAAAACGTAGTAAATCAACTTAAAATCTAAAATATTTACAACTTAGAAGTAAATTAAACCATCACCATTGACACATTTCAGATCTATTTGAAATTGATCGAAATACATAGTTTTAGTTTTTAGTTATATTTATAGATAGATTAATTATGGCAGATAGATTTAGCGAGAGATGAGATAGAGAGATAGAGATAGAGAGAGAGGTAACCAAAAAATTAAGTTTAGAATTATAGTTGGCTTTTTGCATAGTAAACTGTACAGGTTTCATATATATTTTTGCTCTTTATATAGTTGGATATATGTAAGTAGTTATGGCCTCGATCAAGATAGATATGTGGTTCCTGATACTGATTTCGAATTATTAATTTATATTCATTTTTTCTGGTGATAATTTTGCGGTACTAATTCTTGATATCTTGATGCTTTTTTGTGCTCGGATTTCTCGGTTATCTTTAGGCTGATTTTAGGATCGGATTTCTTTTGGGCGGCGCTTACCATGATTAAATCTTGTATAGGGGAACACTCGGCCGAATCGGTGGCAGCGATCTCGCTCTTTACCGTTGTCGCTGCTGTTGTGGGCGGCGTGGGCGTTGGCGTGGGCGGTGTGGGTGTGAGCGTGGGCGTTGTGGGCGTGGCAGGGGCGTTGGCGCTGGCGGCGAGCGACGCTTGAGAGCTGCTGCTGATACTGAGCGCTGCAATCGCTGCTGACGCCGTGGTTTCTGTTAACGCGGCAATGATGACAGTTTTATTGGCAACAAATGTTGATTAAATATCTCCTCCGCTTCTTGTTTTTTTTTTTTTTTTTTAATTTTTAGCACTTGTATTTGTTTTTCTTTTGAGTGTTTCCTTTTTTATTTGTGATTTTTCTTGAATTCTTTGTTGGCGCGAATCGAAGTTTTTTTATTTTTGTTACTTTTTTGGTATTTTCTTGACGGGTGGTTTATCGAGTTTGGGGATAATTGCACAGGATTTGATTTGTGTGTGTTTTGGTGAATATATAATATTTTATATATATATATGAGCTCTGTTTGCTGTTATCTATATATCGAATATAATGCCAATTGAATTAGTTTTCGATGTTCTTTTGCTAAGAATATGCTATAATGCCAATTGTGTGTCGTTAAGCTTTATGCGAATTGTTGCTACAATAAGTCGATGGACAGAAAAAAATAGAGCATGTAACCACTATTACTATTTGATTTTGAGCGTACTTTAAGTATTAATGTATTCCCTATAATGTACGATATATTAATATATCACTACTACCTTAGACGATTGTAAATATGTGAGTTGTATAGAGATTTGAAAACCGCTTTGAAAATTGTTTAAAGTTCGGATTGATTGTAGATTGTTTAGGATTAAGTCTCGAAGGTTTTACCAAGAGGAAAGTTGGTTTCTTGTCGCTAGAGATTGTCGTAGAATAGAGGTTCGATTTAGGATCTGTAAGGTGTGCTAAAAGCTAGCAAAAGTTCTTTATAAATATATGCCGTACAGATGTAGAGATGTATATATATAAATCCTATATTGTCAGAGTCAGTAGCTGCTGCTGACTGACTGATCTGATCTGATCTGATGTGTATATATATGAAATACGCTAATTTCGTGTGATTGTCAAAACGCGATTTCTTGTCGATCGAGGCATTGATTAGACCCGGCGATCCCCCAAAAACTCCCTTAAAATCGTAAAGCCCCGTCTTACCTTAAAAGCTACTTGTGATTGAGAGATTGAGAGAGAGTGATTGATTCGAGATTGGGTCTCTTGATTGACGCTGCTTGCTTAATATCTACAAATTGACTCTACAACACACGCCTCGTTACAACCGATATTCAAATGTCAGTATGCATAGACAATTAATGATTTTAATTATTTTTTTGTGTTGGACAAACACTAACGCGGGGTTTATTTATACATCTAATTCATTCCTGGCGATTTCTGTTTGATTTTTACCATCGTTTCCCGTCCATCCCCTTTGATGCGCTGATTGTTTGATATGTTGCTCTATTTAAAATGGGTTGATTTCGCTCTTTTGTAAATATTTATACTTAATTTTCGATTTAACAACCTTTATTCGCGCGGTTATCCCTTCACGTAGCTATGGGGCTATCACCTTTTTCCTTTCCTTTCTATCGCTTTGCGGATTTCCCTTTGTGGTTACCTTTGTTAATTGATTTTCTACCCCCAGCACTCATTAAATTACGCTCAAAATTAACAACCGAACATACAAATATATATAGATATATGTTGGATATATATGTATATATAAATTTATATAAAATTCACAATACTTTTCCTCGATTTCGCTTGTAAATATCTTTTGCAAATCTTCGATTACACTTAATTCGAATAAATATAATTTAAAATACTGTTCTGTATCGAATGAAATTCTTCAGATTTTCTTGATTTTAGCAACAATTCACCACTTTTTTCTTTTCTTTGCCTGCTTCTCGTTTTGTGTGATTTCTATTTGTTTTCTTAATATTTTGTTGTCTTTTGGGTTTGATTTTGATTCTTTAATGGTTTCTGTTTGATGGCTGATGGGTTTCTTTGAGGGCGGGTTTGGGTTTTTGTGGAGAGGGATTTTCGGATTTTGGGCTTAGAAAAATACCAGGGAACTCTTTCGCTTTGATTTCTCGTTAGATATATATTTTTTATATTGGGCTTGTGTCCTGCATTTCTATTTCAGTTTCTGATTGCTGGTCAAGAGATGGCAGAGAATTTGTGTGATTATTTTTCACCTTGTGAGGTATAAATGAAATTGAATGTTTTTGAAATGTAAATCAAATGAAAAGCTCTTCAGAAATAAATTGATAATATTTTTGAATTTATTTATACATTTTTGTGTAGATTTTTTGCCAATTCAAAGCCAAACTTGAAAGCTCCAAAAAATAGCAAAATATATTGTTGAAATGGGAAACCAAATGAAGTGAATAACAATTAAACACAAACGAATGAATAATAGTTATATGCACAAAATAAGAAACAACAAATAAAAAACGAGACACAATGGGCATGAATATTTAATAATAATTTGCTCTTATTACCAATTAAGTGTCGAGTCAGAGTCGGTTGAAGTTTTGGATGAAGAGTGAAGAAGAGTTTTTGTTTTTTGTTTTTGTTTACAATAAATATTTGCTTGTTTCTTTTTTTTTGTTTCGTTAAGTTGCGGAGACTTGTAATTATGGCTCTGGAACAAAAAATCAGTAAAAAAAGAACCAATAATTGTATGGAATATTTCGCGTTTTTGCTTAAATAATATTTTGTGCTCTCCTTGCCTCTCTCTTATTTCGAGTGTGTGTAAATAATTTAATTCTTTTTTATTGTTGTGTTGTGAAAAAAACACGTTTTTTGAAGCTACTCTTGGCTCTTGGCTCTCTGGCTGGATTCTGATTAACACACGCACGAAATTTCTTTGGCTTTACCGGTTTCTGTATTTTATTTTTTTGTTTTTGTCGTTGAGTCACACTTTGGCTTGGTGCAAAAAAATAAAAAAATAATATAATATAAGAAGAGGTAGAAATTTCAGGTAAGGAGCGAAGCGTGAGTTCAAGCCCATGGCTGGCCGCGTGGGCCAGGCCAAGTGCGAGCCAACAGCAGACGTGTAATTACAACAATAAAAATAAACTACGGGAATTATTCGGATGCGTACTTAGCAGTAGCAATAGCAATAGCAATGGCAATAGCGACAAGTGGCCAAGAGCGGAGTCGAGCTGTGTGTGCGGCCTATTGGAACGCTGTTGGCCATAAGGTTTTATGGCCAGAAGAAGTCGGCTACGTCTGCGTTTTTTTGTACCCCTCTACTCTTCGCCTCGCCTTGCTCCTCTTCTCCTCTTTCTTTTTGCTTTTCGCCTGCTATTTTTCTGTGTTTTTTGTTTTGCTTTGCTTTTATTTCAGCCTCTGCCTTTTTTTTCTCCAAACACAAAAACGTGTTTCTTTGTTGGGTTGTTCTGTGCGTTTTGCCGGCTCGAAAATTTCTTGGCCTATGTGTCTGGCTTAAACCAAAAAATGAAAAAAGAAGAGTGTCTTCAGAAGATTGAGAGAGTGAGCCAGCCAAAGAACCAGCGAGAGATTGATGGCTCAGAACTTGTTGTTGCCAAGGCCTATAAGAAGCGATGAGTTCGGATACTTGAAGAGCGCTTCTCGAGCAACGAACTCTCGGCTCGTTTTTTCGTTTATTGTTAAATTATTACTTGTTTTTTTTTTTTTTGTTTCTTGGGGAGCACAAAATATTGTAAGCCTTTCTTTATACTGTTTTGTTCTTGGCTTTGTACTTTTTGTATTTATTATTTTTTACTTTGTATTTCTTCTTACATTTTTTAGAGAAGTAGCACTGGGGGAAAATGAAAATTAGAGTTTAGCTTTGCTTTTGTTTGGTTTTTGGTCACACACGCGCAAAAAAGCCGGAAGCGGGTTTCGGATTTTCGATTGATTCTTTTCGAGATTTTACTATTATTTTTATTATTATTATTTCTTGCTTGTGGATAGAATTTCTCTAGAGTTCTCGGGAGTGGCTGTGATCTGTTCAAGTCGGGCACTGAATGTGAACTGCGCGTGTTATTTTCTTTTTATCATTATCCGCGTGCTGAGAGGTTGCGTTGCGTTGCGTTGTTGCTGCTGTTGCGGCCGTTTTCGATTTGAACCCGACTTTGATTTGGATATTGAAATTTTCGGAGGTGAGTTGCTGCTGCTGCTTCTGCTGTTGCTGTTGCTTCTGCTGCTGCTGCTGCTGCTGCTACTGCTACTGCGGCTACTACTAGAGGATGATGTCGCCTGGCCAGCGGAGGTGTGTGTGCTCTGCAATGATGATGATGTGGTGGTGGGTTTTCGTTCTGTGTGTTTTCTACGCTGGCAGCGACGTTGACTTCAGCTGAGACTGCGACTGCGACGGCGAGAGTAGAACCACCGGACTTTCAATACGGATGATGGTGATGATGATGTTGATAACTGAACAGAATCAGTGGAAACACGGAGCAGCACACCGATACGATACGATACGATACGTTATGGTTGCGACACGAGGCGAGTACGAGTACGAAGACGAGTACTACTATATTATTCCTATAGAGAGCCAGCGGCGGACAGAGTTTGGAACGGGTTAAAGCAAAGACTGTACGAAGACTGAAGTAAGAACGACTGGCATTCTAAGGTAATATACCTTTTTGTTTCGGAGTCCGTGAATCTGTTGCGCCGACGCCGGCGTTGACAGAGCCGCTGGCTGTGACAGCGACGGCGACAGAGGAGCGTGTTGTTAACCAAAATAAAGCAACAGTGGGCCTTCCTCCAAAGAACCGGACTTCGGGCCCGCAAAAACCGAAATCCAACCGAGCCAAGCCGAGAAACGAGAGGTAACAGTACGAACCCGAGAACCCAGAACCAAGAATCCATTGCCATCGGCTTCGTCGTCGTTTGGAATTTCTCCTCCTGGCAGCGACTACTCCGAAAAAATTGTATGGCGGAGAAAATATGGCCAGGAACAGAGGAAAAAAAGTGGTTCGTCATCAGTAGCACACCTTTGTGGTGCTCTCTTCTCTCTCAAATGTTGTTGTTAACCTGCTGCTGCTGCTACCTGCCGGCAGTAGTGGAATTTAATTTGTATTTCTCCTGCTCTCCTCAGGTGCGCAATTATCAAGTATCTTTTGTTCAGTACTAGCTACTACGAGGTAATGCCACAGAGCTCTTATACCACACAAAAATAATGTCAAGGAATAAAGAGATATTTAATATTCATGAAATATATCCATAAGATTGTGTAGAATAAATCGTATAGAGTGAGATACTTTTATGATTCATTTAAGATCACATTATAAGCTTTAGTAATGAACTCTTATACTGAAAGTATTTATAAAGAATAATTAATGCTTCCATTTTTTTTTTTTTTTTTTTGTATAAATAAAAGTATTGAGCGATATTTCTATCTTTGGAAAAATTTACTATAAAAGATCCTTTGGGGTTTTCAAAGCAGACTTCAGAATAAGTTTTAGAATAAAATCATACCGTTAGCTTTAGTAAAAACTAAAATGTTGGTTTAAGTTGGTAACTAGTTAATTTAACAAATACCACAATTTAATAGATATTTTTAAAGGGTAAGATAGATAGATAGATAGATATATTTGTTTATATATATTACATTCAAAATATGATTATTTCTTTTTAAATACAAATAAAATCAAATAACTAAATAATGAGCCGAATCTATAAATAGGGGAACAAGGATATAAGACTTTTGAGGATCAGAAATGGAGGAGTATTGTCCGTATTTCCAGCTTCGGTTTCTAAAACCCCGAAAGGGAAACCCCCCTTAAAACTCACGCCCTCTTCCCCTGCTCCTCCCTACTCCTCCCTCTCCCTTTCTTGTTCTTGTTACTATTGTAATCGCAATTGTTGCAGTAACATTACTGGCACACACACACAATCACACTCGGACTTCGCACACCCACGCACACAGACACACACCCACGTGAGATAGCGAATGCATGCGCCATGCGTGTGCGCCACCCAAAGGGGCATAAGCGAGACAAGGACACACCAAAAGGTGCAAAGGTGCAGGCGAGTGAGGGAGTAAGAAAGAGAGATAGAAAGGGAAAAAAAAGCCAAAACGACAACGACGTCGGCAGCAAAATCAACGAGAAAATAATAATTGTTACACCTGCTTCGGAAATGTGGCCCAAAAAGGGGGTGCTGTTGGTGGGTGGCCCATTCGGCTTTTCAGGTGAGCTTCCCGAGTGAGTGCCGCCACCCCCCGGCTCTCCCCTCGAGAAACGCACCAACGCAGAATGCCGAAGCGCGGAAAGCGCGTTGTTCGGAAAAACCTGACGAACGGAAAAGGCACAACGACAACGACGACGACGTCGGCGACTGATTTTCCCGATGACCAAAAAGCCGACGTCGACTCCTAAAATCGGCAGAGCGCATGACGCCAAGGTGCAAATTATGCGTGGGTATTGTAAGCCGTAATGTGTGTGTGTGCCTCTCGGGAAGTGTGTAAGGGGTGTTGAACCCCCCAAAGAATCAGGGGTAGAAATTAGTATAATTTTGTTGTAAGGGGTAACAGTTCTGCCATTTAACAGAATGCCAAGGGGTAGTTGCAGCCTCTGTTAGGGAAAAGCTTGGACCCAGAGCTTTCTGCTAAGTAAGGGAAGGTTTTATGGGCATTTGAGATTAACAAAAATATTAATAGTTGTTAAGAGATCAACACAGACACTTTTTTAAGACTTAGATTTTAATCTGAACTGTTGGTAAAATTAGCAATGAAATTTTATACACAAAATATTTGCTAAAATTGAGAATAGGATCTTCAGTTCCAAAATGAGTTCTAAAGTCCCAGCAATGAATCGGACCAAAATTATAAATATTGAAAATAAAAACATAAATTCCTAAAATGTCGTCTAAGGTCTAAGGTCAGTCTATCCAGTCTATTCGGTATTAAATTAAATATTTACATATCCAAAAGGAAAATTTCAATGAAATTTCTTTTTAATTTATTTATTTTTTAATTCTTTAATTATTGTTAAAAATGATTCGTTATAAAAACATAAAAAACATTCTTTTGATACGTAAGTTAATACATTGCAAATACCGACTCAAAAATATATTTACAGAAAGAAATTCCAATAAAAAATCGTTGTAATTTTCTAACAATAAATCTTTATTGTAATCTGCGCCAATTTAATTTTATTTCCAATAAGCATCTAAAAATTTAAAGCCCTCACAATCGACAGTATATATCCTCTCTTCAAAGGAGACAAATCCCTTAATGCACTTTTGCCCCCATCTGCCTCCTCAGCATGCAAATAATGCCATGAGTTTTAACTAATAAAAATAAATTTCATTCTTTTTTTATTTTTAAGAACCTTTAGCCTGGCTAGTCCGTAAACCGAGGCGAGGGTTTTAGCTTTGTCAGCGGGTTAATTCAAAATTTCCACCTTTCGACAAAAAAAAAAAAAAAAGAAAAATGAAATGCGAAAAAGAAAAACGCTTTTAGAGTAGCGTTAAAACCGACGACGAGCCAATGTCTGTGTGCATAAAAATCGCTTTGTTATTGTTGCAAGCGGCTGTTGTGGCATCAGCAGCAACAAAAACAAATGGCAATAACAATAACAACAACATGGAGCCACCGTCATCATCATCGTCATCGATGACGCCCGATGAGAGCTGTTGTAGTTGTAAACGGTTTATGGGATTTACGCGCAATTTGCTGGCAACTTTCATGGTGACTACACTGAGGGTTAAATTGGGTCTTAACTGGCTAAAAATACTACGAAATAATGCCAAATAAAATTAAGGAAATTTATGAGATACAATTTCTACGAGAAATACATATATTTTAAAAGAAAATGTGCGAGAGATAAATGCAACATAACAAAAAGACTGCCTTCTAAAACATGAACAATAAAGTCTATGATTAACTTTTGAAAAGTATTATAATAAATAAATATTATCTGCATTTTCCTTATTTTCAGTGCATCCCCTGTAAAGTGAGAAGAGGATTCAACGTTCATGGGGCACATATAAAACAGTATGCGCACCAATCTCTAAGCCGGGCTCGTTAAATGATTTGCGTTTGTTTTGCACCCCTTGAACCCCTCCCTCCTAAGGCGTCCATCGCTCTCTTGGCCCCTTGGTATTAGCCCGTATTAGCCCCAAAAAAGAAAAAAAAAAACAGTCAACTGTTATGGGTAGTTGAAAAACAACAATATAAAAGGAGAAATGTAAAACGCAGCTTACCTGCAGAGAGCATAAAAAAAGCGAGAGGCAAAAAAAGAATAAATTTCAAGCTCAAATATTGATTAAGCCGTAAAAATTGGTTGCTAAAAATGGCAATGGCCCAAATGCTTTACATAAAACTCGGCTCAATTGGCTGTAAAATCTGATAATGCAAAGAGAGAGGGCACCAGAAATCCGAAGGGGATTGCAGATGGGAAATGTGAACTTGTAGCCAACATTGTTGCATCAACAAGTTGGCCAAACAAGTACAGCCATCGCGCAAACAAAGCCGCATAGATCGTCTCAGTTGCAGTCGCTGTCTACGAGCAACTAGCAACTTGCAACGCCAGCAACATGCCGCATATATAAAGCCTTAAGTATGTGCATGTGGCTGTTTGCTTATTTATGTGTATTTGTCTGTATAAAGTCCCATAATTCTGCAGGATGTTTGGCGAAGAAGCGGGCAACACGGGGGAGGCAATGCAGCAGTTAGTCGAACGGCTCAGGCATGCAACAGGCAATGAATCTCAATCTCGGCCAGAACCCACCAACAGCTAAGCTCTAGCAGCGGCTAGAGGAGAAGAGCGACCAAGAAGAGCGACCAGCTCCCCAGTGCCGTTGACTTTGGCAATTCAAGTGCAACAAGCTGGCAGACCAAGACCAACACCGAGTCTGACATGGCAATATGGGGGAAAAGCTGAGAGACTCAATGGCCGAAACTTTAAGTACCCTAGTAATACAAGTGGTAAGATAGCAAATAAGATAAAAAGGTGATAGAAAACGCTATTCAATTAACACAAAATTGTACAATAAATATTTCCAGTTTTTATTTTATTAACAAAACAAAGAAAGCAGTAGAGATTTTCTTATAAGTTTAAAGTTACGGTCAATTCATAAGCATACAGTGTTGAGACAACATTCACTTAATATAATAATGAAACTATGAAATAAATATACAATCTAATTTTTTATGAAAAGGTAGTGTAATCTATTACATATTCTCCTACGTTTTTCTCCACAACTCTTAATTAAATTTCACCAAATAAATACACCCTTTTTAAGGGTACAACAAGCAAAGCCTTCAAGCCACAGACGACATTCGGAGAGCCCGCAAGTTGAATGCTTTTTGAAGAGAAATATGCGGTAACAGCATTTACTAGTCCCAGTCCCAGTCCCAGTCCCAGTCTCTCTGACTAAAGTCTTAGTTCCAGTCCAAGTGCAAGTCCAACTGGAAGTTGCAGCTCTAGCCAAGCGAATCTGGCGACCCACCAAAGAGAGCCCAAAGAACCCAAGGAGCGAATGTGGTGGATTGGTAAAATGGCGGAATGGTGCAATGGGAGAATGAGTGGAAGACGAGGCAAGGAGCCAAGATGGGCCAAGCCAAACCAAGCCAGCGAAGCAACAACGAAATGCACGAAACAGTCAACTTGCCACATTTTAATTCACTCGAATATTTCTTCTGCAGCAAGTATTCCCCTTTTTTCTTATACCCCATTTTGCTGGCCTTCTACTCTAGCCATTTCTATCTCACTCTTGGCCATTCTTAAGGCAGTGAAAAAAAATGTTTAATTTTAAAAAATCTTTAAAATATTTATAATATTGTTATCAATACGCACTAGCAAAGACTTTCTTTAAAAATCATATTTGCTGGACACAAATTCAGTGAGAATCTGTTATTTTATTAAATTGTGGGAAATACTTTATATTTTCAGTAAGAAAAATAAATAAATCCCAACATGAACACCCTATTTTTCTCAAGTGTAATAAATGGCAAAAACGCACACAGACAGACAGGGGGGGAAAACAGAGGCAGATGCAAGTTGCAAGCTGCAAAAGCAAGCTAGCTTCTCCTGCTTCTCGGGCTTCTTCTGGGGCTTAACTTGGCTCACGGCATTCCTTTCGAGGAACGCTGCTCTTGGCCATAAGTCGCCGCTGGTATGTGTCGCCTCTGAACTGCCCCCCACTTTCCACTTTTCCAAGCCAAGCCAAGCCAGCTAACCAACCAAGCCACATGGCAATAGAATTATGGTGAGCTGGGTCTGTCACTTGGTTTACTTTAACTCGAATTTATGGTGCCGAAAGCAAAATCTTCGGGCAAATGCAAATTGAGCAATGGAATTCCCTGTGGAACATGGCTCGTGAAACGATCTTTGTGTTTTGCTTTCATTATAATCATTATTTCTTGGTCAGCAGTGCCCATCTTTATTTCGATCTTGTCATGGCATCAACGAGATAATTGCCCAGAGTATGTGCCTCCCCTTTTAAGTCTCTAATCTTTTTCTCAGTTCAGTGGAGCATGCAACATGAAGGGGAGAAAGCCATGTTGCAGGCAGCAAGACGCCCTTTTTTGGCCATGAACTTTGTGTTATTCCAGTAAATATTTATGGAGCAGACCCCCTTTTATTCATTTTCTGCTGGCCAACATAAATGCTTCTTCAACATAAACCCTTATTTTCCCTCATTGACCCACCCTTGACCCAAAGCTCAGCACTGCAGCTGAGACTCAGTCTCAGCCTCAAATTCAGATTCCGAATCCGATTTCGATTTCCACACCCGGTCCAGACAACACGGGCCAAAAACCAATGCAATCTCTCATGGACGCCTTCCACATTGAAACATTTTCAATAACAAAATTCCAGCCAAAAAAACCAAAAGTCAGAGCAGCAGTCAAAAGGAGCAAGCCGATATAAAGGTAGATCTGAGAGCAAAGTGCACACCGTGCAAAAATACTAAAAAGAAAATATTTATTTATTAAGAATTAATGACGGAGAAAATTGGATAAAATAAATATATTAAAAAGGTGTATGGAGCTTTGAGTTTCTCATTCCAGAGCTGAAAAAAGGTTCGTTAAAATAAATCTCCTATGCAACTACTATTTTAGTTACTGAAATTGCATTATTTTCTTTGTATCCGTCATTAACCTCAGTGCATATAAATCGAGCGAAGAGCCCAGTCTCGACGCCGTCGCAATTATATTTGGACCGCAAATGAAACAAGTTTGGCAACTTTGGCAACGACAGGCATTTTGCGGCCCTGTGGCGGAGAATTGGTGGAATTACGGGTAGAAATCGGAGGAAACCAGGGTATCAAGGGAAACCGGGACGGAGGACGGGGTTAAATAGTAAAGGGAAAAGAGGAGCATCAGCAGCAGAAGCAGAGGCATCATTGCATCAGCGACCGCAACAGCTTCATCATCATCAACCGAGTCTGAGGATTTTTGCAGACTGCATTTTTGAAATGCCAACGGCTGTGTGTGTGTGTGGGTGCAGTAAAAAGGAAAAAAAAAGTAAATAAAAGGGAAAAGGCAGGAAAACATTTTGCAATTGCATCAATCGAAGCGAAGCCACGTCGTCCATTAGCCCAAGTGCTTACATATACTTTATAAATATATAAAAATATATATAGCCACAGGCTAGGGCTATTATCGCCACGCTAATGGCTCGTTATGATTTGCCAAGAAAGCGAGTCGGAAAGTCCTGGCGTTCTCGCGTAATGAAGCATAATCTCATTGTAACCACTTACAACCAATAAGGGCAGCAGCAACAATAATAACAACAACAACAGCAGGAGCAAGTCGGTGGCCGCACTAAGCGGATTGGGCCAACCCACCAGGGCGTCGTCCTTCTCCTCAAGGAGGCCAGAAGGAAGCCAGGCAATGGGCGACAACTACTTGGCATATCCTGGCACACTGACTGACTGACTGAATGACCACTCAACCAATACGTATATAGTACACAGAGAGAAATATTGCAAAATATATATTGAAACACATGTGAATTAAGTCAGGTTTTGGATTTTTAAAAGGATATTCAAACAGATGAATTTCCGTGCCCCTAAATATTTATATTTTTTTTATTAACGTCTCTAGGCTTCCATTTAGCTAGTTTTCTCAATGAATTTATGATGATAAATGTATTACAAATCTTCGTTCGACAAAATATATGTAACATATACATTTTTAAGGACATACTCTACAAATTTAACTATTCATTTAATTTTTCTACTTCCAAATTTCTTACAGTTTGTATGGCTCTTAACTTTCATAAATAACCATTCAAGTAAACTCACTTCATATTTATTGCCGTGTAGCTAACCCGCACCCCACATCGAGTGGCACTTTTTAAGTTTATTTACCTCGCAGTAGTCCCTTCCTGAGTCCTGCTATTCCCGATTCCTGGCTATTGATGTCGGCCGAGCTTTTCATTAGCGTGATTTGGCCAGAAAAGCATTATGTTTGCCACTTGACAGAAGTATTTCATTTCATTCTCTCATTCTCTACTTCCCACATTTTTCTCATCTCCTTTTTTTGTATTTTTGTATTTGACAAAAGGAAACTTGTTATATGCCTAATTTGAGCCAAGTGTGAATGGCGTAGAAAAACTGCCTGAACATATTTGGTTTAACTTCTGAAGAGAGAGCAAATGGAGTCCTTCAAAACGATGCCACTGATACCACATTTATTTTGTGTTCTTTTGTTATAATTATTCCACCTACAATGGATTTTTATTTTTCTAAGAAAAGGTTACGGCAACTTAATAGACAATGACTGGCAAGTTAATAGAGCAACTTTTGGGTTTAATAGAAGAATAAAGGGAGTTAGGGGGGTTTTTCTTTCGGTGAATCCCCTCATAATCAGAAAAAGTGAAAAAAGGAAACAGGCCAAAAGGGTTTTTTAAGCAATTTTAATTTCAATTTAACCAAAAGAACAAGGACCAGCAAAGCCCGAAAAATTAAGGTATGGTGAGACTCTTAAGACTAAAGGATACTCGCTAAAATTATTACATTTTAAAGAAAATATTCATAAAAAATCACCAGATGCAGACATCCTTTTGGACAAATTTAAACCCATAAAAAAATATGATTTTTATCGTTCTTAAACAAAACATTTAATCAATAAATGCTACGAAATTTTGTGAACTTGGAAAATCATAAATAATATACTCAAATTACCATTGAAAAGGCAGGGTATCCCCAAAATCAGCAGACCAAAGCCGAAAAATGGAGTCAAAAGTCGTTGTAGAATATAATTTGGTAACTGAAATCAAGTCCGTTGAAGAGCTGGAGGAGCCCTAAGACCAGCACGAGGCAGTTGGATGAGATGAAGGCAGAAACAAGGAGCAGCAGCAACAGCAGCATCTCGCCAACAATGGAGAAGATAATAAGACGCTGCCTTCGAAGCGGAGTTCTTACCTTTTTGGCGACCTTCGCCTTCGCTGCAGCCGGAAAGGAAAACCGAAATGGCAAAGAAGGAGAAGCCCTGATTGGAAGGAATTATATTGCCGGCTGAGACTATGGCTGCTGGCTGGCTGCACCGCTTAAATTGTGATTTATTGTGCTGCTTACCGTTCTCCTTGCCCGCAGAATGCGTTTACGGCGAGTGCATTTAGGATTTCAGTTTAAATAAAAACTAACGGCTGCTCATTAGCCGCAATGTCTTCTTTTTTTTTTATCAAAAAAATGTTTAGCAAATGCCAGACAATGAATTTGAATGAAATCAAAAGCAAGCCACATCAAATGGCCACAAAAAAGAGGCTTCAAGTTGGCTTTAAGCCATGCTGGCCAGACAATAAGAGCGAAGGCCAAGCTGGGATTTTGACTTAAAGCCAACGATTAGGGATGTCGGCGGATAGATAATGAGCCTTTATCAGGCTGAAAAGAACCTTGGAAATTATTTCAAAAAATTATTTTTAAGGACTCTCTTTTAGGGATTATTTTTGGAGTTTTAAAGTTAAGAAAAAGGCTCAGTATTGAGGGTTATTTTGATTATTTAGTGCATATTTGGTTCTTGCAATATTCTATTTAATTTTTAATTAAATCGAGAAAAGCCTAAATTTTGTAAATAAACAATGTATTATTTCCCTTTCAGTGAGTGAAAAATATCCTTGGCAGGGCAATACAAGTAGAGAAGCTGACCAAAAGCCAGTTTGGCAACTGCCACTGCCAATAATTTTCTTACTTGTTTTTTTTCGCATTTTTGTTTTCGTATTTTTGTTATATCTTGTTGCATTTTTCCTTTTTGTTTATTTCGACGATAGCGCGCCATTTAAGGGCCTCAAGGCCAAGGTTTAACGAGCCAGGCCGAAGACAAAAACAGAAAGAGAAAAGAGGCAACACAGGCACAGAAAACTGATCGCAATCGGGGCCGAAAAGCGAGGTTTTTTTTTGCTGATTTTGCCAGGCACTGAGCCAAGTTCGGAGGCCCAGGTTCGAGGTACCTCCAGCAGCAGAACTTGGCACACAAAGCACAAGGCGGCGAAGCAACAGGAAGAAGTGGCATGCCACACGATTCCATGCATAATAAATGCGCAACTGGTGTGTGCGATGAAACCGGTTTTAGGAGATGCCTTTGCCAAACTGTTATACCAAACGCAGGGGCAAAATCCAGCCCACTTGGCCAACAGAAAAGCTCGCTGGCTCTCTCAATGGAGGGGCAAGGCTTCAATGTTGGCCAACAGTCTGCGAAAAGGACGATAGAGGGGCACCAGCTACTGGAGCTTTCGGAGCTATGTTGGCTAACATCAGTAGAAGAGTGGCAAGCGGGAGATGTTGGCAATGGGGCCGTCAGTTGGCCGACAAGCGGAGCAGCTATATTGGCCAACTTCCGGCGGCAAATCAGCGCAGCAGACAGCCAAGCAACAACTGACGCGCAGTCTAAGTGGCAATGCATTAAGAAAAATTCAAATTAAATATATTTGTATGGATAAATGTTTAATTTTAAAGAAAAAAATGTTTTGAAATATAAACTATTCGAATTTGGTTTAATATTTGCAAGAATTCAGTTTAAATATGCATTTAAATCATTTCTAAATATTTACAAATTAAACACTGCCTGGTTTTTGTATTTCAAAATAATATCTTTCGAATTTAAGACTCTTTTTACCCATTTCCTAGTTTTCCCTCAGTGTGAAAATTCTATGGCTGGCTAGGCATTTGATTGGCCTCGCAAGAATGCAGATTCTAACAGCCAGTCGCGTTTTCCGACTTGCCTCTGTCTGGGCCAAGAGCAGCAACAGCAGCCATGGTCATGGCCAAGACGGCAAAGAGCAAGAGGAACCAAGAGCCGCTAGACAAGTTGAACCACTTGGGGCTCCCAAGACTGGGAAGAATACGAGTACATTGACCATTTTGGCCACAACGACGACGACGACGACGAATTCTCCGCCTGATGACTGATCGCTGTTGGCCATGAGAAAAGTTACAACACTTGTTGTCGCGTCGCCTTCTCGGCATAGCGTAACATTTCTCATGAATTGCAACTAAATTTGTAACAAAAATCGCAGACAACAACTGGTTTGAAAACGTGGTTTCATCAGCGTCTGCTATTGGCAGAAAATGGGTGAAAATGGGAACCGAGTTCTCTTGAGAAGAGAGTGACTTGCTTAGAAAATTATGGTTTTCACTAATTCGCAAATAAGTGCCAAGTGTCTATAATGCCGTTGATAAATATTTGCATTTGGCATTTTTTAGAGGAGAAAGGAGATTTACTAGTTAGTTCTTCTGGGAAAGAAAATAGAAATAAATAATAAAGCATACATAACTGCTGTATGGAGAAAATATAATTATTTTCTGGTTTAGTTTGACCCAAAATTATAAGAAAGTTCTAAAAAGATTAAGACAACATACTTATATGTCTAAACTAGCTCTAATTAATATTTAAATACTATTACAAATTCTATAGTATTTAAGATTGAATTATACATGGGAAAAGTATTTCAATTAAATGTATAATTGTGAAATCTTCAAAGCTAAGAAACTTTTAATTTATTTTAACTACACTTTCAACCTAGTTTTCCTGTTAGTTAAAAACCCACTAGGTATTTTCCCGACGCTCACTTCAATTTCCCAGTTATTATTATTTATCTTGGAATTCGCTTTTAACCAGTTCATTCAGCTTGGCAACAGCCACCCAACTTCGGAGTAATGCATTCAGCTTCAGCTGCTGCCTGTCACGATCGCGACCACACAGCCATGGATATGGCCATAGAGGCTTAGTATCTGCATCTGTGTATCTATGAATCTGCACGAGTATCTATCCATCTATGTGCTGGCTGGCGTTTATTGACCCTAATGAAGTTGGTGAAGCAGGGGTAGAGCGCATTCCCACATGGCTCGCGTTCGTGGCCAAAACAAAAGGCGGTGCGGCGTTGCATTCAAATTTCAAAGTCGAGCTAGAAGCGAGGAGCGTGTGTTACAAATGCAATATGCTTTTGGCCAAGTTCAAGAGGCAAAGTCAAAGCCAGCCAGCAGGCAAACAAGTCCATTTGCGAAAGGTATTTCTTCTCCTACCTCCTGCCGCTGCGGTTGCAATAAAAACCAGTTTTGGGACTGCATTTTTGCCATGTTCTGTGCTCTTGCCACAAAAGCATTTAAGCAAAAGTCGTCGTCATCGTCTGCCAGGCTGGATTTATCCCCCCTGCCCCTCAACTACTGTTGTGGTCGATATAAAAATTTATGTCGTTCGACATGGCATTTTCCTTTTTGGCATTTTAATTGAAATGCTTCTTAAGAGAGACGGCCGCCATGAGCCCTTGCAGGAATTTCTCACAAGTATTCAAATTTAATCGCACATCGCCAAGAAATCATCATCCTTTTAGGGCGAACATCAGGCTAATAATAAAGTTCTCAAAATATGCCAAACTTTGGGCGTAACAACAAAAGGCAACGCAGGCCAAACTTTAGCATAATAAATAAATAAGGGGAAGTAAATTTCAGCGGGAGTAAGTAAGATCCCCGTAAAATACGACTGGCAGACCTTCTAATGAAAATAGATTTCTTGTTTTTTCGCACTTTCCCTTTGAATAAATAATAATTTATCATAATTTGCCCAGATGTACTACTGATTTATATATATACAAACTTTAAACTTACGTAAAACATGGTATGGTTTCAAAAGGCCACAAAAACTCACCTGAAACGAGACAGAGAGGAAGTATAAAATCAGAATTAAATCAGAAACTTTAAATAAAAGATCAAATGTAATTTAAATGTTATTTCCATATATATGTATATATGTATTCTGCATTAAAATAACAGCAGGAAATGGGAGATGGGTGGTGGCATTGGGCAGGAAAAGAGGGCGGGTGGTGGTTTTTCAAGGGGGGCATTGAGAAGTGGCAGCACCAAAGCTCCTCAATTATTAATGCGTTTTTGTTCATTGCATACTTCCAGGCTGCCAGCGAGAAATAAACTCACAAACACATACACACAAAGCCAAAGCCAAAAAGCAGGAGAAATGAGAATTCACTTTGATTTGTTCAGTGTACAGACGCGTTCAAGTTTTTGAGGAAAAAACTAAATAAATATTGGCTAAATAAGCTAAAAAATTATGGAAGAACTATAGGATTATTTGATAATAAAATTCTGACAACAAATTGAACTATTTCAAAATAAGTTTATTAAATGGATATCTTAATTTAAAAAAAAAAAAAAATTTATTTTTAATATTCTTTATATTTTTAAGTTCAATATAATTTTATACAAAATCATAAAAAGTGTATAAATCTATTATTATTATTACTTATTTCTTTTTGCTTTAATACAATTTTCCATACACATTAAACATTTAATAATATCTAAAACATTATGTAAATATTTTTAATTCTGATTATACATATTTCACTAAACCGAAAATAACTCCTTTGCTATATTAATATTTTTAAAATTCTTTTTTTAGCTCTTTAAAAAATGTATTTAAATCTCCACTCATTTTTAGCTACCTTCGACTGTTGAACATTATTTGCAGTTTATTGTTTTTTACTTTTTACGTTTTTTTTTTTTTTTGTTTTTTGGCCAGCTCTATTTATAACTGCCACACTTAGTGGATTCGTCGCTGTCTCCTTGCCACTTGGCATGAGTCTCACATTTCAATTTGGGCGTATCCCCTTGGAGGAAAACCCAAGCCCCCCGACCCTTTAAATTTTCCCCTGACAGAAGCAGCAACAGCAGCCTAATGTCTAGGGTGTTTTAGCAAACAAATTACTTTTAATTTTCAGTGACTTTGATTTTTGGCAGTGTTGTTGTCACTGCCACAGGCAGGGGCACAACCAACCCAATACCGCACCCCCTCCTTTTCTTTGAAATCACCTCCATCCCCCAAAGACACTGACTAGGCATCTTTATTATCATTGGTTTTAGTGGGCTCACTTTCCTGGGCTTTTTATTTTACTTCTGCACTTGTCACATTCTTTAATACTCTTTCTGAGGATATTTGGATTCGAAGAGTGGATTGAAGGTGTTTGTAATTTTACAAAAAATATTTGTTATGGTTTTAAGAGTTTGTTAACTTCTTTACTAATATTTTAGTATGTAAATGTTTCTTGAAGGAACTGCTATAAAAAATATTTAAACGGTCATTAAAGGCGATACATGATTAAATATAGAATGTTGTGAGCTAAAATTATTAAAATAAATCATTAAATCATCAAAAAATTAACAAAAAAGATCTTTTAATACTTAAAATTTGTTTAAAAATTGTTTCCCAAAAGAAAAAGAACAATTTATAAAATATTTTTTTAGAGTACATCCGCAATCGCTAATCATTTCTAGTTTTTTGATTATTCTTTTTTTATTGGTACTCTGATTGTTTTTCTTCCTGCCAAACACACACACTCGTGGTTGTGCGTGTGTGCGGAAAAAGGAGAAGCTTGTAGATAAAAAAGACAAAGGGAAATATAATGGGAGAAGGTGGAGTAAGAGGAGGGAAATGGCAAGCAAAAGTGACTTTTGAGTGACAAATTGTTTTCAAATTTCAACTGTGTGTGTGTGTGTGCTTATTTGTGTTAATGGCATAAATTTGCATAAAAGCATTAACTGTTTATTTGCTTTACCGCCGCCGCCACTGCCACTGCCACCCCTTTGTGCAAATTTGCAAATTGGCCAAAAGAGAAATGAAACAAGGCAATACAAAAATTCAAATCACATTTTTTGACTCTCTCAGTTCTTGGGATTTCCCCCCATCCTGCTCCCCGTTCCACTCCCTTTTTGATTTTCCCCATTTTCCTCATATGAGCATCACTTGAGAGAGCGAAAGTGAAATGCTGTTGATTAGGGGGCGAGAAAGAAAGACTAAAGGAAAATGTTACCTTGCAAGTTATTGAGTGGATTCCTGCCTTTTCCCCTCGGGGGCCAAATGTAATTTTTTGCTCGAATTTTTGCCCCCGAATTTCGAAAAAAAAAGCAAAACAAAAAACTGAAAGGAAAACAGCCTCCTGATTGAATTGTGACAAACTTACCACCCGAAAAAAACCAACCCCAACTCCTGCGAGGGCCAAGAATGCAAATTAAAATGAAGAAAAGCACGAGGGGTTGCAAATAAAATCAAAACACTCTCACCCACACACACATGCATAAGGTATTACCACTAATAGCACTCGGGGGTTGGGGTCGAAAATAATGGGCCGTGTTTCTCTTCATTTTCCATACCGAAATTTGCCGTAAAATTGGAAAATCTCCAGAGGAAATACCATAAAAATTTGTCGGAAAAGCGAGGAAAATGAAGAGCAAGCATAAATTATTCAAATCAATTTCGATTGGGGTAAGGGGAGGGAGGCTAAAAAGTGGCAGGAGTAAACTAAGGATTAGATGCGCTCAAGGACGCCAAGAAAGGATTAAAGTAATGCAAGCCACTAAAAGGGAGGCGGAAAAGCCTAATTACACAGCAAAGAATTTAAGAAAATAATAAAAACAAATCAGAAAAATATTGAAGAACAAATAATAAATAAATTCTATGGAATATTTACATCAATTTCTTATCAATACTTATTAGACGAATTTTAAACATTTAATTACAAATAAAAATATAAGAATATCAGTTCTTTATGGTTTACAATTAATCTTTTTAAATGTTTTAAGAAAATAATGCTAGAGGAGGTGATCCTAAATCTCTCAAAACATCTCGAAATTTATAAATAGTATTTTGTAAAACCTCTTTCTTGCTTAAATTGTATGAAAAAAGCGGGAGGTAGATAGCCAATGATGGGCATTAAGCCAGCTTAAAGGCCGTAATATGTTGTGGCTGAAAATTACATCAGAAACGGGATGGGAGAAAAAAAGAGCCCAACAAAATTGGCAGCCAGTTAAGTTGAGCTTCGCGCTGCTTTTGCCTATTAATTATATGCAAAGAAATGTTGAACAAGGCCGTGAAAAAGGCTTACACGCCAGGCCTCAGCAAAAGTCGCTCACGGAAAGGACTAAGCCCAGTTGCGCCTTTGTTGGCTTTTATCATTAAAGAGACTTCTTCCCAAAAAGAAAAATGAAAGAGAGTCCAAAAAGAAGCATTACAAAAATTAACGAAACAACAGGGAAGAAAATGGAGCCATCACGTGGGGGTGGCTGGGGAATTTTCACACTTTTCCTTGCAACTTTCCGCCCAACACTTTGCCGCAACGGATAAAGTTTTTCTTTTGACGGCGTCATCATCTCTCTGTCGCGCTCTCATGAGAAATGCATGAATATCAAATTAGGTTGAGAAGTGTTAATTTCGAGGCGCCAAAGAGCCAAAGCCAACTCTCTGTGCTGCCTCTCCTCATTTTCCCCGGAATGCACTTGATGCGAAATTCGCTCGGACTGCGTGTAATTCATTAAAAATAATTTAACACTCAATTGACTTTTATGAGCGAAAACATTTTGCAATTGCATTTGCCACACGTGAAAAAGCCGCCTCCCCCACCGCCGCTGTGTGTGTGGCCGAGATGAAGTGTGTCCGTCCGTCCGTCTGTCAGGCCCAAAATTATCGGGTTGACATCAACTAATTTGACTAATTAACGGCTCAATAACGTTTGACTAAACAACGCACACAAATTGGCCAATTAGCAGGTTAACGTGATCCCGGCGACAAATCAAAACTGAAGCGTTAGAAAAAAGTTTAAGCTAAATGCAGTAGTGGGTGGAAAAAAAATTATGTGCTTGCCATATAATAGCTTCATTTCACGCTATTTTAGTATACATATTAAACTTTTCAGTCTTTAAATTATATTTTTAATAAATTTCACATGAAAGCTACAAAATATTAAACACAAAGACCAACCGATAATTGGTGGCAATTATAAATGGTTAACAAATGTGGCTTAAAAAGGGTTAAAAGGAAGATAGCTAACGAGATAAATATTAAGATGCAACTTAATTGTTCTAATTATTATTTCAAATTCAAAAATAAATGTATTGCTTCTAAAAATTTCTATTATACCGTGTTAAGCCTGATATTTTATTTCTATCAAAAAATAAATCTTCAATCCCTGCTCCTCATTATAAATA
Organism: Drosophila mayri; assembly: GCA_008042485.1. Classification (NCBI taxonomy): domain Eukaryota; kingdom Metazoa; phylum Arthropoda; class Insecta; order Diptera; family Drosophilidae; genus Drosophila; species Drosophila mayri. Next base: position 137,612 of record VNJN01004099.1, on the reverse strand, counting down.
AATTCCATAAGAAAAAACCATAAATAATATGAAGAGAAGACAATTACATGCTAGATTAGATCAAATCCGCTGTCAACTGCTAATCTTGTTGACATCTTTCCTAGAAAAATTCTATTTAATAAACTGCGTGACTGCTACTTGAGGGTCACAGGGTCCATGTTCACGTTCACATTCCCATTCACGTTCACATACACGGTCCCATTGCACGAAGGAGTAAATGTGCCATATAATTTGTTACTTTTTGCATATGTTGGATGCCATTAGGAACAGATATATATATATATATATATATATATATATATACAAAGTCAGAGCAGGAGCTGCTAATGCAAATCCCACGTGTATTTATTTTGGAGATTTTGTAAACTTACGGGGAAGCCACGCCCCCTGTTTTTACCACCACATTACACACATTCGCCCCCCACTTGGGTGTGCGTGTGTCTTTTTGTGTGTGTCTCTGTTGGTTTGCTGCTGCTGCTGCTCCTCGTTGTCATTGTCACGTGTGAAGTGCCATCGAGTGACACAAATGAAGTGGCTGCTATTAGCTTTAAAGCGAGCTGACAACGTTGTTGCTCACACACACACACCCACACACGCATGTCCTTGAAGTGGGTTAAACTTTTGGTGGGGATGTGGCTGTATGTGTGAGTTTAAACTATACCTGACACTGCGGATAATCCCTTTAAACTGAAATCAAAGGATGCGGGCATCATTTGGAACTGGGGATTAAGACTCTAACTAATCAACAGAGTTGGAAATCTCTCTGGAGATTTGAAATCATCTAAAAGGATGTTTGAAGAATGTAGTGGAAATGTATGAAATGTTACTTCTTAAAATAAAAAATGTAAAGCAAATGTTGCAAAAGTTTATTTTCAATTGGAAAATCATATCATATCAGGATAAAATTTACTTGGTTTCACTATTAAAAACTATAAATGGAATCTAAATTTAATAAGTTGTTCCAATTGAAGTTTTAATTAGTAAAAATTCAAGTGCCACTTATTTTGCGGCAGTGCAAGAGTTAAAATGTACTACTCTACGCTCCAGAGAGAAAGATTGGCTTTGACTTTGGCTCAGACTTAAGCTGCTTGACGTAGAAGGCATCTGCGAACCATTCCTTTGAATTTCTGGCCCCTTTCCCTTTTATCTGAGTAAATTAGCTTATCCGATACATCAAGGATGTTTCACCATGAGCCACCGAAGAGGCAGCTCGTCAGCTTCTTCTGAGCCAGAAGATGCTTCTTGATGCTGCTGCATAATTTAGCAACATTTTTTCTGCCACTTTCATTCAATTTGCACCCGACAAATCTTCGGGGCGGGCTCTCTCACTCATTGAGGTTTTGACTGCTTTCGCACTTGGCCCCTTGTTGTTTGAGAGCAAAAAGGGCTAACTTGCTGCTGTCGACACCATGAAAAATTCACTTAAATTGTAATTTACTTGCAGTTGCTTTCGGTAAACCTTTTGCTTTACGTACTTTTGCTTTTTTCCGCCCCTCTCTAGACAAATCTGTTTCGTTGTTGTCTGCGGATGTCTGTGCCTGCCTGCCCGTCTGCCACATTGTGCTCTTGTTGGTGCTCAAAAATTCCTTTTGAGAAATTGAATCCCTGGCATGCTGGACCAACACGAATCTGGCAATCCCAATTCAGAGTCCCAATCCCCCCATGTTTGTTTATCCACGCGAGTGTTCCTGACTCCTTCGACTTTGCCAGCGTCTTGGTCCTTTCACTTCCATCCAATTCCTGTGTGTGTGCTCGTGCATTTGTCTCCGCTGCCATAAGCACCAATGGGATTTCTGCTGCTTATCTCATTTTCAGCATATTTTATCAAAAACATGATAATATATATTTCACGCTCTGTGAGCGGAAAGTCGGCCCCCGGTTGGCCCTCAAGTATTTTACTCTAATTTTGACTGCCGAGAGACGACGGCTTGATTGACTTAAAGTTAAGTGTTTGACAGGAGCAAATGCTTATTTATTGTCTGGGAATGCAGCTTGACTATGAGATGGCTATTTAATAGATTTTTGGAAAGCTTAAATATAAATAATTGGGGTGGGATAATTTAGAGGTATTTTAGTTAATATTTATGCAATTCGAAACGGTAAATAAGGAAACATAAATTATATTATGGTGTCATTACACTTAATCAATATGTAATTATTTGCATTAATATTTACAACTTCAATGAGTCAAAGGAACTATGCGCCCTCTTAAAAGCACGCTCTTGTCAGTCAATTCAATTTTTACTTATTTTCCCAAAACTTAATTCAAAAATGTCTAAGCATTAGTAGTATTTCCATAAAATGTTACGACTTTTATATGATAAAAATGCCACTTTACAGATTACAAAAACCACACGAAATGCTTTGAGAAACTGCCTTGACCAGAGAGAAACATCTACAAAATCCGATTAAAATTAGTTTGTTTTGGACTCGCCAGAAAGTGCAAAAGTCAACTTTTGCACACACGCAAAGGAAGCTGCATATACTCCCTCGATCATGTATATATAGAAAAGTCACTTAAGCGCACAATCTGTCAGCCGTTTTGACCAATTAAAAGTTTTAGCCCTAATACGCTTCATTTGATAAAGTTACGCACACACACTGAGACCGAGACCGAGTGCACCAATAGTGGAATTATAAAGGAGAAAGAACAACTTTCGGGGGGCCATAAAAAATACAAGAGAGAACCAGAAATAAAAAGTTTTAAAGGCAGCTAAAAAGCAGCTAAAGAGAGAGAGAGGAGCGGCGGGAGCAACTTTTGTTGCTTATTGAAATTTATTGAGATTTATACATAATCTGTGCCGCCCCCCTTCGCGCACAAAAAAAAAAAAGAAGCGAAACTTTCTTTCTTTCGCCCAGCTGTCAATCACAGTGCAGGCTGGACAGGACACCCTCCTTTCTTCAGCCTTCATCCTCCAGTGACCAATAAAAAGCGACAGGCGCAAAAACATTTGATGAAATGCCAAGAACGAGACGCCGTCGACGAGGTGGTCGTCATCTGTCCAGGAAATAAGCGCCAATTATGCCACCAGCAAATGCGTTTCGACTCAGGTTTTAGGTTCAGTTCAGTTCAATGTTCAGTTTAGCTTTTTCGCAGCAGGAAGCCGGCGGAAGGACGGCCATCAGCTGGCCGGCCAGTTAGCGCCACCAGAATTCATTTCGTTTCGCTTCTTCCAATTTCAATTTCAATTTGCTGCACGCTGAAATGGCCATGTCGTCGTCCTCGTCCTCGTCCTCATCCTTATTCCGATTCCCATTCCTATCCTCATTCCCATTCCCACATCTATCCTCGTCTTTATCCCCTTGGAAAGAAGTCCTCAAACCGTGAACGTTTTCTTTGGCCGCTGTCTCTCAAAAGCGTTTCTACACTGAGATAATTGGGTTCGAAGTAGGTAAAGAATTTATATAAAATTATAGAAAATATTTCTATATTTCATTTAAAAAAAGCCAACTGAATTTTTGTCGGTTTAACAGTCTTTAACATCTGAAAACTCAATTGGTTATCCCTGCTTTGCATTGTCTGAATTATGAATATCATTTTCCCCAGTGTACACATCTCCCCTGTTTTTTTTTTCCTGGGTGCATACCGATGCGGGGGACTATCTGCTTGACCAAGCGCACACGGCGACCCGGCGACCAAGTCTCGGGTGGGGAGTGAAATGGCGCAGAGTTCGGGCGGGGGTTGTATCATTTTGTACGCACTTCCGCTGGCTCATAAAGGGATTTTCCTGTATCTTGCATCCGGCCCGCTGCTGCTTCTGTTCCTGCTGCTGCTCCTGAGTCCTCTCCTGTTCCTTCTCCCGCTCCTCCTTCTCCTTTTCCTTATCCTCTGTTGCTGCCTGTCATCTTGCGCCAATGGGTCATCCATCTCCCATTTTCCTCCTTTGGTCCGCAGGCCGCAAATGTTTTATTTATGTGTGGACAACGACGACGACGTTGGCGGCGGCAAAGTTTTACTTAAATATGCGTGGCTGTGGGCTTGGAATCAGGTGTGCACAGCCCCGGCCCCGCCTCGCAGCCTCTGTTCACCTTTTCTCCAAGTCAGAGCCCAGACATGTGTGATTTCAGCCTTTGATTGAGTGGTGTTGTGCGCTCCCAAATCCGCAAAATAGATTTCCCAATTGACACATTTTTATCCTTTGCTCCCTTTGCGTTTTTCTTTTTTATTTGGACTTTGTTTTTGGCACGTTTGGTTTGGTTAATAAGATTTTAATATTTATAGCAACGCAGAAAAAAAAAACAATGGCATTTTCTAACTGATTGGACAAAGCAAAGGTAAGGGTATTTAATAAAGAAAATTTAAATATTACCCAAAAATGTATATGGAAATATATTGTTTAGAACCTAGAAATATATGCTTCTTGCTGATTAAGAAATCATTTTGAAATACATTTAATTAAATCGAATTTACAGCTTAGCTCGCGAATAAACCGCCAAAGAGTTGAAGGGCTTCAAGTATAATGACGAGGAGGTCCTTCCTCGCCCAGGCGTTTATTCATTCATTTCGTTTAACACCCCGAGCACGCCCCTCTACTTCTACTTTATTTGCTTTGTTGATTGTCAACATCAATTATTTAACTTTGGCCTAAAACTCCTTCGAGCCTTCGAGCAGTCCTCTCACACCCATTCTGATCCTTTCGTGGGTCTATTTAAAAACAGTCAAATAAGCGCACATAAAACTTATCACGCCTGAATTTGTCAGCACAAAAGCCAGCGAGGAGGACCCCGAAAGCAACCCTTTTTTCCGACTTTTACGCATCCTTTTCTTCGTACTTTTCCCTTTAGGTTTTTTTTGTTGTTGTCCTGGTATTTCCTCCTCTTTCTTTTTTTTTTGGTTACCAGTTAGTTGGAAAATTTGTCGCGGCTTCGACACTTCGCACTTCATTTTGTGTTTGTCTTGTTGAATGCTAAATGCAAATGCTTTGCATACTTTATGCCGTTTTCTACGCTTTTTTCACACGCAACCGAGCGGGTTTGCTGTTTCGGTGGTTTTTACCCTGGAAAAATGGGCGAAAGGGGGAAAACTGGGAGCGGTGGCGGCCACTTAAGACAAATTGCGTGGGCCGCCAAACAAAGGGAGGAGAGAGAGAACACCCTTTCAGAAAAATAGGCAAGACTGGTCGGGAAAAGAACTGAAAAAAACTGAATATAAACAAATTCACTCTCACTCATTTCCGCGCCATTCAAAAAGTTCATACACAATAAGCAATAAGTATGATGCCAGAAATCTGCAAGGCAAAGAAGCAAAGGGTTCTTCTACCATCTTTTCTTCCCGATTTTCCCCCTTTCTCTGTTTTTTTTTTTTTTTATACTCTGAGAAAACTTTGAGGAGCTCACTTTTTTATGCCGCCCACTTGAGCTCTCCTCGAGTATTTCACGCCGATTTCTGGCCATGATTTTTTTTAAACTTTTTTTTTGGAAATCTGGCATAGACAGCGGTTCAGTTTGGTGGGAACTTATTTTCTTTTGAATATTATGCTTAATTTTCTGCGGCTTGAAAACTTTTCGAGTGGCCAACTTTTTGCCAAGCGCTTTGTGAGTAATTAAGCAATTATATAATCGTTGTGCCACATCAAGTATCCGCCATGTGTACGCGTTGGGCAATAAATATTACCAATTTCCCTGGCCCCCGGCCTGACTTTGCCTGCATGCATGCTGAGAGCCTTGGTCTGGCTTTCACATCCATGCATAATACGACTTTATGGCCAAGGCAAACTCATCGGCGCAATAATCCTTGCATTGGTACTACTAACACATACACTGCGAGAAAATGACTGTTAAACTAAACGGAAAAGAAACTGGAAACTACCTTTTATCGATAAAATCGATATTTTGAAATTAATTGTAATATTTTTCTACATTTTGAATAAAGTTACAGTTCAACTTCTTTTTTCCTACTTTAAATTCTTTGTATTTTTCTATGTGTAGCCCCCGCCATCTGCGTGTGGGGGCGTGGCAAATGGCTGTCATGTGGTTTTATTAGAAATTGTTATCGCAGCGCCTGTTGCAGCTTTTGCTCCTAGCTGTAGTCCTGCTCCTGCTCCTACATTGCACTCTGTTGGCGCTTAAGTTTTGATTTTTATCTGCATGTGGAGTGGGCGTGGCATCCGGATTGGCATCAGGACCCTTAGAGGCCGTGAGAGGCCCGGCTTATTGCTCCATTCGCTATTCGCTTGGCGGCCACAAGTGCTTTGTTATCTGCGGAATTAAAAAACGTCGCCATATTGCCGGGGCTTGGCTGACAGGCAAAGCTGCTGCTTCTGCTCCTGCTTTTCCTGCTTTTCCTGCTGCTTTGAGTGCACTTTTAGTGCCATAAATCAGAAATCGGTCCTGCGGCTGCTGCAAGTTTGTCCCGTATTGAATAGCCCTGTGCGTGGTTCGGCTGGCTTTTATTATTGTAATGTAAATACAAATTTATATTGGCATCGTAAAGGTAAGGCCAAGCAGAAGAAAAAAAACCAAGCGAAAGGGAATCCTTTTGGCGGAGCGGCAGCTCCTTAAGTGCACACACATTTACGGCATTTGGAAACCCCATATACACGCGGAAATCTCCTGGCCAAAGCAATCGCATTTCCAATGTCAATATTTGTATTTGCTTTCTATGCGAATGCGAATCCTGGGCTGTTATTGTTGCCTGCCTTCCTCTTTTTTTTATGATTTTGAATTTTATGTTTGGCATTACGAGAGCGACAAAGCCATATGATGAGAAGATAAGGGTAAAGGTACAGTGGGAGATGATATTATACTAAAGAGTGGTCTTTAAATTAGAATTGAAGTTATAAAGTTCCGAATATTTTATTATATATATATTTTTTTAAGCCAAAAAAGTTAGTAATTAAGTCGGTTTAAATATTTCAACTCCGATTTTTGTATAGTTAGATGGAAACAATATTAATTTTAAGTTATTTTCATATGGTAAAACACACTTTTCATGATTAATTATTTAATATTAAGTTCTTCGAATAATTACTCGATTTTTTCCTCATTTCGCCACTCTTTTTTCTCACAATTTCCCCACTGTCCCCTTGTTGCATATGCCACACACCCACAGATGCCAGATTACTTCACCTATTCATTTTATTGTTGGCTACACTTTGATGTCATTAAAGCATCATCCTGTGGCGACCTTTATCTACCCAAGATTAGATTTGCTGGCTTCCTTAAGAGGGCCAGGCCAGGCCAGGACTCATTGGGTTAACTAGTCCAATCAGGACTAGAGCAATGGCCATAACCACAAAAGAGCCGCCGACAAATCCACACAACCAGACATGGGAAGCGCATTAACTATTCGCTCCGCCATAAAAATTATGAGACTTTGGCCTACTTTCCATAGAACTGAGAACTGAGAACTCTTTAATATATTGCACATAAACATATGGGGCGGGATATATGCACACGTAAGGCGAGTAAAAATTTTATGCCAACACGGGACACGAGACGACGACACCTTCTCCCCTCTTCGATGTGTAATAAAGAGAATTGTAAAGACGCCGTCGCAAAAACCGAATCATAAACCAGAATAATAATTACCCAAAGCTTTGAGAGAAACCCCGTCTATAAGAAGGACATGGAAATTTATTGATGTCTCTGTGTGTGAGCCTAGGACTTGCCCACCTCATTCTCCTCCTTCGTCTTCACACACTTGAAGCTCTGAAGCGCGTGTTGAGCCTTGGAGGCCATAAAAAGTTCACATAATAATGTCAAATGAGTTACAACAAAAGCCAACAACGACGTCGAGGAGGGGTTGGAGAATGGCAAAAAAGGAAAGGGTATTGGGGGTTGGAAAGTGTATGTAAAGGATGGGTATTTGGGCATGTCCTCGGCACAGCCCCGCTTCCCCCAAAACCAGAGATGACTGTATTAGGGATGCCATCCGCGCCAGTCCTTGTGGTCGTTTGCAGTTTTTATTACAAATTTATAGGCACACATGCAAATAAATCGCAGCGCCCCAAAAAGTCCGTGCTGTCTAAAGGTGTTTTAGACACTAACAAAAAGAATTAGGATTCTTTATTTTTAGAAGACTTTAAATGATTAATTCTATTAAGTTTATGGGTTCTTTAGTTTAAAAAGTTGGGTTGAGTAGGGAAATACTTTTGAGATATAATATTTAAACCCTTCATCAGACATGTTTAAAGCTCTCTACTTATAACTTTAAGTATTTAAAATGCTTCCCAAAAACTAATGACTTAAATAATCACTGAGTCTTTTCTCTCTCTGCATTTATACTCCCGGAAAATTTTCTCCCCACCGTTGTCAGTGCGTTTCGCTTTCAATTGAAAAGTTTTTGCAAATTTCATAATGCTTATTTGGCCAATGTGTTTGTTCTGGCCCAACACTTTTGCTTGCCGAAAAGTTTTCCACTGTTTGTGTTTGTGTCTCAGTCGTCGTCCTCATCGTCGGTGTGTTTGTCTTTTGCAGTTTTTGGTCAACAAGTTTCCTTGGCATTTTCGGCGAGGCGCACACCTGCCGACAAGGACAACAAAGACCAGGGGAAGGAGCAGGAGCAGGAGCCTGGAATGCCTGGGCGACATTTAAGCTCATCTAATGCATGTGTCCGTTTGTGTTTGTTGTGTCCACATGCGACAACGGCCAGGACAACGACAACGACAACTTCCATCGAAGCACGAAGGACATCTTCCGTTTCGGTGTACCATGATTCAGCAGAGAAAGCAATCTTTCTGCTGCACACGGCGTGAAAATCGCGAAAATAAATATTGAACTGTAAAGCCAAAGTCAACGTTGCCAAGGATGTGTTTTGTGTGCTGTGTGTGTGTGTGTGTGTTATGGGTCCTCCCGACAATGGCTTCCTTGGGGGGCTGTTAAGGGTTAAAGCCGCTTTCCACCAGGCGCACCTGATGCCCCGGTAAGTCCTGCTTTGACTACGCTCCCCTGCCAGTGCTAAAAGTGTCCCGCAGTAATTGGCTTGTTTGCAGTAGGGCTTTCATTCAACTTTCCATCGACGTTCGACCGTTCGACGAATATTTTTTTTTAGAAAAGTGCAACTAATAAGGATTAAAAAAGGACCATAGTCTCGCTTTGTGTGAAAGTTATACCTGGCAAAGAGAGGTTTTCAACTTGAAGTTAAGAAATTTTTAGAAAATTATGTACAAGTTTCGATTTTCTTTTTTTTATTTACAAAATAAAATCCTTTTATGGATATTCTCCTTATTTATTTAATTAATTGCCTGACTTTATAAATCAATTTACTCTTTAAGCTTTCGATTCAAGCTTCCCCTTTTCTCGACTTTCGATTCTTCTTGGAAAATGTTTCATCTTGAAATTTTAACGAGACACCTGGGAATTGCATCATTTCGTGTCATTTCTTTTGCCCTGCCACCCAGTGAATCCACCATTGTGTGTGTGTGTTGTCCTTGTTGTCCTTTGTGTGCAACTATAATAAATAATGCTCTCTGGTCCCTCACTACATCCCCACACCCCTTGGAAATAGTAAGTAAAACGCACGCTTGACAAGCAGAAGAACAAGGAATCACAGAGGAAGAACAACGAATAAACAGGAGGAAGGACGAAGGGGAGGACCTTTAAGACTTGGGACCGCAGGGCAGCACGAATGAGAGGACAAGTAGCAATGGGGCGTTTCGCAACGCCTTAATTGAAATTAATGTATATCCCTTTTCAATAGCCACAGACATATGGCTATGCATGCCGTAGATAAATATAGGATATGCACTTGAAGAAAGGTTTAACCTAGGAAAAAGAGTTTTAGGATATGAATTTATTTCATTTGATTGTATTAAGAAATAATTCTAAATTTCTAGACTACATAAAACACAACCCTGAAGCATAGACGCTCTTAACTCCACAATTTCCAAAGGGTTCTAATGGCAAACTGTAGGTAGTCCAGCATCGGATACTAAGGAGAAAGTGTCACCTCCTTTCCTTTCCCTTTATATTTTTCTATATTTATATAAACCCTGATTCCCCAAAAACCAAACCCATTTTCGTTGAGTGCCTCTGCCTCATTCTTGTGTCTATCTTGTAGTTGTACCCTTTACTCATTGCGGATAGTTTTTGTTTTCTGCTTGTTTCGGCCAAATTGACTTATGCCACAAGCAACAAGCAACAAGCAGCTTGTTAACTGTCTTGCATCCACGGCTAACAACAGCGCGGGTTGCTGCCCCCAAGTCCTCATGTTATTTTCCGCTTTTCTTTGCAAGTTGCGTGCCCAAATAGTTTGGACACGCACACAACAAGAGGAAGCTCACAAAATATAATATTATATATATTTTCCGTTTAACGGCTGTTTTGTGCTGCCATCGGCCGTAAACGGGGGAATAATTAGCCGTTAGCCGTTAGCCTTTTGTTGTTATTATGTCAGTGGAAGAAGCGAGGGACCTAATGGGCCAACGCAATTTTGATTTTAAAAGATGGCCATGCGTGCATGCCTAATGTGCCAAGGTCCTTGAGACTTTCGGTGGCCAAATTGCCTCACACATACACAAACATACATATATTCCAACTCCATATTCGTGCTCTCGCAATCCCACTAAATAACTATAATTTTTAACGCCTGTTATGGAGCCAAAGGAACACTGAGAAGGGAGCAACAAAGCCAGGAATCAAAAGCGTCAGCCAAAAGGACAAAAAAAGACGGTTTCCTTGGTGGATTATAAGCCACCCAGTGGTGGTATATTAAGGAAGGATAAAGGATTTTTAGGAACTAGGAGTGTCCTTTAAAATATTCTCTTTTATTTGAATTAAATATTTTTTATTTATAAATTCCATAAATTAGGAACTCATAAATAATAAACAGTGTTTTAAGTTTAATTTAATTTAAATAAAATACATTTCTAAACATACATAAAATTCCAGCATTTATAATATTAAAATACTAAACTAAGGTAGTTTTTAGTTGAAACCTTTTTCAAACTAATTTTTTGCGCGTGTTTAATGTGCATTGTACCACGGATATTCGGTCATGGCTTCAGGATTTCCCCACCCCAACACCATCATATTTCGGTCTCCACCTGAGTTTCCCTTTTAATTTCTTGAAAAGGTTTTTCTTCCCTTTTGTTGTTCTTGCTTATTACGAATCGCACAAAGGCGAATATTGAGTGGAATGAGTTGAAAAGCAGAAGAACCAACTACTGGCTGCCTTTAGCTCGCTCCTTTATATGAATTACAATAATAAAGAAAAAGGAAAATGCGAGGGAAAACGCATATCAAAAGTTTGGGGGCCAAGGCAGCCAAATAAAATCATAAAAATTACAAAAGGTAAAATGGTGGTAAGGGGGGGAAGAGCAGAGCAGACAGCAGCAGCTCACGAAATGCGTTCAAGAAAAATCACCGTAATAAAGCCAAGCGTCTGGGGTCTTCCCTGGTTGTATATGTGTGTGTGTGTTGCAAATAAAACAATTTGAGTGGAAATAAAAAATAAAACAACCTGAAGCCAGAGAGCTGATGGGTTAAGGAAAAAAGAAAGAGAGAGGGAAGAGTTGGGCGCTTAACACAACACGCCCCAAAAACTGTAAGCGAGGGCGCAATCCTTTGTAGCAACAGCAGCAGCAGGAGCAGGATTCTCAGATTCTCAGACAGACAAACATTACTCGGCAAACAATGCGTTGTCCTCCTCATCGCGGAGTAAAACACAGCTTAAATTATTAATAAGAAAGCATAAGAAAAACAAATGCGAGTGTATGCTGCCGGGCAGCACAAGAAGGAGCCAGCTAGCAAGATAAAGACGCTTCCAAAAAAAGAGGAAACAGTTTATGCACAAAGGGAAATATTCAAAGATTTTTTTTAAAAGGTTTTGAAAATTAAGAATATTTAAAGAGAATATAATAACAATAACAGAAGTAAAGAAATAAATAAACACTCTAAATATTAGCAAAAAAAGGCATTGCCTACTTATTGGGGCCTTACTAGTTTGTTCCTAATCCATCCATTACCTTTTTATCTTATTTCTCTTATTATCTTTTTCTATATTTTATTCCTTACAAAAAACTTCTCATTCTGATACTTTCCCAGTGTAATATCACTACAACAAGAACATCAAGAACGAAATCATTTCCTGGCTCGGTCACCGGTTTCTGCCCTCTGTCTTGTCCTTTAAGTTCGCGGTGCAATGGTCGGGATAGTGGGGTCAGTGGGTGAATCGGGCGTGACTGTGGATGGCAATGGTGGGCTCATCATCACCATCTTCCAAGCTGGCAAAGGGAATAGCTGAGCACACCTGAGTGGCTCTGCTGGACAAGCTGCTGTTGCTGCTGCTGTGACTGAAGGGATGCCGGAAGTCCTTAAGCTAGAAGGCCTTTGAACCAAGCCACGTCAGCTAAAAGATTTGTTTATGCGTTTTAATCCGAAACTAAATCTTAAAAGGAATATAGTTTAGGAATTCTGAGATAATTGATAAGATCAAAAATCAAATACAGAAAGAAAAGATTTAATCTTGAAACACTATTATTCATCGTTATGAATCGCAAATGAAATAACCTGAAAATATTAAAAATATTTTTCCCTTCAGCATTGAGTTTTTATTTTATTTCATTGCCACAAATATTCATGGCCAAGTAAATAAAAAGCCAGCAATTCAAGTATTACAAACTAAATTAAATTCTTAAAAAAAGAAGAACCCGCCCCAACCCCTCGTATTCTGCCCCATAAAATCCAGATTTATTTTTTTTTTCATTGTCTTGTGCATTTCTTTGTTATTAAATATTATTTTTGCTGGCCTCACCTTTACACGATATTTTTTTAAACGCCTTTTTTATGGCCTACGAAGATGGCCAACCTCTCCCCCTTGTTTTGGGGGCCATTGGCCATCCCCTCGTGATTTATGCCGCGCGGTCAAGTGTAAGTTCCACCGCTGGCACCTCGGGGCAGGAAATTGGGTTTAACGGCGGCGGCAGTCAGCGGGATCCTGGCAGCTCGTTTAATTTCAGGCAATTTTTTTTATTCTTTTCTTTTTTTTTTGTTCCGCCCGCCGACGTTTTATTAAATATATACCTTCCTTTTCCCCCTCCAGCTACCATTTTTTGTTTTTTTATGAACTGGTTATCAGCGGACTACTTTGCGTGTTGCGATTTGCCTTAATTAGTCGGGATATTAACCGAACTGAGCCGGGTTGGTTTTCATAATTGTGAAAGCCTGTCAGCGGTTAAGCTGCAGTGGCATTTTCCCCTCTCATTTTCTGTTTTTCCTGCGTTTTTGTTTGTTAATAAATCACGATTTATTGGCTACTCATTAACCTTTGAGCTGATGGATAATGAAAGAATGCAAATGAAGGGACACGACACTCTGTGATTGTTTTTTAATCACCAGTTGCAGGGTTCGGTATTCGAAAATTACGTAAAATAATGAGAGGGCAGTCGGTGTGGTGTCCGTTGCATGCAGCACACAAAACACACATATTTTTCTGCATATTTCGATCAATTATTTTTCGGATTTTCTGTTTGTCGCACAAATTGTTTTGACAATATCAAATGCATTCCACAAGAAACCGCACAAAGGAAATCCCGGGCATGAAGCAAATTTGTATTTGTCCTTTGAAGTGACAAACACTTTTGCTTACATCTTTTTTGTGGGTTTGTGGGCAAAAACCCATTTAATTTTGCAGAAAGCCCCGAGAATGTAGTACTGCAGGCTGTGTGGCCTGTCATTTGTAAAACTGACAGGAAAAATAATGAGAACGAGGAAGGATGCTAAATTAAAAGAGGATTTTCTAAAGGCAAACCCCTTGAGATTTTCATTTTTAATTTCGTTAAATTGTATTAAAAATCTGAAATTAATTTAAGCTATCTAGTTTAAAAAGTTATTAAAAATATTCTCGACTTCGCTCCACGAAAATTATTTAATTTTCCATAAGGAAAATATCCTGACAGAACTGCAGGCTGCTCTGGGTGTCATTTATTAAACAAACAACAACAGCTGACAAAAAAAAGGGAACAAATTAAAAGCGCATTTATATTGGTTAAGCCTTCGAGTCACGAGTTTTATTTATACTTTAGTCTTTTTCTTTCTTTTTTTTATTCCCCCCACCAATTGCAGGACTTCTTTTTAAAAGACTTCACCCCCGCTAACGAGCGTCCATTATGCAAACAATAAGCAAAAGCTTCCTTTGCAGATAACAAACCAACCCACAAACACAAACGGAACGAAACGCATGAAAATATCCTTTTTGGCTGGACGACGGGGGAAAAATATTGCGCATACGCCACGCATCCTGCGAGTGGCTTTCATTCAAAAATAGATTTATGTATGGCATTTAAACGGGGGGCGAGCGAGGAGACAACAACAAAATATATATAAAAAAGGGACACACCACAAACAAAATCAAGAAAAATGTGCTGCAGCATTTATCAAACGTGACGCCGTCGCAAATTCGTGGGAATGTTTGAAACTCCTCCGCTCAGTATTTCCCTCAACGAATAACTGCTTGACATCATTATTCTTCAACAATGTGCACTGCATTTCGGTATCATTAAAATGTGATCACTTCGCATTAAAGCTGTAGTCAAATGAGGGGCGGAAAGGAGGCGTGGCAACAGGGCACCGCCATCTTAGAGCGATTTGATTTAGTGCCGCACATTATTTCACGTAAATATCTGTGTTGTTGTTGTTATAGGGCTGCCTTCATGGTTGTACGAATATGTATATATGTTTTGCAATAATGTCAACAATAGACCGTAGAAGCTCTTTGACATGTGTGTGGTACAGGGAGAGAAAATCAGATACGTTTTCATAGAAATGAAATATGAAAAAAAAAATCAACACTTGAAAAATACATTTCGTTTCCTAGAAAAAATACATCAAACTTAAAAAGTTTTATTACAAATTAACAAAAAATTACTAGCTTTAAATATCAAGTAAATTTCGGAAATAAAATCTTACAAAAAAAGATTTAGAAATATCAGTTTTCTATTAATTTCTTTGCTGAATTCCTTTTATAATTAAAATGGAACCTAGCATTATTTTTCACAGTGCTCTTTTGTGCTCCAGTTCTGACTGGCAACATTTACATTTAGCATTTTGCCCCACTTGTTGACTTTCTGCCAGCGGGTTCCACACATCCCGTCGATTTGCATGATTTTCGCATTTATGCGCTTAATTTACTATTTAATAATAGCAGGCAAACAAATGTTTAAATAGAGAGCAGCCAGTGAGGGGGGGCAGGAGGTGTGTGTTATAAAAAGGATACACGTACATATAGCAGGCAGGGATAATGGATAAATGTAATAAGCGTTAGGTATCAACTTACCTTAACTCCAATGTGAACCGGTGCGAATTCTGTTTTGTGTATTGAAGGAATCGGTATCGGTAATTGCATGGGAAGGGGGCAGGACATCATGGTCGCTACCTGTGAATGCAAACAGAGATTGAGATAGAGTTTGGTTAGTTGGATTTGGATAAGGATTGGCAAATTATGGAGGGAGGAGCGTGTATGAGAGATGAAATTATAAGCTTAAAGAGTTCAATTAACTAATAAATCCCTTTAAGGAAGGAAGCTATTTTAATTCCCCTTAGTTCTGCAAGTAAATATTTAAATTAAACTATAATAAAGCAGCTTTCTTTGTTTTAAAAATGTTGTTTTTTTTGTTATACAATTTTTATTCCGACAATCAAAAACTTTAGAGCAAAGTCATTACTTAAAACAAAACCCTTGAAAAAATTTAAAGAAAGATATAATTTTGAGAAACTTTATCAAAACTGTGCACACAATTTATTCCCAAGAGCATCTTAAATCCTTTTTAATAAACAACTTTTGAATAGTTGCCATAAAAACAGTTTACTGTTTACTGAAAGGCAAGAATTCGTTTTAACTTTTTAAGTTTTCCTTGTATTTTCTTTTAAAACCAAACTTTTAAGGAGATTTTAAGGCTGCTACATAAAGAAATATAATTAATTTAAGAAAGCATTAAAAACATTTCACCTTGATTTAAATAAAAACTAAAGAGAAAAATATAAATCAGACAGCTTAAAGACAATTGAGTTTTTCCTTAATCCTTTATATGGTAAATATAAATAAATCTTAATAAAAACAAGCAGATCGAATCTGGCTGATAACCAAATCAATGCCACAGCTGCTGCAGTTTCACCTCTGACATATGAACCCTTTTATTTTCCTTTTTTTTTACCACTTTCCCAGCAGTTTTCAGTTTACCGTTGGCATTGCAATTTTTCGCCTTTTCAATTTCGCGCGTTTTAATGGCGGCCAACACAGGAATCGTTTCCCCCCTCACACATCCTTTCTCCTTGATGAACACACACACATACGAACCACGACCGCATTGCATTTCATTTCATTCAAAGGGGGTGGCATGGGACGAAGAAAAACCCGGGGCGGGGCGTGACCAGCGTTTCATTTGGCGCCCATCATCATTGTCATTTCCGCTTTTGCGTAACGATGTCAACGTTTTTGATGGCTTCATTTCGTTGCACGCTGCACTTTGCCTTTCGTTTTTCCTTTTCAGTTTCGTTTCGGGCGGCAAATAAATCATAACCCAGCCTCCTCCCCAGTTCAGCCCCCATTCGTTGCCATTGCGCCTTTCTTTCCGACCAATAAAAACTTTTCGACTTTGTCATAAGACGAGAAAAAAAAAAGAAAATAATAAAAAGCTGCAAGAATAAAGAGCAGCGCCAAATAGTGGCAAGCGAGCAGCAACAACAAATACAAAGTAAATCACAAAAGGCGAATAGAGAGAAAAAACTGAGATATAGGAACACGCAGAAAAATATGTTAATATAAACAAAAAACAAAAATAAAAAACAAAATTAGAAGCTATCAGAAGTCATCAAAAATACTGTTAAATTCTTGTTACAGAGTGTAAATTAATACCTTCTTTGCTCCCTTTTTGAACATTGCAGATCATTTACAACTTTATTAATAAATAATTATTAAAAACTAGCTTGGCTATCATATACCTCTTATAGACAATATTTCTACTATTTTATTTTATTAACCATTAAATTCAAATCTAATTAATCTCAAGTCTGAAATATATTCCCTAATTTATCATCAAGATCTTCACAATTTTTTTTTCTGTGCAAGGGAAATTGCTAAAAATTAAAATGGCATGACAAAGTGGCGAATGTTGTCAAAACTTTTGCATTGGCATAGCCGTTTTGGGCAAGGCAACAACCCGGCAGCCAACAAGAAAACGGACAATGTGTTATGGCCAAGGGAGGGGGAAGGGCAAGGGACACGGACGCACAGTGAACGTCATAAAAATAGTTGCATGCCCGCGCTCACACTCCTCACGACGGTATTTCAATTTCCGGCCTCGATTTTAGTGCGGCAACTGCTTCTGGTTTTGTTTGTCTGCCTGCCTTCCTTTAGAATCCCTCTTTCCCTCCACCTCCTCAGCAATTTCTGTTTAACAACAAATTTTTGGTAAAAACATTTAAGCAAACAATTTTCCTATCGCATTACACTTGTCAGCAAACGAGCTTCTCCTCCCCTTTTCATTCTCACAACCTGGGAGGTCCTAGGCACGGCATCGAGCAGAAAGGGGCACGTGTTGCCGTTTCGGTTCCCCTGCCTCCCGCCCAGCAATCAATGAGTTGTCAATGGCATCGATTACCAAAGACAACTTTTTCTAGGCATTATAACAAAACTATTTATGTCTCACTTTGACTTGGAGGCACCTCAACCGCACTGTACGAATATATATTATTAAAAGGAGAAAGGGAAAATTTAAACAGAAAATAAGGTAAAATTGTAAAGATGAATATAAATCGTACTGTTAAAGTGAATATTTAGAAAAATAATTATCATTGGTTAGAAATTGAAACAAATTCAATAAGTAATAGCTCCTAAGAAAATATAAATTTAGAAAAAATATTTATTAAAATTTTTTATGTTCTATTTAAAATATTTTTTCTATTTTTAAATCCCTCTTAAGCTTTATTTATTTGTAATTTCTCTCAATCGTTGCTTGCCAAACCCAAATTTAAAAGATACCTCTCCCAATATTATATATTTTAACCAATAATAATATTTTTTTCAAGTGTAGCTTGGTCTCCCCCATCACCTTCCGTTTCACTGACTGTCAGCCGGCTGTCAGTTTGTTTACGCATTTCACAGCAAATTGCTTTAAGTGCTACAAAAGTGTCATTTACATGGGCAGCATGGCAAACTAATTAATAGAATTTCAACTCGTTTTTGCATGTTTTTTTTTTTTTTGTTTTCTGTTTTACTTAATGTTTTTGTTGGTGCTGCTGGAGCATGAGTTGCCCCAGTCGTCATCATTATCAAAAGTAGTGGCAAAGTGCAACGGAGCATGGCTTGGCTTGCATTTTAATGACGACAACAAACGGAAATTGACGTTGCCTGACTGACTTTTTCCAACATTGTAGCCGGCTTTTTATGCTGACACGCGACACAACAACAGAAATTGGCGAAAAGAGAAAATGATGGGGATGGGGAAAGGGAGAATGTCCAAAGTGGAGAAACGGAGAATCCAGAATTGAGAAATGAGAGATGAATGAAACTTTGCCAGGGTCCAGTCCGCATGTGGCTACCATATGGACGCTATATATTCTGGCAATAAATGTCCAACTTTTGAAGTTTTACAACAAGAAATTTTTGAGGATTTAATTTCTTTACTTTTAATAATTATTTTACTTAATTTATGTAAGGTAAAATCTCTAGTAAAATGTCTATAAAATACCTTTAAAATATTGTGTACCAATTACCAAAATAATTTCCTGAAATTCATTAAGTTTCAGCACTTTTCTGTTAGTGTTTTCTTTTCCCCATCTCTCGCCTCTTCATCAGGGACATTGATGCATGACTCGAGCCGTCTTTAGCCGCCCTGCCACGCCCACGTCCTCATCCTGTCGCAATGCTACACCCATTGGACCGAACCGTCCACCCACGCGTTAATTTGTCCAGCTTCGTGGTGGACACAACCATGGCGCGGCCATTCGAGCAGGATAATAAATGTAATATGGCAGCAATGAGAGCGAAACGCCGTAACGGGACGGTTGCCATTGAAGCTGCATGCGCAATTAGGCCTGCGGGATAAGGGGAGCTCGAGCGAGGGCGGACGCCCAGCCGCCCACGAAAACAATGATTAATGAGCAGTTGCAGCAACAACAATCATACATCATTCGCTTAAGTTCAGTTGAGCGAAGTTGAAGGCCGACCCAGCAGCGACAAACCTATCACAATTGCAACCTGCAACAAGTTCATGGCATTTGTCGCTGACGTAGTCGTCGATGTTGTTGCGTTTTCCACTTGACTGGGCATGCGCGGCGCATCTACACAGCTGCAGGGTATTAAGCCCACAGCAACAACACAACAACTACAGGAGAAGCTAAAGCAATAACTGCCACTGCAGCAGCAGCAGAGAGAGCAGCAACAGCTGTGCCAATCGTGCAGCAAATCAAGCGAACATTTTTGCACGGGGCCATTCACTGAACAAAAATCTAAATGGAATTAAATACTATTTTTTTTTACAAAGATCAAAAAAATAAATACAATGTCATTTTAAAATTTACCGATCAAGGGTAATCCCTATCTTTTTCTCGGGTTCGAAGGAACGAAAACTCATAATTAACATTAAACTAATTATTTATGATATTATAGAAAGACATTTTCACGAAAATAAATTCAAAATTATATATTTTAAACTCCCAAATCCACTTCTTCATTTCAGATGGCTTCTTTTTCCAAGTGCAAGAACTTGGCGAAATAAAACGGGGAGGGGATGGCCGCGCCCCTGGCACTGATATCGCAAACAGCTGAAACACAAAGGTGACTGGTTAATGAACAGGTGGCTTTTCGCTTAGCCGCTGTCCGCTGACTCAACTGAACTCGACTCGACTCCATTTGGCCAAGAGCATTGAACCTGGTCATGAGTACAATTACTTCCAATCAATTTGCATAATCAATGGAAGAATCTCTTAAATAGATAACAAAACACAATAAATCAACAATCGTTCTTTTTTTTTGCGTTTAAATGATTAATTAATGAAGCAGTTTACCTTTTTTACTTTTTTGTTGTTTTGTTTAGCTTTGTGGAGAAGGTGAAGTGCGTGTAAAATAAACGGAAAGTAAGCAGCAAATTTAAGATACATTTAATGTCATTCAGTTACTGCTTAAAAAATTGCATGAAAACTAAACTAAACCTTTTTATTATTTAACAAATTGTCTTAGATTTTTTTTAGGAAACTTTCTTTTACCCTAAGCAAAGTACTAATTTTTAAGCACATATTTTTCCACACATATTTATCCTCAACCAACAGATTTTTTTACTCATACAAATTTGCTATCTCTGGTTTTTTCCATGCACTCGATGACAAGGACTGCATCAATCAGCGAGGAGGAGAGGCACACAAATCGCATTAAAAAGCTCAAATCGTTTAGATTTGTGACACTAAGCAGCCGCCGCACCACAGAGAGCCCAGCAAAACCACCCACAATCCGCAATCTGCAATCACAGCCAAGCACAAGCTCAGCCACAGTAACTGCCACAATCACAACCACTGCGGATGCCTTGGCAACAATAACGAAATCTTACCAAGAAATTGTGCAGATTTAGCATGACAAGTGAAAGTAAATAGAGAGCGATGGGCGGGCGGGACGGAGGGACTGGTGGGGCAGCCCTGTGGCCAAGGATTTTCCTCTCGTATTGAGCTGGCACTTTATGCAAAGAATGACGCCCATATTTCACTCACAAAACTCGGTGTTGGCTTAATGCGCTGGGAAAACACGCTGCCGCCAAGAAGTTGCAGCCCGAACCGAACTTGTTGCAACATCAAGATCAAGGGAACGTGAAAAACGATGGGGGGTAGGGAGGCAAATGGAATTGTAAGACGAGCGAAATTGAAAGGCGAAATGCGGGCATTTGCATAAATTCAGTTCACGCCAAAAAAAAGGTTGGCGAAAGGACGGCTATTGAACAGGAAGCGACCATGATAATGATAAGACTGGTACCAGGGCACAGCAGGGAAATAGTGATGCTAACTGAATTGTTGTAAATATTAAATAATATTTTAAAATGGAAAAAAAATATTTACAATTTACTAAACCAAAATTAACTTCACCAAAAAGTCTGCTAAGGTTCACTGTTATTTTAAATTTATCTGAAATCTAATAAAATTTTCAAAAATATTTTTAGTTAACAGATCGCTGTCATCACTGTGACCTGAAAAACGGCTCTTGGTCATGAGCAGGTGCGAAATAATAGCCAGTTTTTGTGAGCCAATTTGGAGGCGGCAAGGGGTGTATGTGTGTGTTTTTGTGGTTGGGTGGGCGTGTCTGGGGACTTAGCGGGATCCGTGCAACGCCTAAAACTATGCAACGCACAAGCAAATGTGTTGAAAATCCTTTTCTGTTAAGGATTTGCCTGGCTGTTGTGGCTGTGGCAGCTTTTTGTTGTTTGTGCTGACGGCTTTTGTTGGCTCACACACACACACATGCATGTATGGGTGTGTTCTGGTAAAAGTGCATGTGTGCGGTTTTGTGCCGCATCAAATTGCATTAGTGTTGAAAGCAGCAACCAAAAAGGAGGCAGCGAGAAAAGCATAGAAAATCCAGTCTCAGTCTCGGTCTCAGTTCGTCTCTGTCTCCCCCTTGGCTACTGTCTCTTTCGCTGCCTTGTCTCTACCCCTTCACAGTTCTCAGTTCTCCGGATCATCGTCCTTTGTTTGCTTTACATCAGGACATTGTCAACGGATTTCGCCTTTTTGCATTCTGATCTGATCTACCACTCACGTCCTAAACCAGCGCGTCGCCTTTATTTGCCTGGCTGAAGGGGGTGGGGAAAAAGGCTTTGTTAAAAGGAGGGGGTAGAGGGGAGCGCCAAGCTCCTCTTTTCTAGGGGGAAGGAGTAGGGACTAAGGGTGGCGGACAGAGTGTGTGAAACGGCTGTAATGCTGCTACTTTCGCCTGGCTTTGGGTAAGCCTCCTCCAGATGGCAAGGCGGCTCAGTTGATGCCTGCAAGTTGCGAGTTCCCTGCACTGAGAGAAACAAATACATCAAATTGGGCTATAACTACCTCTGGCTGTATATATAGATTTTATCCCAAATTTTTTCCTCCAAAACCTCTCAAATTCTGTGCCTTTGATAGCTTGTTTGTATGGATAAGCAAGGGCTAGAAAGTATTAAATTCACCAAATAAACCCCAATTTCTCACTGCGCAAGTTGCATTCCATATGCTGCATGCGAAATCCAAGCAGACTCCCCAAAATTTGGCCAGCAGGAGCAGCAACATCATTCATCATTTAGCATTCGTCGCAGCGACTCAGTTGGCACTCGCAGTGCGTGTTGTATGTGTGGTTCTGTGTGTAATTAAAAATGTCAACGCACAATGGGCCCAGGATTGGGTTTGGGTTTGGGTTTGGGTTTAGGTGTTGGACATGCAATCACACAGGTAAGGTGCCTGCTCACTAGCAATCCGATTCCGCTTGCAAATGAGGCGCAGAATTTTGAAAGAACCGAAATGGAAGCTGCAATTGCAGTGATAAGGTTTTCTAATTCAATTCAAGATGCTTCGTATATTTTGGGGAAATTGGAAAATGAATTGTTATGGGTTTTTTTCTTTTGTTTCATTTTCATCACACACTGCCTTCAATCATTTTTATCTGCCTGGCAGGAACACACCCAAAGCTACACTCAGACCACCTAGACGTATACGTAACATTCATCTTGGCCAGCCAGCCACCAGTCAAGCCCCGCCGAGTGCAGACAAACATTTTTCGCAAATTAAATGAAAACACCTGATGATATTCGGAGCAATAACTTCCGACAACTGTTTCGTTGAGAAAAGTTTGCGCTACTGCAGATTTTCTTCTCTTTTCACTCCTTTTTTCGAGGATGGAAACAATCTTTGAATTATAACAATTTTTTCCTTTTTTATTTTTAAACATGAAAAGAAACTAATACATTTAACCCTAATAAGAGAATATTGAAATATTTATCTGAAACGTTTATTTATTGATAGTAATTTTGATTATATTTATTTATGGAAAAAGGCTTCTAAAGGAATTTAATTAAATAACTAAAATTCCCTGTATTTTACGCTCAAAAGCTGGGTATTTACATCTTCGAGTTTCCCAAACTAAACCCTAAACAACATCAGCTGGCATATCCTCTCATTTTGGTCATATTTTTTGCCAATTTATTAGACGGAAAAACAAAAACCAACAAAGTACACATGCAAAGGGAAGATACAACCGAAAAACTCACGGAAAACAAAGAAATCCAAAAGGAAAAGGAAACCCAAACAAATGTTCACCACGTTCTCTCTATTTCAGCCAGACAAAAATTAGTTTGGAACAAAAACCGAAAAGATTTTTACAAAATTAGTTTACTCAGACGACTGCTGGTGCCTGCAGTAGAAAAGACGCCAGATAAATATTAAAGAGTTTGATTCCTATTAGCCTTGGATTGAGCGACTGCGCAAAAGGCTTAAAGCTATAGAGTTGTCAACAAAAAATTCGGATAAATAAAAACAAAGGCTTCAAAGAACCTCACAAAGCATTGAGCGCACCTCTTTGTTCTCCTCTCATTTTGTTTTCTCAGCAATAAATGAACTTCATTATAGTGTGAAATTGAATGCTTCACTTTGAACTGAGTTATACAATAAAAAAAAATGAAAATAAATATCAACAGTCAGACCAAAAAACCAAAATTGAAGGGGATCAAGTGCTCTTTTTTCTCAACTATGCCATTTTTGGGATTCATCCAGCTGAGAATTGTTCTAGAAATTAATAACGAAAACTGTTTAAGGTATTGGCATAAATCAGTTGAACAATTTGAAACAGTAAAGAGCAAAAATATAAGACAGAATAAAATAGTTTTAGAACCTAAAATTTGTTTTCATAAAAATGTACTTTTATTCCAAATTAATTGCCATTTAATTAAAATTATAATAAATTTACCCAAAATTAAAAAAATTAAGGTTAAACCTTCTTTTAAAGCCTTGAAACGCACTGTCTGTCTATGAGATACACCATTTTCGGACTCTTCAGATCCTTTTACGTAGACAGCTAGCAACTTGGTTATTAATAATTTTGTAGTAAAGCCTGCGTAATGAGGGTCTTGGCCTCTGTCTCCGTTTTTGGTTCTCTACTTGTTTAATATATATATATATTTTTTGTTTTGTCCGTTGTGGGTTTATTTTTTGTTTGTTTAGTTCTTTGTTTTGGTCATGCCGGGCAGCAACGAGTGTTAATGACATCTGAAGAACACGAACGAGTTTCGGGCCTGTGCGAGTGACTCTTTTCGGTCTTAACTGTCAGGCGTTGAAAAATGTTTGTGCATGAGAAATTGCCTCGCTGCAGTAGACACATAAATTCCCATTTAGCATCGTCAAATTAATGACTTCAAAAAAGGCCCCAAGCTACCCCCACTCTAGTTGTTTGTTTGTTTTTTTTTTCCTTCCCGCCTGTAGAGATTTTGCTTGGAGACTTTGGGGCCACAGCTGATCGCGGACTTACACAGGTGATGAGCTCACGCTCACCTGTTGTGTGTGTGTGGAAGTGGAAGTGGAAAAACTTGTCCAACTACTTTTAACCGGCTGCCGGCCGGCGAAATAGCGAACAACAAAAATAACAACCACTCTCGGCACACTTACAACATGCTACAGACGGAGACAACACAACCACAAGCCGCCACTGAATGAAATTATATAACAACTATTATCATGATGTCGTCGTCGTCGTCGTCGGTGTCGTTGGGGGCAATTTGTATGTTAGTTTTTCAAGCGAATTTTGGGGCTGGGCTTTATCGTTCTAAGCCATGTGAAACTTTTAAGGCTTCTTCTTGTGTCTGCCGGCGAAAAGGAAACGAAACTTGTTCACTTGCTTTTGGCGGTTCTTTTTATGGGGTTTTTCCTGGTAGGGGTACCACAGCAAGCGGATGTACTTGTCCTACAGTGTTTTACGCTATATCTGTCAGTGCGTTTAGTTCTTAACTTTAGCAAGTTGATGTATATGAAGGAAACCAGCTGTTGCCAGGAATTAGTTGGGTAAAGTTGGGGGTTTTTATTGGTGTAAATAAATGCTTAAACATTTGCTGGGGTTATAGTTGTGAGTAGTTTGGAAACTATTTATATTACTCAAATAATTTGTAAGATTGTTTACCATTTTTTAAGAGAGTTGTATTATTTTTAATGCCACTTCACTTATAAGAATAACATAAAATAATCTCATAATATGTGTATATATAATATGTATAAAACACGTACCTAGTAATTTATGGAATTTTGATAGAAACTCTTTGATAAGTTAAAAAAAACAGTAGCCTGGAAATAAATTATTATGAGAACCTAATGCTTACTAATCATTAAAAAAAAAGCCATAAAAGATAAACTTTAACAACCTTTTGTGATGTTCAGCAAATTCTTTATAATTAAAACCGTAAATATTTCTAATAAAATACTCATGAATAAATTATAGGGTTAAAACGAGTTTTTTTTTTGTTCTTTTGTATTTTTGCAGCTTGTAAAAAGTCTGACTCAGTACTGAAAGTACCTATAAAAACATATCCCATTGTGCTTTCCGCAAATACAATAACCAACTGCCCGTCGAATGCAAATTGAAGAAGCGGAATCATGTTTATTGTCTGATTAGCATGCGACTATTAATAGAGGCGACTCGATAGGGTCTCGGGAGAGACACACAGGTCTAAGTGAATTTTGTGGCACGTAGAGCCACCGCCCGGCAGCACCTGAGGCAGCCTTTGGGCCCGAACTCTGGCTGAGATGGATGATGACACTTGGGTCGTGCTCCTTCTCTCCTCGGAGAGCCTCGCACAATAATTAGCAAGGTAATCACGTGCAAGTAGCTGGCTTTTGGGCTGCGGGTTTAACAGCTGCCAATTTCAATTAAAGCCAAGAAGCTCGGCTGGGCTGGCTGTTGGCCAGAAGCAGCTCCCTGGACGCGGGCTTTTAAATGAGCGCCGTGACTAATTACAAATTAAATTGACAGAAAACGTGTTTAACCTGGCTGCATTTTCACGTTCTACATAATTTATGAGTCAGCCCTTTTGGGGGGCCAGAACAAGGACCAGGGCCAGGACCTTTTTGTGATCAGGACACCTCGCCACAGGTCGAACGAATGGGTCAGCTGCAGGTGTAACTCTGTCGGACGGCTAAGCCCTTGGCTTTTGGCCTCCCAGTTGCCAGCTTCCCGGAGTTGCAACAAGTTAAGCCGCCGTTGACGTGTTGAATGGTCAGCGTTTTAGTTTTTGCACCTTTGACATCCTGCACAAATACCCGTGCAAGCAGCTTAGTCCTTGCCACGCACAGATATAAGCAATTAGTTGGCCTGCTTGCACTGAATATATCTCTTAATATTTTTCAGTTTTTCACAAGCTGAAACTTAATACCCTTCATTTACAGCTCAACCTGTCATTATCTGAATGGCAAATAAAAGTGTAAATCCTCTCGGAATATTGGTCAGTATGTGAGAGAATAAATTCGTGAATTTTTCTTTGAAATTATATGAGAATTTCATTCAAGCTAGTATCGAATTGCAATTGGGCCATTAATTGGGAAAATTCAATGGCGGATCACGGCCTCTTTCATTGGAAACATTTTTTTAAAGAAATTGTATATTTATTTGTAAGGACAACATTTTATATTTATATTTTTTTTTTACTTAGAAATCCCAATTAAGAAGGATATTGAAAGAATCGCTCAATAGGGCCATTTTCGTGCGGGAAAGAATTAAGTGAATATTTTACCTACATATAAATACAAAAATTAAGACAATATTCTATTCAAAATTCCTTTTTGCATGGAAAACGCAACATTTTTTGACTGAATTTTAATTGTTGCATTCGGCCAGCCTTCATCCATTTACCGGCTAAATAATAACCTGTATTTCCAATAAAGCTGCCGTGGGAAAAATCCGGCAAACTAAAACCCCCCTCCTTCCCTTTTCCCTTGCACACACAGCATCCAGGTAAAATCCAAACAGACAGCTAGTTGGGCCAACCCGGAAAATGTTCCTGCAACACAAAATTGGTTATATGGCCAAGTTTGACACGCCTCCGACAGCTTTTCTGCTCTCCCTCCATAGAGAGTGTGTGCAGGGAACGCTGTATAGTTTTAATTAATTTAATTTCACGCTCATAAAATGCCAAACAATGTGAAAAACTCATGCACACATGCCGGGCGGAGGGAAAAGCGCGTAAGTTCAGACGGGATTTTGGATAGAGATCCGTTGGAAAAGTTCTGAAGGCTTTAAAATTGTCCTGTCAGCAGGTTGTCCGCCTGCAAATGACAAGGAGTGTAATTAACCTACAGTTTACTATTCAACTAAATTTGTGATAATTGAATTGCAGCGGAAATATACAGTTGGATGGCGAAATGAGAAGGGGGTCTCACATGTCAGACTTCTATATTTTCTTTTAAATTGAGATCGAAACGAAGGCGGTACAGAGATCGACAGCAATTGAAGGCACTTAGCGCGTATCCGTGTCACTTCGAATCAGCAAAGTAATCAGAATTGAATGCTCTTGAAATAATATTAAATACGGATTGTTTGACTTGACTGACTGACTTTCTGGGTTGCCACATGCAAAGGGAAATCCGCGGGTAACTGCGCAATCCAACTTGTAAGCCGCAGAATGTGGCAAGTGGCAAGCCGCAGATTGCAGTTGACATATAAATCTAATGAATTGGTCACCAATTTAGAAATCATAAGAACACATGCGAGGAGTTTGTCAAGCAAAAATAATGATCTACGCTCTAATAACAGCTATTATTATTATTACTTGAAGCATAACTTGAGCTTTTCTTGTTTTATTTCTTCCAAGAATTTTCTCGATTAGTGTTTCTTTACATTCACTCTGCCATTAAGTAAGTTCTAAACACAGCAGGGAATTAAGTAATCGTGTTAAAAGTAATTCAAAAACACATGCTTCTAATTAAGGGAGTTGAGTCACGAGCTATAGAGCAGCTGTGTGAAAGCGTCGTCGTCATCGTCGTCCCTCAAGATACAAACATCATGGAATTTTACAAGGTTTTTTTTTCGTATTCCCCGATTTGTTTACTCTCTTCTATTTCAGGGGAATATGTTTCTTATTTAGATTGCTAATGTTTTGGTCTGCTGAATCGCATAATAAACACGAACATGGAAATCAACACGAACTGCAAATGTAATCGCCAGCCATCAGGCATCAGACATCACCTTTTTTTTCAACAGAACCCCTCAAAAGCTTCACTCATATTCATTCCATTTGACGAAAAGATCTTGTGAATAATAAGTTAGCTTCGTTTTTGAGGATTGTGCAATTTTTAGTTTCCAATTCCTTGGAATCACTGATGATCAAATGTTGATCTCTAGCCCATGCATAAATATTTAGCTGACGAGGTTCGGTCTCCTTGTGAATGTGAGATCTGGAACTATATCTGTCGCCTCAGAGCTCTGATGATCTGTATCTTCTTTCAAGTGGCCCTGGCTTTTGTTTATTTTAGTTAAGCAGAATTTGCGCAGAATTTTTGTTGACTTTGAACGTTGAGAAAAGTCGTATTACTCGAGGAAAATACAAAGTAAATTATTAAGCAGTGAAAAAATAAATTATTCTCACTTCAAAAAGCTGAGTTTTAGGTATTTTTAAATAAATAATAAAATAATTAAACTTCTCAAAGAAATAAATTAATCAAAATGCTAATCCAAATACTTGCTTCTTGGAAATATACCCAGTTAACCTATATACACACCTCAAAACACCTGCTTTTTCAATTAATTGTAATTGTTTATAATAAATTCCCCAATTTTTACCTAATAAATCACAGAAATATAAACACATATCTTACAGAATTGTAAAATTTCCACAATGGCTGTGACTAATAACGACACCACGCCATATGATTTCTCTCTCAGCCGCTGAATCTCAAACCTCATTAAGGCAATTTTCCTATTAGCAAACGATAGAATCTGAATTTAAAATATGTGTGTGTGGAAAACAGACAGTCGCAGACGGAGTGGGATCTTTCGTTGGCATAATTTATAGTTTCTATTTGCGGTCAATTAAACATCCATCTTGGCTCGCTCTGATAACCCGAAGCGATGAGAGTCACACGGATACGGAGAGACGGCAGAGACAATGCATTTTGGCAGACGTCCAAGCAGAATTCAGAGAAATCCCCAGTATTCCCGAACTAAGTAGCTGTGGCCAAAGTGCCACCTGTTGGATATTGAATGCAAAAGTGCCTTTGCCTTCTGTCAGTTGCTGGGTCCCCCCCTCTGGTTCCCTGTACTCCACTCGCCTCCCGGAATTAGCATCATCATCATCCGTCAGGCGGCAGTCGGAAGGCAGACAGGCAGACAAGCAGCCAGGCACTGTCCGGGTATATATCTTCCCTTCGGTGGGACAATGCAGATACATTTCTCTTGCATGGAACTCGGAGAAGCTCACTAGGAAAATGCTACATTTTGGCTGGCAAATCACGCAAATGAAATGCACAAAATATGCGCCATTTATAACATGCTACGGCCATCCCTATCCCTGCCTCTCGGTTACCGCGCCGCCTGCGGCCTGGTGGCAGCTTGTACGTGTGGCAGAGTCTGGCTAGAAATGTGGCAAAAATTATGAGCCAACAGCAGGCAGCAGGCCACAGGCTGACAGACAGGCCACTTATGCACTGGAAATAATATTCAATATCTACTTGAATTTATGCATTATTTGCATTTGTATTTTTAGGTTGATGTATTACTAAACCCTCTAAGAAACCCTCATGAAATAAGTCAGAAAAAAATATATAAAAAATGCTTTGGGTTTCTTTAAATATTTTAAGCATAATAATCTACAATAAAATCTTGCATATTATAAACTTAATAATATTTTAATAATATTTAGAGTGATTCCAAGGAAAACCAAAGACATTGCACACGCATTAAGGGCAGGGAAAAGCCGACTGCCTTATATTATACACCCCCACTCTACCTTTTTCCACCGCTTTTCCTCTCCACACACCTCTTCACCCCCCTGGCCACACTCAATTGCGCGCTAATTTAGCGCAGCTCGCACTTAATAATTTCTTTTCATAATTGAGTAAAAGGCGAAACAGAGAGAGAAATAAAAGTGACGGAAAGCCAACCGGTGGGGCACACAGCGACGCCACTGCAATTGAGGAAGGGGACAAATGGTCGGCGGTGAGGGAAATAAAGCCACTTTAGGAAGGGCTGATGCTAAGATTATCTTACGGAAATACATATATAAAATATTTAAAGAAATCTTCCAAATATTATTAACAAATAAATTGATAAATAATATATCAAATATAGCAAAATATAAATTTCTGAAAATTTCTTAAGATCAACATCGAACGAAATTAATTTTTCACTTTAAAATTTTATTTTTATGACTTTCCCATAAACATATCCTTCATTTTCTTATTCAAAATATTATTATATATTAACTAACTATTATATTAACTAACTTTACTTTCAACCCTCGCAGATGTCATTTAAACTATCAACCATTGCACACACGCTGAGAAAAAAAGGCAACACCATGACGCCTTGATTGAGCACAACAAGCAGCGCAGCGCACCCTGCTGCAGCTCCTCTCTTTTCTCCCCACTTTTCCACCCATTCATTCATTTTCCTCTAAAGTCACGCAAAAGATTTATGACAACTGCATTTTTGGATGAAAGGAGGCAATGCATACACTTCACTTTAATCCGAATAAAATTAACTTTGAAGTTGAAACAATTAAGGGCAGAAACTGCCAAGAAAAAGTTTTCAAGATGTGGGGAAAAGCGAGGAAAATGACGGGAACGAGTGCCGGCTAAGTAGGTGAAACCTAATAGAGCAAAAAAATAAAACAAAAGTCTCAACCTAATAGATCGTTTATCTGCTCTTTGTGGCAAATGATACCTAGACAAGTTGGAGGGCAAATTTGCTGGCAATTAATTTCCAATTTCCGAGGCCTATTGATGACACTTTGAGCAACGACTTAATTGGGCATCGGTTACCCGCAACAAGGGGCAACAAAAGGACCCTCACACACATACACACACACACCCATGCTCCCCGCAACCATCCCATTTGAGTTTCGGAAAAGACATTAGGAAAACATAATGCGTTTGTCGATTAATCAACTGTCCAAATAGAAGTAGTTAGGGTCGAGCTTCCCCAACCGACTTCGCTTTTCGGCTTGCCTAAACTAATTTATAGGATTTTTATCCTGGAAACATGTATTTTGGGGAGAGAGGCGCGATAATTGCACTATAAAAATGCGCAACTGGGGAAAATAAATTAGGTACTGTTGCTGGTTTTTTCGTCGACGGGCGAAATAAATCTCAATTTATATGAAAATCGATTACGTTGCGCATTATTAATTATTTAAAAGGTTTCCACGGAAATGGCCAGGAAGTTGCTCGCTTTCTGTTTGCCATCCTCCCCCGTTGAGGTAATTAATAAATAAATTAATGGCCAAAAATGATTTCAACTTACGTTTTCTTTTTCGTCGTAGTGCAAACTTACCTGAAAGCAAAAGAGAGGAAAACGGAAAATTAAATTTCATTGTAAGTAAAAATGTTATTCGAGCATAAATTATGGGCATGTTGGAAATTGAAAATTCATCAAAATGCGTTGAGGGGGTAGGGGGGGAGCATAAATCACCGGGACAGGAATGTGCGAAAAAATTAATATCAATATTTTTGTTGCTTTAGTATGTGCGGTTTTTTCTTTGTTCAATTTATTAGTGTCAAAATGGCAACAAAAGGCAGGCGGGCAAGAGTATCCTTTGACCGCAGGACAAAAGCAGCAAATTTATCACGCAGCCCTTAAGCATTCTTTTTTGCTTAGAAAAAAAGACCCCCCAACACACACACACACACACACACTGAACGTGCAACAATGATAACTTGCCCCCGCCGTGTGTGTGACCATTGTGCGTCTTTTGGCCTCTTTTGTGTCTCATAAGTCATTTCGGCCAGCTCAAATAATTCATAATCGATTCTCAAAGGCGCTCAACGCGCTGTCCCCCAACTCACGGCTCCCACCTCTAACCTCTCCCCTTCCACATTTCTCTGGAGACAAGTTCGTTAGGTTTTTGGCTAGGAAGATGGTCCAACATTTACTTATGAAAATCAAAGTGAGTCCTGGGGATTCACTGGAAACGTAGCGAGAGTACGGAGAAGTTCGAGTCGGAGTACTCGAAGTGGGGGTAATGGCTGGAACAAGACAAACACGGCACGCTCGCTGAATTTCTATTAAGCCAAATAACTCAAAAGTAATTGCCCGGGCGTTGTCGAGGTAGCAATTGCACTCAGCTCTCGAGAGTTGGGAACCACTTTTTTGGCAAGTGGCTCCCGGAGAGCTGCGGAAACATCCTGGGTGGGATCATCAATATGTGCACCTTAATGGATGCTTAAATAAATTATAACTTCAAATTGCGATTGCCAAAGTCCTTGCTCGTCCTTAGCCGTAGCCCAACTAACTGGAGTTGCGGCACGTACAGCTAAATACATTACGCTCGACTGCAGTTGTGTGAAAATATTTACACGTGATTCCAAAAATCCCTCTCAACAAAAAAAAAAAAATAAAAAATGAGAAAAAATAAACTAACTTCTCAGTTATTCTTTCGCCGCTGCCACAAGTTGGGGGGAAACAGATCATTAAAGTTTTATTAGCTCCGTTTTCTGAGTTCACTGCGAAAAAGAAATGCATGACTTTCGAAAACAGTTAATCTAATGACACAATTTGATTAAAAACTTATTTTTAAAAAGCTATGTATATTCTCTTGACTTTTATAAAAATATCTTGGGAAACATTCTAGTTTAAAGCATAAAAGAGTTAAAGCTCAAAAGATATGTTAAAAATACACGGAAATTAGTAAAATGTAGTAAATATTAATCAAATAACACAGTTCTTGGCATATATCCCAGCTGGATGTCTCACTAATTGGTCTGCGCAAACGCAATTAGCGGACTGATGGGGCCCCCCCCACCGAAGGAGATGACCCCACCCGCCAGCCAGAGCCCTCTGATCTCCGGAGCGCTCTTTAAACGGGTTAGCAGCTGTTCCAAAACGGAGGAAGCAGGACGAGGCGCACAGAAGCGACCTCATTGCACTCGAGAGCGCAATCGTTTAGCGACGTGTTGCAAGCCAAAGGAGCCAGGAGTGAAGGATCCAAAGGAGCCACTGAGAGGCACCGAGGCTTGCATACAAATTGGCGCACGTGTGTGCTAGGTGGAGGCAAGGTGGGAAGAATATTGTTGAAAGCCTTGCCACAGCACGCACTCTCACACACACACACACACACACACACTGGGTCAAACGTGAGCCTTTCAAATGCTAAATGGACATTGCTTAATTCCATATTCCATGGCCCCAAGGAGCCACCACCACACACCGAAGCTTGTGCAGCTCCGTCCAGGCATCATAATAGCTCATTATGCAGCTCCGGCTCCAGCTCTGGATGCTGCTTCTATAGCTGCCACTAGTGCCTCCCAAAGTTCATTAGCTAAAAGGCCGTCCAAACCCATCATCAGGCCAAAATGCACTAAGACGGAGATTTGGCCAAGAAATTGAGTTTTCATCAGGGGAGAAAAATATGTCCTTCGTTGTGTATAAATATAAAAATACAAATAAAAAAAGGTTAAATACAAAATCTCATCTATCTAAGGATTTTTAATTAACCAAAAATTTAGCAATAAATAAAATAAACTTTAAAAATATTAAACTCTCTTCAGCTATGCATGCCTCAAACATTTATAATTTATTTCCTTTTAATTTTTATATAATTAAAAAAGAAGGAAATTCCTAATTAATAACCATAAAATGCCAAAAAACAAATAGTTTTCCGCATATATGTACATACGTTCTAAACCATATAAAACCATTTAATACATCATCAGAAATCATGGCAAATTAATTTGCTATCCTATCGGTTGGGTGGACGTTGCCTCTTAGTTTATCGGACAACTATATCTCTGGCACATTCTCTATATTTCTTCTATATGCACATATCAAATTTATTTTCTTTTTATTTCCACGTCGCGATTTATTTTTGGTTCGGCGTCAAGAAGTGCATAACTTGGCCACGCTCCAACCAAACGAACCGATTCTCAACTCAACCCACGCCGTCGCCTAAGACAATATAGAATAGTGTACGGAATATTTTCCCAAAGACATATTTAAAAAGGCATTTTTTATGAGCAACAAGTGGACAAATAAGCCACAGTCAAAAAATATTAAATATTTTTTTTATAGTTCATTGAGCATGGAGGAGACGGTGCGAGTAGAAACTATTAGCTAAAATAATCAAAGGAACAAGGCAATAAATAATATTCAGTGAAAAATTAAAGATAATTAATTCATTAATTAAAGAAACAGTTAAGGGCAGGCCTTGATAATCAAGCCAAAAAAAAATGCCTACACTCCCCAGAAATTTCTACGTTAATAATTAAACTTTCACTTCTGATTCCAAAAAGCTAATAAAATAATATCATTTAAAATGAAACGCACTGTATCAATTTGTTGTATTTATTTTCTCAATTCTCCTATAGAACATTTTTTATTTAAGACGGCGCCCACTTTGAATTGATAATTTAGCGAAAACCTCTCGAGACATTAGCCACTCTCTGGTTGGTCGCATTAATTTTCCGACAAAGATTACCCCCAGATTATAATGGTCTTTAATATACACACGGCCAAGTGTGTATGCATTGTTGTGGCGGCCATAAATCCATGCCATAATTATGGCACTAAAAATATACAATTTGTTGCATTGTTTATACGCCGCAACCGACAAAACTATGGCTACATCCATAAATTCCATTTTGCTGCTGTTTCCGGTGATTTTGCAAAAATAAAACAAAAATTAATATCAAAATCTAAATTCAGACATTTTAAATTTCGGGTGCCTCCTTCTTGTTTTTCTCTTGGTGTTAATTTTTAAGTAGGTGGAAAGATCTTTGATCGCCTTACGACACAAATTTATAGTTGACATTTATATCGTGGGAAATAGATCTTTTGAAACATGTTCATTTATCTTTTCTTTGAGGAACCGCAAAAGATTCTATATGAAAATCATGTTCAAATGTTTTGGTACCACTTAAGTCAATTTAATTGGTTGTTAATAAGGAAATTCATGAAAACAAGCTATAATTTAAAGGATTTAAGGATTAAAAAAATGTATTTTTATGCTCATAAATATGTTTTAAAATCCATTTGAATGTGTAAAACAGGCTTTAAACTATTATTTTTTAATACGAAATCTTTTCCATTTCCCTTCTCAATAGATATGCATTATTTTTTCAATGTTTTTTTCGCTTGTTCAGTGATTGTAAACATATGGCGTGATAAAGCAGTCTGTTTGAAGACGCGTGCTCCAAGATTGATGTCACGATATCGTGCCGGAGAAATGATTCGCTATATATACTTTCTTTCTCTCTCAAATTTGGATGAAACTATGCAAATTCCTGAAAACCACTCGCCAACTCTGACGATTCAATTAATAAAACATTACCAGCCGGGCCATAAAAGCTCTTGAGGGGGGAGCCAGGAAAATTGGCGGGGAAAATGGAAAAGCACATGGTCGTTAAAATGGTCGTGGAAATGCAACCAACCAACGGCAGCATGTGATGGACAACATTCTGATCTCGAGCAGGCCTGCCATAAACCCCAACATGAATTATATATATATGTATACAGAATTTAAATGGAATGGCGCGAGGCAAGAAGCCAGACCGAATTCATAAGTTTTCATTAGCACCAAGATTTACACGGCGAAAGAGCCATTAAAACGTCCCCAACTATTGACTTATGACCGCCAAGAGGTCCGCATTAAGTCAGCCCCGCTGGCAGATAACACACACACGCCCAATTATCGGGCGACATGAAAAAGGAAATAGAATCGTAAACATTATTTTTAGATCCTGAAACTCTCACGAATAGAATTCTAGAAATTTTATTATAGTATTTCGGAGATGCAGGAAATGCCTTGCGTGGTTTAAGCCGCTTGAAAGGTGGCACTTCATCTAATGAACTGAGCGTATACGCAATATGTGAAAATTGAAACTTTATTTACTGTTAATAAAATACAATTGAAAATGCATTTATTTATCTATGGCACGCTGAGTAGAAATTGTAGCGCAAATATTTGCAATTCAATTGCAGTGGCAACAAAATGTACAATACATTTCGACGACAGCAAAAATCAAATCGAAATAAAATATAAAAATATCTGCCAGCTTCAGGCAATGGCTGCCTGCTGCTACTGTGGCGGCTATGAAAAATATTCTAGGAAATGCATAGACAGACGGACAGCCACCACAGACCAATAATATTTATATGTAATTTTTTGTTTCTTATTCAGAAAACTAACAAAAAATCTTATGAAATTCTTTTTGTATTTTAGCTCTCTGTTGTTGACACTGGATATGCATTTACAGCTGAATTGCTCTTAAGTCTACTTAGGATATTAGGTTTTTAGAAATAAAATATATTTGTATGTATTTATAAATTGATGTGTGTTCACTTACAGTTTGACTCATGCTAACAACTGTTTTTGCCCCCAGACAACCACAAAACAACAAACTTACCTAAAACGAAAGAAAAAGGTAAATAGAACATATTCTTTGGTGCGGTTTAAGCTTAAGGATATCCTTAGCCTATTTAAATACTACTTTATGGGTTAGAAAAACTAGGGAAATAGTCCAGAAAAGAACAGAAGAGGGGCCAGAGAAGGTCATAATCATGCAAACTTCCGCTGCCAGCAGCACAATTGGCAAAGTCTCTTCTTTTTGTGTGTTTCTAAACCACTGACCCTGTTTATATATTATTGTTTATTTCCAATTGTTTTCGCCTCTCGTTGTTATTCGAGACGCGTTTATTTACACAAGCAGCTAGCAGCAAGATTCTTTTTTAAGTAGAAAACAAAACACAGTATCGTGTGATAAATGCGAAAGCCACAATAAATTTCTAGCAAACAAATTAAGCAAAGAAGTAGATAAATAAGCAGAATGTATGGGATGGGTGATTAAAATAATAGATCAATGCATTAGAAGGTAAATAAAACAAAATAGATGAAAAGATATTTAAACAAAGCTAATTTAAGAGCACAGTGAAAAGAATTATTTACGAAAAATTAAATGTTATTAATAGTTCATTCATTTAAAATGAATACAATTTAAATCATTTAAAAAAACAATATTAGAAAATTTATTATAAATTAATAATTGCAAAGGGAGTCCATATATCTTGTAACAAGCAGAGACTTTCTTTTTAAATTTAGTTTAAGAAAGGACTTTGAAACCTTCACTTCAATCTGTTCTTTTGATTACATTTAATACTTTTTCATATAGTAAATAACTAATATATTCAAATGAATTTCCCCTAATCACTTAGTCAAAAAATAAAATAAAAACCAACCCTATCCCTACTAAAGTGAGTCAGTTACTATAATCAAATCGGTAAATATAAAATTCATTCACACAACTTTTTACCGGACAGCTCACAAAGTGCTAAACGGAAATCTTTCCAAGCGTTTAATAGTTTGTAAAAAGGTAATTTGTTTAGAACCCACAGGCTAAACCAGACTAAATCAGACTAAAAACCTTTTCCCATGTGTTATATTTACATTGTTGTTGCCGTGCTGTAATCGTTTCAATTGTTGTTGCCTCGTATCTTTGTTGCTAATAAATCGCTTATCTAATTTGTTGCTATTTACCTGCCTCGCTCGTTTGCTTGCTCTGTTAGTGTTGTTGTCTAACGGCAAACACGAATATATATAATCAAAAAGACCACGCACAAGAGCTGCCCTACAAATATATGTATATATAGTCAACTATATGGGACTCATCCTTATCTAAAATGATTAACCTTTCCATCTCGCTTTTACACGCCAAATTCTCATTTAAAATCTGTGCAAAATTTTATTGATTTTTACGAGCATTTAGGCGCGCCTAATGAGCCAGGCACACTTCAACACACAACTGGCAACCAACGAAAAATATTGCTACCATAAATTATGGATTTGATAAAGAAAGCATTGTGACGCGATAAGGGGGGAGAAAAAAGGGGTAAATTCAAGAGTGATAGGGGAATATTTGATGTTTTCACCAAAAGTTATTTAATATTGATTGGCGATGTTCCAAGAAAAGTAAGCGGGGGGCTCGAGAGCTTGGTTCTAGAGAATTAATATTACAAAAATTTATTGTGAAATAATTGAATTCGTGAAAAAGACTGAATTATTTGTATTCATTTATTTCATATTAAATATTTACCCTAGAATTAAGCAACTGTTATAAATTGAAGATAACCAAAATGAATTCAAAGAAAAAAATCTCATAACTGGATTTATAAAGAATAAAATCAAATATTTATATTTATTCAAAGTATATTCCTAGCCCTCAAGATTCTTCTCCTCAACTTGGAACATGTATTTTTTTCCAACCTTAGGTTCATTGCCTGCTCAAGTGCAGAGCTCTTCAACCCTCCAGCAACTATCAGGCAACAGCCAAGTCGCCTCGAACGGCTTGTGTAAATATTTATCTGCTTGTCTTGCCTATTTAGCACAAATTGTGCATATTTGATTCCATGACTAACAGGCCAAGAACATTGACATCCCGTGAAGTCGAAGAATGGACCACCCCGAAATAGTTTTAAGCACAAAATCAGACAAAAGGGCCGAGAAACCCTACTGCTGCTGGTGTTCCTGCTGCTTCTACTGATGGGGAGATGAAAGGAGTAGAAATTGGCCCCTGGCTGGCAGCATGCCCGATTTTGGATGACATCGAGAGATGAGGAAAAATGCCAAATACTTGGCGCAAACACAATGCCAGAAATCTCAATTATTTAGCCAAACATGTGTTAGCTGTAGGATTGCTGCATAGTCGGCAATCCCTCAGATACGCGTGCTATAAGATATATATATATATATATAAGAGAGGGGAGCGGAAAGATCGAGCAGAAGAACGAGTGGTTTCCATCGTGTAAGGCGACAGGCCACCATAAGTCAAATTGAAATCTTGTCAGCAGACCAAGAAATGATCTCTAGCCAGACTAAAGAAATGCTCAAACATGTGAGAAACCAGCTAAAGAAAATGCTACGAGAAATGTTATTTATTTGCAACACAAGAAATTTAATTGAAAACACAAATAAATGGTGTGGCAAACATAACCCAGAAAGCAAATCAAATATGCCAACCGAATGCAAGGCAAAAATCAATTTGCCCGAGTAGTGCAAATGAAATAAAATTGGTAAATATCAAATGTCGCTCACGCAATATAGAAATGCAAATGGGAAAATAAATACAAATGGAAAATAGGGATTTCAGCTTGTGATTAAATTTTTTATAGTTTCTTAAAGAAAATTGTTAGTCTTTTTGCACTAAATTAAGAAAAAGTAACCATGATTTGTACATCTCGTTTCTCATGCAACAGACAAGCAAATATTTCTGGCATTTTCCGGCAACACATATTCCACATACTTCCCAGCTTTCCGTTTCTCCGCCTCTTTGACCAGAAATGCAGTGCATTATGCAAAAGGACCAGCTTAAACTTCATTTAAAAATGCCACCGAGTGGAAAACAACCTTGGAAAAGCGTACACACACACAACACCCAGGGCCACGAGCCAAAAAAAGGAGAAGAGCAACCACAGGATTTAAGGGCAACATTGGTGGATAAGGCAGCAACATCTCCAGCAGAATGAGCAATGCCAGACAGCAACATGAGCAACAGCAGCAGCAGCAACAGGAACAGCAGCAGCATTCTCATAACTAGCAACTGCAGAAACTGAAGCAAAAATGCCTGGCAGCAACAGCATCCGAGTAAAGATTGAATGCAATACACAAAAGAGCCAAATTCCAAGCCAAACAATAACAAAAAGAATAAGAAAGAAGGCGGTTTAACTGAATCGACATGAAAATACCAGATATTCGAACTTAAAAATCTTCGATGTAATATTTAAAAAAGGAAAATTATAAAACAAAAAAATTGGATATATGAAAATAATGGTATTATAGAACAGTTTTTGTGTTTTTATTACCCTTTCAGCTTCTATAAGCAAAAACATAGAATAAATCATGGAATGTTTTTTAAGAAACAAATTTACATTATTTATTTTTTATATAAATAAAATAAATACCTCTCCCTTTATCAAGCATTTTAAGCCTCATTTTCCAGCATACTCCTTGGC
The DNA here is from genome assembly GCA_008042485.1 of Drosophila mayri. NCBI lineage: Eukaryota > Metazoa > Arthropoda > Insecta > Diptera > Drosophilidae > Drosophila > Drosophila mayri. The sequence goes on along the minus strand of VNJN01004099.1, from coordinate 97,543 downwards.
TTTCAAAAAACACTGGGTACTTAAATTGTACGAGGAAATGCTTAACACAAACTCAGAGGCAAAGAAGAAAATCTGAGACACCGAAACGGAGACACAGAGCGCAAGTAGCAGACGAAGGCACTCGGAGGCGAAAATCCCGACCAGAGACAAATGTGGGTCGAAAGCGCAAAGTGCAACAACTCGCACGCACTGCAGCAGCAGCAGCTAAAGAGACGCGAAGCGGGGAAAATCCCGGGAAAATGCAGTGCCGCACGCGCCTCCGCCGGAAAATGTCTCGGGGAATGGGGGCGAAAAACAAAGGCAAAAAACTAAACCACTTTTTTGGCACTTGCTGCTGCTGCTGCTTCTGCCTGAAGCCCGGAGAGCTGGAGCTCGTTGGACTGCCTCTCCTGCCTTTCCTCCTTCTTCGCCTCCTTCCCTTCCACCCAACGACATCACGAATTGCCGTTGTCGTTCTTGTTTTCCGTGTCTGGAGTTGTCTGGGGCTCCTTGAACAGCTTAAGTGAAATTTAATGATATCTTCTCACAGGCCAGACCAGGAAGGGCAGCAGCAGCAGCAGCAACAGGTGGTGGTGCCTGCTTTCTGGCTTGTTTTCGGCAGCGCCTGCTGTTTGGCTAATTTGTTGAATTAAAGTTTTTGATTTTATTGCTGATAGTTGGCCCAGGCCAACGCAGACAGTAACTGCAACAATTGGCCAAGGGAAAATGGAATAAAAGGGAGTTCAAGCTGAGTTGAATGTGTGAAATTAAAGTAATTTAATGAATATTCAATTGAATTCAATTAAAACCAGGTTTTTTTTTCATTAAAAACTAAATGTATAATAATTGGAATGAAGCTTAATTGCTAAATAAAGGTGCCAAGAGTTTTTCAGTTTGAAATATAAGGGAATAACAATTATAAAACATATAGAGATAATCTTAGTATTTTCCCTTTTAAAAGATGGCATAAAGGTTTCCCTTTTAAAAGAAGGCATTTTTACTTCTCAGAGACTTTTCTTATTTTAAAAATTAAATAAGTTTGGTAATATCTTCATTTATTAGAAAAGAAAATACCTATTTATGCTGTAAATTTATTTTAAAATCGTTCTTAAAGCTTTTGAAAAATAATATCAAGTTAATACCTTAACAATGCCTTTTCCCCTTTTAGATGGATTTAAGAAAATTATTAATTTTTCTCTACCTGCACATAAAAACCCTAGTTTTATGGATATGACATTTTGCTGGTGAAAATTGCCTCATTGCTTTCGCAACAGAGTGCGTGGGCCACACATTTCTAATGACTTGCTCTAGGTGATGGTGATGATGTCGTCGCATTCGCATTTGTATTCACCCACAGAGAACATGGCAATCGGAACAGTTTATTTCGTTTAAGAGCAATTGAAATAAATTCTAAGGCAAAATTGCTTTGGCTACAAAAAATACAACGAAAGGCGAGGGACGAGCTGTTGCTGATGAAGAGAAGCAAACAAGCTGTGTGTAGTAGCCCCTTGGCAACTCTGAGATTTTTGTCTTGCTCGTCGGTCGGGCTAATGTCCAAATGCACTTAAAACTGCTGAGGCCATGTAAATGGGTCTCTATGATCTACCCATCCACACATTTGTGTCGCATTTCATAGTTTTGCTTCCAGCACTTGAGGGCAGTTCGGGGAGTTTCAAGTAGTTCATTATTTTCCAGCCAAAAAAAAAAAAATTAAACAACTGAAATGGGAAACGCGTGGGAGTCTAAAAATTAGGAAATAGGAAAATAAAAAAAAAGATCTCTAATGGAGCCATGGAGTCCGATGATCTGTCATTCGCTGGGTGCTGCTTCTGCTGGTTGCTACACAAAAAAATTATTTATCCAAAAGCTCACAAATTTATTTGCACTGCCCGCTCACTACTTCTCCCTGAATACCATTGTTTTTGTTTGGTTCGCATCATTATTTATAGCTAAATAAAATAAATAAAAAATGCAAACCACCATGTTGACAAAGCAACAAAAGTCGTGTGGTTTCTTTTTTTCTGTTTTTTTTTTTTTTCAAGTGCATTTGAAGCTACGTTGTCGGAATATAATGACATTAAATGGTATTAACAAAATACATAAAGATTATGTACACCGATAGCTACAGCTTTATGCATGAAATATATTTATATGTTTTCAGCTATTATAATTAAAATAGCATTGCTGGGAAATTAATGCTCAAACCATAGAGTTTAATGTTGGAAAATTAGAACATTTTAATGCTCTCTGAATCTATTAAAATTTGAAATTTAAGAAGCTTATAGAGGGAAATCTACTTTGAAAAATATTTTACCCTAGAAAAACAGCCTGGAAATTATATTTAATTTATTAAGTAATTTTGGTAACATTTAAATGCTTTTTAAAGAATTTAACTATTTTACATAAACACAAATGACAGACAGAGCTCTGGGGCTTGCTTTATGTTGAACTAAATGCTGCATTTAAAGAGTTCATTTAATGTTATTTGGCCTCCATTTCCCTTTTCACAATTCTTCTTTCATTTTTATCCATAATTCTATAGAAGTCAATTACAAACACATTTTGGCAGGGAACTCACGCAAACCACCGAAATGCAATCGCAATTGTAAGACAAACTTCAAGTGCAGCAGCAGCTGTTACCCCAAGCCAAACCCCAACCCATGACCCAAAGTTATCTATCCCCCCTCCTCTTCTGCCTGGTCGAGGACAGGAGAATTTACCCAGCAATGTGCGTGTCGCCTCCTAAGCAAGTTTAACTACTCGTATTCCTTGGCATTCTCAGTGGAACCCCACTCGAGCTCACTCTATTTAGCATGCAGAGAAGCCAGTCGCCCTCTGTCTGCGTCTGCATAAATGATATGCAGCAGGAGAATCAAATAAAATATAAGAAAAAAATAAAATCAAAAAGTGCGAAACGAGATTATAAAGTCTTGGAAAAGTCCAAAGTATTTGATGATTAATTCATTTTAAACACGCTAGAATTTTATTAAAGATTAATTATTAAGTGCTGGGAAGCCTAAAGATGTCTTTAAATATATACTTTGAATTTTAAATTATATATAAAAATATATTTTAGAAAAATAATAATAATAAACCCCATTAAAAATAAATATTCTTGGCATATTCAGAGTATCAAAATGTTTTAAAAAGGTTTACATAAAATTAAAACACGTTTAAAAATATCCCCTACTTATAACGAAACGCACTGTCTTTTGATATGCATAAGAAATATTTTTAATAACTGCCACAAAAGTGCACCTTCTTTTCTTATTCAAAGTCAAAGTCGAAAACGCACGGAATGAATTTATGTGACAGCTGCCCCCCCTCATAGATACTTCCGAATGTCTTAAAATAAAAAGGGAAATCAGATATATATATATATGTATGAATGTATATTTTTATATGGGTAGATTTATGTGATAAGATTTGCTGCTGCTGATTTACTCACCCACTTTAGAAGAACCCACACATGTGGAGCCGCATTCAGCGCTGGCTGGCGCCTTCTAAGTTTAGTGATAAATGATTTTGATTTCGGCTCGATATAGCAACTCCTGATACCGCCACAAAAAAACTAACTATTTCAAATGAGCCATAGGCTACTGGAGGGAAACACACACACAATACAAAATACAAATTAAGGAAACTAAAAATACACAATATATATTAGAGCCGATAGGGTTATTTATAGATGGTTTCCCTCTTTCAACTGATTATTTATGAGAACACAAATTCACTGGAAATCAAGCAAGTAATTGGCCAACAATTTAATGGATATCCAAAGAAATTAATTTCGTTGACCAGAGAGCCGAGAGAGCACTCTTATAAATTTGCATTTGACATTCACCTAAGGCTCGGGGATTAGGACATCTCACATTTGGGATGTCAACACAAAAAGATTTGATATCTTTTTGATTACTTTTCAAACACACATCAAGTAGTATTATTTAGCAATATATTCTATGCGGCTTGCTGTGCCTGCCTGAGATTTTGATTTTTGATTTTAATTTTTATTTTGATTTCGAGAAACACTGACACTGCACACGACACACTGCGCTGTTGGATTGGTGGTATTGGTTTTGTTGTTTTTTATTATTATTTTCCTATTTTTTTGGTGGTGCTAGTAGCTAGTAGAAGGGGGAGCGGACGGGCGCCTGTAAGAATCGAAAGAGAATAAAACAATTCCGATATGAGACAACAAGTTTCGTTTATATATCAATATATATCTTGGGATTTCTGGAGGTGGTGTTTGATTTGTACATAAATATACAATATATATATATTGATAATGCAAGGCATGATCTTTTGTTAGGCTTGCAAGAAGAAAGTGGGACAGACACAGAGATAGAGATACAGATAGAAATGAGGAATCAGATAGAGAAAGGGAGACAGAGAAAGACAAAGAGAGAGAGGAGTTCTGGGTAACAGGAAAATAGTTAGGAAAAACTTTTTGTTTTGGAAAATGAGCTGAGGAAAACTTTGACATAAGTTTCCTTATAAAAAAAAAAGCTGATTGTTTTTTTTACAGGCAACCTTATTATGCAAATTGCCGGCTAATGACACTAAATATGGCCACAGCTCATAAAAAACGTTGCATACTTTTTAGAGTTAAACTGTATGAATGATCAAAAGTGGTTATTTAGATTTTTTTTATAGATTAAATAACAAAACTATTCTCTTTTGATAATAAACTGTATTCTTTAAATCCCTTCCGAAAGGGAATTATTCATTCTTCCAGAGTATTGATTGATTTTCCCTGATTTTAACTTGTAGAATTATTAAAAAAGACTTTCCATGGCTGGATAGAATGGAAAAGATTTAAAATAGAGACGAAGAGGAATATTCCCCATTCGATTGTGTGAATATATTTTTAGAATATTTTTTTTTTTATTGTGAAAATGGCATTTAAAATTATTGTATAAATGTTTAGAAAACATTTCGAAACACCCGCGATACATATAAGGCCCCAGACAGGCTACCAAAACAAGAGACAGGGATTGAGAGAAAGAGAGGGACAGAGAAATAGAGATAGACAGAGATAGTGTGCAGAAGAGAGGGAGAACTGAGAGATGGCAAACAGCTTTTAGGGACAGGCAGTATATAGTGAGTGTAGATGTGTGTTGATGGTGGCCAATAAATAAATCAAATAATAAACAAAACATAATAAAAAAAAAGTGAAACAGCACAACAACAACAACAGCAAGCGCATAAAATATTATTAAAATATATATTTTTTGATATATGTACATAGGAATATAGAATTTGAATATACATCCAAGTATAGAAAGGATGTGTGGCGGCGTGTTCATTTATTTGATGGATTATTTGTTTATCTACAGACTGATTTGTTTGTTTGATAGTTTCATTTGGCGGTTAACTTATGATGTGTATATGTGAAGAAAATTGATATAAAATATTTGATTTAGTTTATGAATATTGGATGTAGATATTATGGTAGCTTATGTGGTTACAAATGATTGTACATTATTTAAAAGTGTCCTTGGGCACTCCTTAAGATTTCTTGACACTGAACCCTTGACATTTGAGTCCAAAAATTGCACCCCTAATTACATAGAAGCAACACGTCGTGCACTTCCCATTCACCCCTTAAAAAACCCTTTTGTGCTTCCCCTTTTCTTTTTTAATTTTTTTTTTTAACCCGGCAACCGAAGAAGCTGAACAAATTCCAGCCACCGAACAGCTGTCGTCTCACTTTCTTATCAATCAAACGGCAAACACTCGCAGACAATCGCATACAATCTGTAGCATATATAGGTAATGTGTGTGGTATTTAAGTTGTCAAGCTTATGTTTGACACATACGTGCAGCCTGATAAAAAATAAACGAATGCACGGTAAAAGAAAAGTATTAGCCAACGATTAAAGTTTGCTTCTAAATTTATGGCTTGATCAAAGATGCATGATAAGTGATAAGATTGAGGTTCTGTGAGATAATTATAAATTTTATTTAATTTATAGAAATTTATTGAATAGATTGTGGCTAATTTTTATAGCTACTAAATATATTTTTTATTTGCTAATACTAATGATTTGACTTTGTGATTTTTTAATTGATTATAATTCTGATTTTTGTACAGTCAAAACCTGTTCCCAAAATATTTATCTTAACTTGTCACTTAATTAATGGCAAAACCTCAAATCGATTTTCCCATTTCCAGTGTACAATTATCAATGGTAAATTGCTGAGAATTGTAGAGGGGATTTCCCACCACCCCCCTCCTGTGAGTGAGTGACAACACACGGCCATCGCCACCTCACTCGATTGATGTGTTGTGTCCGTCGGTTTGTGGGCCATTTGAGCGGTCTATTATGCGGCACATCTCACCCAATTGATGCATGCACCCCCCACAAAATCGCCCCATACACACTTTGGCCGCATAATGCCCCATAATATGACAGGCAAAATCATCATCATCATAGGCCGTGTTCATTTGCATCACACACATCAACACCTTAACAAATTGACGCATTTTACACTCAACACATCATCATTGGAGAACTAAGCCAAACAAAAAAAAGATCGATCATGCCGAATATCAATAAATATTAGCCATCCTCCCCCAACCCCCCCAACCCCCCCAACCATCCAAAACAACTCGATAATGATGATGATGATGGTCCGTTGGGTATTTTCCGAAGCAGATTTTCTTATTTCATCTCATTTGTGAGTGTGCGAGCTGATTGGCCTTTCATGTTTTACGAGTTTCGTCTGGAAAATCAATGAAAATTCCACGCCAGACATAATTAAATCTAATATTTGTTTGTGCAGATATATATTTGGATATATAATCTGAAGATTTGAATGCCTTAGATGGTTGGGTGTATAGACCATCAATCCTAATCAACTCGACCTTCCCACTGGCTTAGGCTTGATTTTTCTTCTATTTTTTTAGAGTGCCAAATTTGAGGGCCCTAACCGGTTTCAGTTACCAGGCACACGCACTTTTTTTCTGCTCGAGGGCCAAGTTCAAAGAGTAAAGTCGAGGTAAACAAAAAATGAGTATCATTAATCATTTCAGAGCCGAGTGAGTGTTGTGTGTGTGTGTGTGTGTGTATTTCGGGTTACGCATGCGCGTTAGTTAATTTGTATGGCTGCGTTAATTAACCAAAGCGAAAAGGCTTTGCGCACTTGTTGTCCCTAAGATTTGGCCTCCTCCGATTTTGTTTTTTGTTTCCTCTCAGCAACCATTAGCTGTGAGAAACAGACTGAATCGCAACGCTTGAAAGCCTCGGAGCAGAGGAGAACACCAATGGAGAAACTACCAGAGAACCAAAACTTAGCTGGGAAGCAATCAAGCATCGGGCAAATATATATAACAAACTATTCTACAAACGAAACTACGGAGATGGGTTTATCTTTCGACTGTTTTGTACCTAATAAGTATGTTGTTCTTTAATCAAATTTTTCGAAAGTATTATTATATATTTATTTATAGTTTAAAGGTTTATTTTTCAGGAAGGTTTCTTTGCGACGAAATCTAAGTCTTTTTATGTGCTTTTTTTTAAAAACAAGGTGTATCAAAATAACCTTTAATTTGTTATATTCTAAACATTCTAAAATACCTCTCAAAAAGTGTTATTAATTGTTTATTTTTTCGTAACAATTAGAGCTTTGTTAGTTACTCTGTGATCTTGATTATGTCAAGTTAAGATAAATTGGAAACCATCTCACAAGTTTCATTTCCCATAGAGATGAGCAAAGAAATCCTAAAAATTTTTCAACCACTCAGCATACCCTCTTCAGTAAATGCCGGGTATAGAAACCATATGCAGATACAATCGCGCCACACTTAAAAACACGAGAGCGAAGCCCGAAGCGCCGAAGCCCCGAAAATTTGTGCTCAAGGTCAGGCCCGTTGAAATTTCGAAACTGGGCATTCAACTTGATAATTTATGAAACGCGTTTGGATATATGTACATACAGATACATACATATTAATGTATGTATGTGCGAGTAACTACGAGTAGGGGAAGGGTACGATCACCGCTCACACCGCAGAGAAGACCGAACCCCGCCGAACCGAAATGCGCAAGCGTGGCTCCCCAGACCTCAGAACTTTATCGCTTTTTGCGCTTTGGCGGAAGGGAGACAACATGACACAAGAAGCTCATCCAAATATGGAGCAGGGAGATTTGTCTCCGTCTCTGTCTGTGGAGATCCCGGTCTCTGGGAAAGATACGATCCATTGATCTCGGCTTTATTCTCGACGCAGTTTGCGCAAGGGGCCTGTATGCCACAGACCGTCATAAATTTACTCTTGATGATTTGATTGCCGCCGCCCCGTTTAGTCCGCTTTTTTGTCGCATTTATTTTTTTGGATTTCTCAAATAAAAAAAAATATAAACCATTTTGTACTGGCTTCATCCCCAGGCGAAGTTCCTTCAACCCAGTGACTCAGTTTTCGATTGCAGTACAGGTAAAACGTGTTTTTAGCTTGGCTTTTGGTTCGGTTTTGGTTCTGTCTCATTCTATTCTGTTATGCTTTTATTTTAATTATATTTTATTACCACACGCATTCAGCCTTGGCAGTGAAACAAATGGAGTTTAATGCGGCGTGTAAATTCGGTTATCTAGAAATAGCAAACGAGACCCATTTTTTTTTGTGACGAAGAACAAAAACAATTTCTTCTAATGGCTGATAAGAAAACTAACGAAACCTACTGATAACTATGTACCATATAACTATATATGCAGAGAGAAAAATATACAAGTTGTATTAATAAATAAGCCAAAAACTAGGTTCTTTTTTAAATAAAAATAAAGAAGGATCAGCCTTTGTTGATACCTAATATTAAAGAAATACGGGCTAAAATGACTTCAATAACAATACTAATTCTTAACTATCGCATTTATTTATCCAACTTTTCTACTGAAAGAAACCCTTAAAATTGTACATCATTTCTTACTAAATTTAATGTTTTAAAAAATTATATTTTAAAATAATAAAATCTGATAGATAGTTATCTTATATACTTTATACTTTAAACGCAACCCCTTTTCGAATGCCTTTTCTCTTGGTGTACGCAGCACACGCGACTTTTATCAGAGTAAAAAAAAAAGATATTGTAGGGGGTGGCAAGGGCGGGGCAAGCAGGGCAGACTGGGTGAGTGGGCGGGTGTGTACAGGACTGACAACTGTTAATCAACAAATTGATGACTGAATGCAGCACATGCGGGTGCCACATTTCATTTACTTTCGATTTTGCACAAAACAAATGGACAAGGCAGGCCGGATGGGGGGAGGGGGGCGACGACAACAATTGGAGACTTCCACTAAATCCCGTACTCGCACATCCAAAGCCAGACGCTAATTTGATATTTTAATGGCTTTTTGTTTGCAAATTACGCTTGACTCGGCGTCGCGTCGCCCCTGCAACCTCCCCCTGCAGCCCCGCTGGCGGGAGTGAGTCCCCCACTTGGCCCTCTTTAAATGACTTGTTTGTGTCTAAAATAACGGCGCTAGTTGTACGACACTGGATACTGTGTATGCTTTTTCATGGTTTTTTGTTTACTGTTTTTTGCGTAAACTTTTTTATTCTTTAAAACACGAACATGAGTCGCTACGAATGCATTTCAAGTTGTGCGTAGGCGGGACTTTAACGGGAGGTCGTTAATAAAAAAGAATCATTAATGAATTTTTAGTCACTTCCTATTGCTTTTAAGCAATAAAAAATATAAAAATCTGACATCAGTTTTATGGAGAAATTAAAACACTTTTAAATACATTTGTTATAGCTTTTAAAACAAATAAAGAACCATTTAAGACTAGGAAACAACGCCTAAGTTTTGCTTAAAATTTCAGTATTTTATTTTTAATCAAGTTTATCAATAAGATTTTGAACAATTTTTTAATTTTAAAGGAAAGTTCAAATACATTTTCTTTTAATAGAAATAATTCATAAAAAACATGTTTTTTATATAAACTAGGGGTCTTAAGGTCTTTTATTTATTCAAATCAAATTTCTCCAACGAAAATAAACATAAATACTAAATAAAGAAGCGTCAAAGCTAACGGAAAAATACATCTTAAAGAGCCAAAGCACACACACATACTCATTCATAAATCTTTCAATGTTTTCCCTGTGTGGCACTCAAAAAGTTGCACATAGATACTCAGACTCCCCCACTGGCATTCATTAGTAGCCGCGACAGAAACTAAACAGAATAAATAGCTTCAGTGACCCCAGCGGGATTGCACCGTTTGACCAAAAGCCAGCGAGCAACGGCAGCCACAGCTCAAAAATGTCAACAAAATGAAAAACCTACAGCCGACACGGCAGTCAAAGTCAGGTGTATCGTGTGTGAGTGTGTGGGTGGGTATCTGTGTGTGGTCAAGACCGCAGAAACCACAGCGAAGCAAAGCAAAACAAACCATGGAGAAAGAGCAAGGGGGGATCGCAGTAACCGAAAATTATGAAAATTACATAGAGCATGCCAAAAGTGAGTCAGCCAAATTATGCAAAAGATAGCTGCAGAGAGACGCCGGATAATCACAACATTCGACAAATAAAAACAAAAACAAAACACGGTGCAAAACAAAAAAGGGCCAAGAGAGAGCGAGAGAGAACAAAAGGGGAATCAGCTGGGTGAGATGAGATCGTTGATCGTATTGGTGGAATTGCACAATAAGACAACAAAGGCAACAACAAAAGAAAACCAAATAAACAATTTGTAATCAAAGTACAAGTATCTTGAAATTAAAAACCGCTCAAGACTTTTAAGGTACTTCAAATCAAGGTCAACTTTCACGTATTTCACCAAGTTTTTTAATTGATAATAATGGGATTTGTTTTAAAATTTGTTCAAAATATTTTCTATTATTTCCTAATTCTTATTTGTTATTCATTTTGTTATTGATCTAAATACATTCACTGTCTCAACATCTAACCACAAGTATTATCCCTCTTTAGCCTCAGGACGAACTCACATATCCAACCAATTGTAGGAAATACAAAATAAAATGAGGTAGCAAAAAAAAGGTGAAAGAAACACAAAACGCAATCACGGACAATGAGTGCATGACAGAGACAGCGAAAGTAAAAGAGAGACAGAGGGGGGTTATTTAGAGTGCGTGGGCAGCAGGTAAAAAAGGTAAATAGAGTTGGGGCATCCGGAATTTTGGAATCAGGCAGGCCAAGGGTACAAAGCGGTAATGATAAAAAATGTATTAATAAACAGAGAGATCGTTGAAAATAAAAGTAAATATTATAATAAAATGCAGGCGAGGATAAATACAATGATTACGAAATTAAAAAATAAAACTTACAAAGGCTGAGCAAATGGCAGCAAGCTTGCTCTCTTGATATTGATATGGTTTTTTGATTCGGTATCCTCTGATTTTATTTTTGAATTATTATTCCGTAGATAAAATTATTTTGTTTTGTTAAAACTTAGTTTTTAATCACTTTTGATGATTTTGATACGTTTATGCATAGAAGAGGCTTTGCACGGGAAAATATAGGATAATATCATATGTTCCAAATGATAATAAGCACTGTAAATAAAAAATTTAAGATTATTTATTTAAATCGTGATTTGGCGGGAAAATAAAATTACTCAAAAAAGGAAATTCGCTCAACATTTAAAAATTCAAAACTTTAAAGTTCATATTCTAATATCTGGTTAATATAATAGTATAATAAAATAACAAATAATAATAAAAATAAAATAAACATTATTTCAATAAGAAATTCGTTGAAAATAAACTATTTTTGGATATGAATGTAATGAAAAGCTTCACAATTAGAGCTAACAATGACTTTTACACTTTTGAAAGTACGTTAAAAAATTACTAGATAAGAATGTATTTTATGACTTTGTTAAGAACCACAAAGAATTAATTTTATTTTTTTTTTTTGCCAAATCGAAACTTTTTCACTTTTGCGAGCAAACACTGTAATTCCACTGGAATTTGGAAGATCTACATCCACGATGTTCCAGAGAATTCCACGCGGTATTCTGTTTTGTTTTCCTTTCCTTTTCGCTGGAAACTGGACACAACACTGGACGAACCGGTGGCGGACCGTCCCGGATTTTTGAGCTATGTATTTCCCGTGATTAAGTCAGTCGCCAATTAAAATACAAAAACACACAATAAGAACACAAACGAGGTGAGACGCGACGATGTACGCGCGGAAGGAGTAAATAGAAGGACACGGGGGAAAAAAATAAAAATTGAACGGAACGAGAGTAAAACGGCACAAAGTTGTAGGACGTAAACCGAATGTCGACTGAAAATATCGTAGAACGAACCTTAAGTTGACATCAAAATCAAACTATTATTTTGACAATAATTGCCCACGTTACTTGTGTACGCTTTTGCGTGTGTGTTTTCACTTTATTATTATTCCCACAAATTCGTCAACTGCGCGCTTTTTTTGTTTGCAGCTCCTCTTTGTTCTCGCACTTCCAACTCTTGCAACCGTAGGATTTTCGTTCAGTTTTTCTTGGTGTTTGACTTTGGCTGTGGAACTCACGTATATTTTGCTGTTTTCTGTGACTTTACTAGGCGCCACATGCGCATAAACAGCTGTCGGCGTATTAAGTATTAATTGATTTAAATCACTCGCGCTGCACGCTTTCAGTTTGTTGCGATCGTGGGTAAAGTGACCAATTAACTGATAGCTTAAAAATAATACAAAAAAGAGTGACCAGTAAGGTAAACAATGGGGAGAGCAAAAAGAGCGAAATACAACGGTGGAAACACAAATAATACTGATCGTGGCAAGAGAAATATACCGAAAATAATGGTCGAGCAGCTTTTGTTAGTTTCATAGCAATGAGCTTGTGGAGTGGTATGAAATACGTTGGAATTTAAATACAAAGTTTTTAAAAATAATATAAAAATGGAAAAATTAGATAAATAAACTTGTTGTGAATAAAATTAATTTAAATAATTTAAAAAATATATAGAGAATATTATATTCTTCCTTTAATCTATATATAAATCAACGTAAAAATGTAGCATTAAAAAAGCAAACATTTCTCATTTAGATAAGAAAAATTGTAGTCAAAGTTAAATGTATTGGTCCTATTTTTTATATATTTTATTTTTAAATTAAAAAACTGATATTTTGGTTTCATAACATTGGCTAGTTTTTGAGTTTTTAAAGTTATATTTTTTTAAATCTTAACTTTACTGCTACCATCTTAACCTTTATTGTATGATTAGATTCTAAACTATAGAATTCCCTCGGGTCGCCGCTGACGTCACTTTCTTGCGACTAAGTGATACCACGTGCTGACTCACGCGTGACGAGACGATCGCCAAATTTTATCTCTCTCACGCTGCCAGTGGGGCACTATGGGAAATTTTATACGCTTAAATTTTAAAAATTTATTAAAATTGTATCTTAGTGAAGACATTTATAAAAAAAAGCTTAATTTTAAATGTATATCAACTGTCATTTAAAGTCAAAAAATATTTAACAGCTTTTTTTACAAGATAAAAAATACTCAAAAAAATATCCGATTTAATTTTTAATTACTACATTTTTATTTATTTATCCTAATTTTTACTGAATTTTCTTATTAAATTAAATGAATATTATTTTGCATGTTAACATATTTCCCAAATATTTTTGTTTCGAAATATTTAACTACAAAAGGCTCCATATTATACATTTTTTTTTAAATGTTTATTCCGAAAAAAATCTTTAAAATTCCCCATAGTGCTCTGGCTCGACTTATATTTCCCGATTCTCCCCGCACAGAGAACGGAGAACTGAAAATAATTACAAACGATCCGCCGTCGCAGCGCGTTCGCATTTCGAATAAAATAAAATAAAGTAGAATTGAGAGCGCCAATCGGCAGTCGGCAGCGGGAGCGAGGTGATCGCACACAGCAAATAGAGAAAAACTAATGGAATAGTTTCGAAATAGAAAGATCGGAGAAAGAAGCGCTATCTAACAAGCACGCGGCAAATCGGAATCGGAATCGGAAAAACGGGTCGAACAACAAAATCAAAACAAAACCCAAATTAAAATCAGATATTAATAGTATACAAAAGCAACAGCATCAAAAGGTTCGGTTAACAAGTGAATAAATGCTGATATTTGCATATATAGCAATGGCAACAATGTTGCACAAAAATGTTTGCATACTTCCCAAGAGATATTTGCAGTAAATTCTTTGAATTTAATGTGATTTTAAATAAAAAATAAAATTCAAATTAAAAATTTAAGTGAAACGATCCCAGAAAAATGGCTTGAAGTAATTTGGAAAATGTGGCACAAAAATGCAAAACTAAACAATTTCGAGTGTGCAAATATTTACAGAATTGGTCCCCCAAAAAAAAGCACATTCTGAAATCTAAATACACAGACAAGGACACTAAACTAAACGCATCGAATCGATCTGTTTTTTTATTTTATTTTCTGCACCCGATACTCACTGAATCTGGCGGGAATGTCGTTTTCTTGTTTATGTTACCACATAAACAATTAAGGTTTCAATTACTGAAGGGTCGACAAAACATAAAAAAAGAACAAGTTGCTGATAAAGTAATTGAAAGATTGTTCTGGCAATTATTTCTCGGATTTATCCAAGATTGCATCAGCAGAAAGAAACAGCATTCAAAAAGGGAGTTGAAAAAGAGTTCAAGATTTCATCATCACAAAAATCTTCAATTAAGAATAAAGTTAAAGAAGATTTCTTTGGGAAATATTTCTTTAATAAATTCATCATCATAAAATTCATCAAACAATAAGCCAGTTCGATGAACTTTAACCCTGTTGAAACATAAAAAAAGGCCCCTATTTAATCGAAAAAACTGATATGATTTTTGGGCGACGACACGTGTCTAAGTTAGAGGCCAAATTTTTGTATATTGTCTTGTCTGGTCTCCGGTGGAATCAAAAAATTTATATTTTTAAACATTTTTTTTATCACCACACACACCGGGCATTGATAATAAAATTTTTTGCTTGTGTTTGTATAAGCCAAAAGACTGACAGACAGATATACATATCTGAAGTGGTAAGCAGGTCAAGATTATTTTCATACACTTTTTCCACGCAGCCTTTGTCATCCCTGGTTTCTAGTTTTAAATATATATAAATAGCATCTATATGTATTTATAAAATTCCCCTAAATATATATATATATATATATATGTAGTTCCCATTGTCTTCCTTTCTAAAATATAACCATAATGTATACAACATGAGCTTAGTTTTATGTGAGTTTGTATATGTTTTTCGTTGCTATCTAAGGTGATTATATCAATTACTGAATCGATAATGAATGGGATTTTTTTTTACTGAAAATAAAAAAGGAAATGGAGTGATATAATATAGAATAATTGATATTAATTGTAGTTGCAAAAAATTAACATTAATTCTGATAATATGAGCGACATAAAATGCAAATAAAAACAACTTTTATTTTACGTAATTTATTTTAACAATACAAAATAGCAAACACTTTAGAAATATATCAAAAATGTTGCTATTTTTATATTTATTTTTAGTTATTTTTGTAATTTTTTATCATTAAAATGAAGTACATAAATGTAAAGTTCTTTTTAACGCATAAAAAATCTCACAAGTTACAAAGAGGTCAATATTTCCAATTCATCAAAAATAAATAAATAATATCTAATATCTATTTTTATTTTAATTTTAAGCTGTATAATAGCTTAAGATTTCTTAGCAAGAAAAGCACGACTCAAATAAAGACTTGATAATACTAAGGATTTTTTATTTTTTTTGCAAAATAAATGTAATTTTCTCATCTCTTTCCTTTCAACTCGTACACCATATCTCATATTCGATACACTTTCCTGTATCTCTCATCTATGTCATTGTTTTTATTTTGAGCGGCATTTATATAGGTGGACAGCAGGCGTGGCGGTGGTGCCACCACCCACCGAACACCGACAGCCCAACTTTCGACGATTGGCAGTCGTCCACACGTTGCCAACTATTAGAACAATTGAAACAAAACAAAAAAAAAAACAAAAAAAGTGTGTGTGGGAGTGTATCTGGGTGGCACTGAAAAAGTATCTTGTTAGCTGCGCTGATACAATTGTAAATGCTGAGATTTAAATTCAGTTTTTACTCTTTTATTCTCGTTTTTGTTATTGTTTCCCCATTGCGTATGAGTATTATCGAGGAAATTTGCACACTAACTGATTGTGAGAGCGGAGGACCTCTCTCGAATCGGGGCTCAGGCAGATTGGCAAAACAGCAGGAACAATCTCAAACATAGCACAAAAATCGCAAAAAATAACAAAACCCGAAAAATATCGAAAATAACAAACAAGAGAATTTCATGGAAGCAATATCCGGCCAAGGGGGGCGGGTAGAGGAAGGGGTTTCGAGGGGTAAATGGGGGTGTGTATGGGAAATGCTGTGTGTGTTTGCCCAGACAGAAGTGCAACAAAATTTCTGCAATTGCATTTGGTCAAAATGGAAGCTGGGCCAGATTCAAAAAGCGAAAAGCTTGCAAGTCCGCTTGGCTGCCCTTTTTCTCTTATCAATCTGATTAGATATAGAAATGTGTTTAAATTGTAGGAAAAATCATTTAAATAATCATTTGATGGGAAAATCATATAAAGAGCAGAGTTTATTAGTAATTTGCTGAAACACTTTACACTTAATTTCCCTAGAATTGCAATTTGTTAATAATAATATTTCTATACATTTCTTATTTAAAAGCACTTTTGCATTGACTTTTTTATAAATTGAAGTTTACATGAGATATATTTATATTAAAAACAATGATAAGATTTATTTATAAAGCTAATAAAATAGAGAAACTAGTTAAGATATGATAACTAATTATTTTCTTACCTAAAATTCATATAAAATAAAAGAATTTTTGCATTTGAATCTGAATTTCTCTTTTTCGATATCAACTCAAGTTTCAAAGAAACAAATTCCTTAGAAAGATAAGCTTAATTATGTTATATTTAAAATGCTGATGTCGACCAAATATAAGAAGAATTAAATTTAAAAAGAAAACAAAATGCAATAAGCTTCATAAGCAAATTCTTTGGCCATGTAACCTTAAATCCACTCCGTAAAATTGTAATTTAATCAGCAAACTATAGAATAAGCAGTTTAAAGAGTTATTTTTAAAAATTCGTACACTCTTGACAAGTGTTAAGCAGAAGGTGTCATTGGTAGTAATTCAAGACATAAGAAATTATATACTTCGAGCATAAAAACAAGCAATAAAAGTAGAGTTTTTTGATGAACAAGCATTGTGAATGTAAAACTTTTAAAGTAAAGATTTATTCAACATTTAATTCGCTACAAAAAATAGCAATAAATTAACTGCTAATAAAATCCAAACTGTCATTTATCTTTTCTAGCTTCTCCGGAGGCTGTCAATACACCAAAAAGACAACTAGAAATAAATAAAATAAAATCCAGAAGAAGGAATGGCTGACATGGAGGAGGTGCCAGGAAAAGCTGGCAGTCGCTTGGGAATGCGACACCTGCAGGCGGCCCTGCTCTTCGTTGGACTGGCGGCCAACACAATCCATCAGCTAAATGTGGGCTTTGCCGTGGTGGCCATGACCAATGGCACATCCTCGACGACGACAACGACAAGTGAAGATGGCGACACGCCCGTGGGTAAGCGAAAAGGCAGCTTCCGGCACCCTGACTCACATAGCTTTTCCCTTTTCTATGATTTCTATAGCGCTACAACTGGTCGGAGGTGGAAAAGTCTTACATCCTGTCCAGCTACTACTGGGGCTCGGCTCTGGCCCAGTTTCCCGCCGGCTATCTGTGCAAGCGCTTTGGATCTAAGGCTGTTCTGTTCTGGGGAACTTTGGGTTCCTCACTGCTCAGTGCCCTGACGCCTCATGGAGTCTATGCCGCTGGCTGGAAGGCTTTCTGTGGCATCCGACTGATGCAGGGCCTGTGCCAGGTGACCTGGCCATGCATCCATCAGCATCTGGCCAACTGGTGTCCCACAAAGGAACGGACCCGACTGGGAGCCTTTGCCTACACAGGCTTCGATTTCGGCAATGTCCTGGCCATGTTCGGTACAGGAATGATAGCGGGATCTCCCTTAGGCTGGCCAGGGATCAGTTACTCTGCCGCAACTCTTGGCCTAGTTTGGTGCCTGCTCTGGTTACTGCTGGGAGCCAATAAGCCCACCGAAGCCCGGTGCATTAGCGAAGCAGAGAAGGCCTACATCGTGGGAGATCTGCAGCGGGAGGAGCGCAAGGATCCACCGAAGAAAATGGAGATACCATGGAAAGGAATCTTCACCTCGGTGCCTGTTTTTGCCCTGCTCTGTGCCAGATGTGCAGACTCCTTTGGTCTGGTTACTATGCAGGCGGAGTTACCGACATACTTAAGCGGCGTCCTGCACTTGGACATGAAGAGAAATGCGGTTTACTCGGCTCTGCCGTTCCTACTCATGTGGTTCATGTGCTATGTGTACCTGATCATAGCGGATGTCCTGCTCCAGAAGAACTGGCTTAGTCTGACGGCACTGAGGAAGACGTACACGAGCGTGGCCCTCTGGGTGCCGGCCTCTATACTGCTGACTTTGGCCTTTGTGGGCGAGGGTCAGAATACATTGGTCCTGGTCCTTGTTACCCTGAGTGTGGGTCTGAGCAGTGCAGCCACCATTGGCAGCGAACTGAACACCATTGATCTGTCGCCGAATCATGCTGGTATCCTGGCCGGAATTCTTACAAGCTTCACCAATCTGGTGGCCATGCTGACGCCACTAATTGTCGGCGTTTTGGTCACAGACTCCTCCCAGCGCAACCAATGGCAGGTGGTCTTCCTTCTCGTTGCCGGCGTTCTTTTCGCAGGAAATGTGATCTTCCTGATTTGGGGCACAGCAGAGACACAGCCCTGGAATGAGTCCAAGGAGGCGAGGAGGAAACTGAAGGCTGAGGCGAAGCTCTTCCAGCATACAAAACTGGAGATGGGATCGGAGAATCCCGATGGCAATGGCGTAGCTTTAAGATTGAATTGTAAAAATCCCTGAGAAGTAGGTTTACTGATTCGTTTTTATTGGTTAAATGGAAGGAGACTGCTAAGAACAAATTATTGCGATATATTTTTGTACTATAAATACAATCTCAACCATATAAATAATGTGTGTTTTTTTTTGAAGATACTGATGGCACCTGAAAAAGCTTTACATTTAATTATAAAATATATTTTAACTGGCATAAAGATGGAATAAATAATTGGCAAACATAATTATTATTATTTTTTTTAAAGCTTAAAGGCATATTTTTAATATCAAGGTTTTATCTTGAAGTCTGAGGTATTAAATTCTGTTTAAGATGGTTTTTAATAACAGTTGTAAGTCACAAATTCCTGCTTCGTTATTGCTATTTTACGAATATAAAAAACTGAAGAGCATTGCTACAAAATGATTATGAAAATGTCTACGAAAAATATGGCAGAAAGATGAAGGCTTTGAAAACTGATTAATACTCAGAAACAGACTGAAAAAGGCTTCGGAAATCGGGTTGTAAAATCATTTCGAAAAATACGAAATTGAAACTAATTTTGCAGAACGGTAGCCAAAAGATTCCTTGATAGAAAGTCCTTTTTAATGAAAAAACAAATATGTTTGTTTTCTAAGAAGCTTAAAAAAATATATATATATTTTAGACATTTTCTTTGAAAAATAAATAAACTATTTTACTCTAAGAAAAAATATATATTTCTTAAAGGGATTGATTATTTAATAAACTATAAACATAATTTTAGTAAAATAAAATAAATTCTAAAAGAAACACACCCAAGAAAAAATATAAAATCTCAATGAAAAAACTAAAGTCTTCCCTTATGGTATATTTCAATTTATTGTTGATTTACAAGTACATCAATAATTCATCTGCAATAGTTGCAGCTTGATGCAAATTGCAAAATGTCAATTTCCCAAGCCCTTTCCTGCTGCCAATTGCTAAACATAATTTACGACCAAACCGGCAGGCAAAATTCCAGCAAAACCAAACAGATATAAATTCTTCTAGGACGAGGCTTAGAGCTCTATAGCTCCCTCCAGCCTTAGCCGCCTTTTTCTCCGTCTCTATATAAACACACCTGTGCTCTAGAATGGACACGGAGCAGGAGTCCTGCATAAGGAAGACATTAAAACGTGTAACTACAACAAGGAATCGCATAAATAAATAACAACAGCTGCTCACTTTCCGCTTACCGCTGCCGTTGCATATTTATAGGCGCATAAAATATTGTCGTTTATTTTTAATTTAATGACAAGAAATTTGTGCCCGCCGCCGGCTCCCTGCTTCCTCATTTCATCCTGGTAATGGCCCGTAGCAATTGCAATCTATCTTCCTGCTCGGGGAGCATCTCCTTTCCATTTACGACAAAGCAAAACAATTACAACAACAGATATCACATGAACGAGAAGCGATAATCAGCGGGGGGATACTACCAAAACGCCGCCGATTCACGGGGTTGGGTGATGGCTGTGGAGGGAGTGGGGGCGGCTTGGCTAGAGTGGACCACAGGCGCCGCTTTGGTCAACGGGCCATCTGTCAGTGGTTGAAATTTGTGGAGGTAAGTGGAAGCAGTTGCACTGGGATAAATTTTATGTTGATAAAAATATGTAAACAGAATTTTCAGATTTTTTTTATATTAGGAAAATATTGAAAAGAAGGTTTAAGAATCTATTTATAAGTAAGAAAAATTATAAATATTGTCTAAAATCTTGTACATAGTTGAAGGCAAATAGAAAAATAGGATTAGTCATTTTTTAAAAATGAAATAAATTAAAACAAAAATTTAGTTCGAACGAAACACTTTAGAGCGCTTTCTTTATATTACATTATTTGAATTATTGCTTTCAAATAGTTTATTTTCTTTTCTTATTATGTTAATATTTATATAGAGATATTTTTTATTTCATTTTGAAGTTAAGTATCATAAATAAAACTATATTTTCGAGCTTTTAATTGAAATTAAACATCAGGAAAAAAGTTTTTCTAAGTAAAACAAATAAAATGAAAGGGGGAAAATAAAATTTAATTACTTATATTTTATGTAAATACAAAAAGCTGGCTAAATTAATTTAAAAAATATTTGAAACAAGCTAAAAATATACATATATTTTTTTATCAAATTGTGCCAGTATGAAACCTTATATTTCTCTTAGTGCAACTCCTGTTTAGTGCTCTTCGGCACGTTGATAAAACATTTCGCTTCGTTACGTTACATTTTATTTTATTTACAATACGCACGCAGTTTACTTTTTTTTCCACCATTCCATACCATTTCATTCCATTGCTCCTCCATCCACCCGCCGCACTCCTGTTTCGCCGCGTTATGTATACGCAGCGTTGGCCATCAGCGAGGAGCATCATTTCGGTCATTATTTGGTTACGTGCGCTAAATGAGACGCAACCGAGACACGCCCCATCCGCCACATTTGAATTACGTGCGTGAAGATTACGTTATTTATAACTGACCCCCCGGCCCCAGCTCAGGCTCACCTTGTTCCCTGCATATGTTACTTCCGTTTCAGCGCCAAATTAAATGTTACGCTTAAAAGTTAGCACCTGGTGGAAAGAGCAAAGGGAGAAGGCTAATGATGCTGGCTGGCTGGCAAAATGCATTTTCCGCCGAACCACCTGCAGCTTTCCCCCCACAAGGAACCTCCCACGCCTTCTTAGGCTGGTTTAAGTGCCTGACGCATGGCCTTAATTAAAAGCAACTCCCAGTAAGGGCAATGCACTTAAAAAAAATGTATTTCCTTACTGTCTATTTAAGCATAAAAAAATAAGTTGTAGTTGGTAATATTAAATTATAAATTACTTACATTTTAAAGCTTTTTATTTGTTTATTATTATAATAATTCTTATTAACTCCTTGACTTGATTTAGTAATTTTCTGTGTGTTTGGTTGTGTATATAAAAAATCAACTTTAACTGCAAGTCAAACTCAAACGCAACACAAACTGAGAAACTTTTTGGCAACTCCCCAGCCCGGCTCCCTTTCGTCCCTGAAAATGTTGTTGCACGTTGGCAACTTTCTTTTTTTTAGGCACCTGGACGCGTGTCTGCCGAGCGTGGCAGCTTCTAATTAATGTTCTCCATCCCCGAAAAACTTTCTAGCTGGTTCCCTGCAACTCAAATTTAAAAACAAATTTTCTAGAAATATTTTAGAAAGTTATTCGACTTGTTAGTACCTTAAAAAAATAAAAAAAAATAGCTTTAAATACTGCTTATTACTTATATTTAATCAAAATAAAATAAAGAAGAATACAGCTTTATAAAACTAGATTTTTCATGATGCTTTAAATAAATAGAAATAAATAAAATAGCCTTTTCAATAAACTCAATAAATAAGTTAATTTTAAGCTGTGGTTTTTTCACAAAAAAAAACTAAAATAAACATTGATAAATGCTTAACTTTAAAGAAGCGTAAACGCAGTTAATAAATAAAAGAAACCAATTTTAAACTCTGATCTTCTTACAAACATAAACTTCATATTTCATTTTTAAAAGCCGCCGAAGAGGAATTATAGTTAAATAATTCCACCTGAGTTCATACTCATACAATATTCTCTTTTAAAAATTCCAGAGTATGAAAAAAGAATGCGCCTGGCCAAGAGCAATTCACTCAGATTCATTCACCGAATCGTTTCCTATATTAAGTTAAAAATTTTCATTTGCTGCATGTGCTTTAATTGCTCCTCTCTCTCTCTGTGTCCATGCCACTGTTTCCAGGCAGCCAAGTGTTGCAAACTTTTAAATTAAATCCTTGTAATGCTTTTTGGACAAATGGTTTTAGCCCCACAGACCATAGGCATGGACATGGACATGGCCTTCTTGGCTTCTTCTCCGGGCCAAAGTTGTCACTGACTTGAAGTCTCAAACGGAAATGGGCAGCTTGAAAAACTTGCAAATTGAATCCTAATTGTTTTAACATTTTTGTCATTGGCAAATTGCCTTGATTAGCACATGAGGCGACAAGCCAGTTAGTCTTCCAAAAAACTTGATGTAATTTCATTAGAGTCCAAAGATTTCGTTCATCAAAAAAGTTCCGGAGACCTTAATGGCTGTGTGAAAATAGTTGTTGGCCAAAGCGATAAATAGTTCGAGTTTTCTATTAGGGCCAACACTTGAAGAAAATTTCGAGGATTTGGAAAGGAAAGTATATTTTTACATTTGTGTGTATTTTAAAGGCTAAGCAAAACTTGTTTTTGAATTTCTTTAAACTATTTCAATAATAATCATAAAAACTACGAAAAAGAATAATAATCTTAGGCATAAAATTAATGAATGTTTTGCTATTTCTAGGGAATTCTTTTTTATATAAAATAGCCTTCAAAACGCCAAATTTTTTCGGAAAAAGACCAATCACTTTTCTTATTTTTCAATAAAACATCTATTACGTTAAGCTTTTTTGAACTTCTCCTTAGATTCCTGAAATACTATCTTCTGCACTATGCAATTTTTTCCTAATTGTTGCATTTTTATAAAATGTCGCCTCTGGCAAAAACTCCTTACTACCACATAACTCTTCTAATAACATTTTTAGCCAATTTATTTTAATGGCAAATTGGGCAAGAAATTCTTACAATACATTGAGGTATATTTTTTCTAGGAAACTCTCAGTATTTGGTTTCCCTTTGTTGGCATAACTGAATATTTTATATCATTTGCTTGTGGCATGTGGCAGTTGCCAATTGCCAGTATTGTCAGAGCGTCACTCCGCGTAAAAAAACGCGAAGAAAATAATGTTGAAAATAAATAAGTAAGGCGGCGTGGCTGGGTAGGACAATGCCAGCCTGCCAGCAGCCGGAAATTCTGCCACATGCGATATGACAGGATGTTCCAAGTCCTGGGCTGGGTTGGGGTTGCAGGACGATATGTGGAGGGGTACCGCCAGAAGCAAAGGGGTTGCTCTTGTACAAGGATTTAACGCACGACAACATCAACAATGAATGTAATTCAATATGCAAATGGGCTGCAGCAATTTTCTACTTTTTCATACAGTTTTCTGTGCACATTTAGCTGACAGGTTGAGAGGGGGAGAGAGTTTCCCATTTTCCATCGTGCTGATTATGATGCCGTTGTGTTTTCCAATCATTTTGTGAAATGCAATCGCAAATATTCTGCCGCTAACCAAAATAGAAATTTGATACGCAAAAGCCTTCATTACCTGTCGATAGGTGTACATTTTACAGTTAAAGAAAAATGAGAGAATATATTAAGCTTAATTTAGAGGCTTTGATTCTTTTTTTAGGTTAATTAAATCAATTTATTTGCTTTAATATATCAATATTTCTCCTATGATCCCTACCTAAAACCATTTAAATGGAAATAGCTTTTTTTATTGTATTTTTTTTCTATCAAACTTTTATATTTTATAAAGAAGAATACTTTTAGGAATATTACTTCATTTAATAAATATTTTATAATAAATAAACAACTAAAACTTCAAGTTTTTAAACAGAAATAATTATTTTCTATCAGTTTGAATCCATTTCTCTCTGTGAATAATTCCTGACAAGCGGCAACCTATCGCTGGACATGGCCTAATAATGTTGCCGTTCCAAGGTTGGACAAGATGACAGTCCACGGATTCACCTGTGACCCAATCGGGTTTGCGTTTGGCTCAAATGCATCTGGCATTGGCATCGTGAATCGTGTAGTAATTAATTAGACTCGCAGGCATTTTATATGAACAAAGTGCAATGCCGTTTCACTAATTGAACATGAACATGGCCACTGCCAGTGACGATGATGATGATGATGAGGGTGATGTGCCACTAGCAATCCCCTTGCCTTCTGCTGCCACCCACCAACTCCATTCAGCAGTCGTCGACAATGATGACATCTAAGTGTAGGCCTGACAGTACTCGAAATCTACAGAACATTCATCTGCATTCAGAATGGAGAATGAGTTTTGCCGGTGGGGCAGCGGGAACTTTGCCTTTGGGCTAGGGAGGTCTTATACCAATCAGGGTGGCACCGCTCTTCCTAGATTGTGGTGTACGGAGTGTGTGGTGTGCAGTGTGTGTGTGGTTTCAGTCCGGAGCTGCCTTTGGCAAATGCGTTCTGCACGAATATTTCCCCAAATTAAATAAGCACAAATCAAATACTTTACAATTTCTGTCACTGCCTAGGCAACTGTCTGAGTACTCCTATTATAGGTTAGCACTGAGAAAATATTGCCATGAGTTATAAATACTTTATATAAATGATTTTACATAATCCACATTAATGATAAAATTTAGGGAACCAGCAAAGAGAGGTGCAACCTTTTTATCCTGATATCATTAAGCAAAGTTGTCTTTCTTTAAATAAAAACAAACAACTTATAAAGGTAAACAAATTCGTATTATTGTTATCCAAATGGAATTTTTCGTTTTAACTAGAAACTGTTTTTATTATTATTACCTTAAAGAAATTTAATCCGGACTTTGTTTAATCAATTCAAACAGAGTTTCTTAGGTAATTCGATCTTGCGTTGATCGCAAAGTACAGTTTATTTATAAATTTAAACATTTTACTATGTCTATGCCTATGTCAGCTATAAGGTAAAGCTGATCTTATCCCAGGACTGTTTTTAAGCGAATAATTTGCCATATTGTTGGCTTCTGTCTGTGAATGGCAAATACTTATTTCTTTTTCTCAATGAGAGATAATTAATTTAGTAAAAAAAAAATTATTGTTAGACAGAAAGCTATTAAATAATTTAAATAAAATAAATCAGACCCTTTATTTATTTGCAAGTATAACAAAAAAAATTTTTCTGTATTTTAATATATGATCTCTTAAGCATTCGCCCGTTACATAACCCACTCAGAATGGCATTACCTATTTTAATTTGCCCTGACAGAGTTTTAACTGATTTAAAACTATCTAATTATATTTTGAAATAAAAAAGTACTTAACTTTTAACTTTTAACTTTTAAGTAAACAATATTTATAATTTTATTTAACTTTATTTTATATTTTTGTAAAATATAGAGTTGTGGCAAATTGTTAACCAAGGTGTTATATTTTGGGCTCCCTGAGGCGACTGATCAGAAAATTGTTCTAGGCGATTTGTACCCTTGAAAATGTTGTGATCTCCTGTTTATTATTCAGGATCAAAGGAACCTTGACCGTCATTATTCCCTTTCTAATTAAAATTTTTCCTTTTAAACGAATCAAACCTTTCCCAACACTTCCTCCCAAATCAAGCTATGGCTCCCTGGTTTATCCGATAAATCGATTATAAGCAAAGATATATATATGTACATATACACATAAATGTGTATATCCGGCTTATTGCGCACATTTTTTCAAACGAATTCTCTTGAAAGGAACGCCTGCAACAGAGTATTTGCTTAAAAATTCGTTTAAATGCATGTGCAAGTATTACAAGTAAGTATAAAAAACTAATTTTCCTTTAGAGGAAAACTCCGAATCCAGTGTGATATTTTTTTGTGTTTTTGCGAGTGTGGCACACACAGATTGGCCAAAGTGTTGTGGCATGTTTCTGGGGAAAGGCTCTTCTTCAGACATTGATTTATGTGGTTTCGTTGTTCGGTTTGTCCTGCTGATGATGTGAACATGTGCAAGTTCTTTCCGACTGCCGTTGAGTTCGAGAGTTTATTTGGTGTTGCAGTCGGTGGTTTGGTTTATTGGCTAACATAAAAAACAAAAATCAAGTTGATAGTGCCCCCTGTGTGAGTGTGTGTGTGTGTGTGGCGGCGACAGGTCCTATGATGTGTTTAGGGCGATTATGGTTTTTCGGCGGTTTAAACATTAATGCCGCATGCTGGCTATTGAGTTTCTGCAGTTTCAGTTTATTTATTCCACATATCTAAACACAAACAGCTTAAAAAGGTAAACAATATCTAATTACTGATTCCCGGAATGGGGAGAAATCTTTGTTTTTATTTGCAGCTAAGAGGGCTTTGAGATCGTTTTCAATAATGACTACTTCGTGTGATTACAGCTTGAAGGAGAGTATGGCAGATATGGAAGTTAATGAAGATAATGCTGGTAAGTTTAAATTTAGTTTTTGGTCTTTGGAAACAATTTATATAATGTTGTGTAATTGGTACATTTGGAATAATTATTCTTATTGGTATAGACAAAGGCCTTACCACCTAGTTAAAAAATATAACAGACCTATTTTTAACACCCAATTAGACTTTTCGACACTAAAACCATGATTATTTAGCTTTATTTTAATATCAATGATAAGGAGATATTTGTAAAATTTAGAACTCTGAAAAATTGTAAAACTTGGCATTACTTTCTTGCTTCTTTGGGATAAATTTGACTTGTTAGAATTAAACTTAAATTATTTTAAAGTACAAAACAAATAAGATGAATAAATAAACCGTCTAACTATTAGAATTTGTAAAGCTGTAATATTCTGTATAATAAATACCAATTTGACCAAAAAAAGAGCCATTTACAAATAACTAAAAATACTTATAACCGTCTTTACGAGAACTTTAAATAATAAATAAAATAACTATTCCCAGCTTAAAGTGCATTTCAAAAGGTACATAAATATCTCAAGTTCGAGCTATTACTATCCAGTTTAAGCTTCTATCCTATCTGGTCTCTTGCCTAATTAGCCAAGAGCATGGCTGTGGCTAGTCTATGGCAAAAATTATGACAAATTAAAAACGGCAGATAGAGGCTAAAACAAAGCACGTCAGGTGGGGCAGCTATTTCCCTTCCCACCTCCACTCAATCCCCACACTACCGCGAAAAACACTTTGTAATTACCCCGAACACTGCAATAACAAAAGGCGGCCAAATGGCGGCCAGGCCAAAAGGGTGACGAGACAAAGGCGGCTGGGCAGGCGGACCGGCTAGCCCCCCAGACTCCATCCTTCATTCCATTCCCCTTCCATTTCCCATCATCATCATCATCATCAGTAGCAGAGGAGCACAAGAGCAGGCAGTCACGGTCGTTTGTGGCTCATTGGTTTGCGTCCAGCCTGGGTTATTTTTCATGCCCAAACCCCCCTTGGCCCCGGGCCACATAAATTAACCGAAACGTATTAATTCTTTTTTACTCGTCCTGCCCCGCGTCCTTTTTTATATGCGTGCAAAAATTTATGCTTGAATTAAATATGATGACCAAAAAAGCAGTCGCACAAGGGCGCAAGGACACCCGGCAGTGCCACATTGTGCTTATTTACACATGTACGACAGGGCGTATACGCATTGTAATGTACGACAGCCGGCTACAATTAATCTTGCCACGTGTTTTATGTGGAAAGCAGAGAGAAGGCAGCAAGGGGGCAAGCCAAGGCAGTGGCAAAGGCAGCGAAAACAACGAAAAGAAAACTTCGCCGCCGAAGTGGACCATCATGCGGCTCCGTCTGCGGCTGGGTTATAATTGAATTTTCATAACCATTAACCGACGTCGACTTGGTCATTATTTAAATGTAACGACGCTTTATTATTACGCCGGTAATCGAAAGCAAATGATTGCGACTTTATAAATATAAATCAAATTAGAAGAAGCCACTGCCACAGCCACCGCCACCACATGTTGCATGGCCATTTGGCCAATATGTGGCCTGTAAAAGCTAGAGCGAACGACAAAAGGCAGCCAACACAGCCACAGTCACAACATTAAAATGCCGGCATTTATATAACCCAAACAAAGCAGTCCACTAAAAAGACATTTTGGCCATTTTTGGCAATTTTAGCCCCATGCTGTCCGGCCCCATCCCAAGTCCCAGCAAGGACATTTAAATGCGTTCCATCAGACCAACAGATTTATGAGTGCGTTGCGGGGATGTGGTTTAAGTGCATCTTAAGGAGCGTGTACTTAGGGCTATAAAAACTTGGAAATTATATTCAAATGAACTGAACAGCAGGGCAACTCACCAAATAAGCAATCGGGAATGTTTGTCTTTAACGGCTGAAAGGAAATTAAGGGAATTTGGTGATTAAATTGAGTTGAAATGGCTTAATAAATATGAAATAAATTGAGTTTATCAAACGGTTTGTTTTGTTTATAAGACTGTAAATTTAACTGAGAGGGAATCGATTGAAAATAATGTATATATTTCAGATATATAATCGTTTACCATAACATTAACCTGATAATATATATTAGAAATATAACTAAACTTAGCCTACAAATTTATTAACAAAATAAATCTATAATAATTTTTGCTTTATTTAGATAACTTATACGAAATAAATATTTTAGCTAGCTTCATAACTTTATAAATTAAGAAATCAAACCTTTGATATTTCTTAAAGTATATATTTCTTTAACATGTTTAAGTAACAGCTTCAACCTAGAATCCTTTACTTTCACCCTTCACATAATTTACTGAACAATTAATAAAAAACAACTATCTGAGCGCATTCCACATTATAAAGTCTTATTAAAGCAACTATTTAAATTAAATAATAATCTTTATTCATTCCCCTTTTTGCAGACTCCTTTAGCGAGGGTGACCTAGTCTTTGCCAAGGCAATAGGATACGTTGCATGGCCAGGAATAATAGTTGCGAAGCAAAGACTTCATTCCATGGTTAACTTTCTAGGATCAGACGACACTCGAAGGATTGAAAACGAGAAAATCTGGCTATACAGCGAAAGCAGCAAGAGCAATTTTATAACGCAACAGAATATGGAATATTTGGAATTCCGAGATGCGATTATTATTGCAGAAAAACTGCTGAGCAACAGTCTTGAAGGCAATAAAGAAAACGGAGCCTATTTCTATCGACTATTGAGCAAATGTGATCTACAAGAGCAGCACGGGGCGGAGATACAGTTCCAGGGGGAAGCAAGATGCGAGGAAGTCGGTCCGAAGGAGGCAAGCCAGGAGAAATCCAATAAGGAACCCGGAAAGGAGGAAGCCGGCATAAAGAAACACGCCAAGGGGGACCTCGAAGAGGACGAACTCGTTGAGAACGAACTCAGAAAGGTGGAACCCAATCAGAAAGAGTTTGGGGAGGTAAAACTCGCAAAAGAGGAATTTAGCCAGCAAGAAATCAGCCAGGAGAAACTCAATCAGGACACCGACAGCCTTGATGATATTGGTTATGGGGAAAGCAACCTAGAGGAGGAGATGATGATTACGTACCTGAAAGGACTGCGCAGCGATCAAGACTCTCTGAACGGAGGCGTAGAAAAAAAGTTCATCGAGCTGGTGAATAATTTGCGCCAATGCTTAAGAATCAACCATAAAGACTACCCTGCCGCCCTGTTGGCCCTCCATGAACTAAACGAACTCACATTCAGTGAGCTCCTTCTGGTGCGTAACTTTGAGGCCGTGAACTCCATCCACCAAGTATGCTACCTCGATACCGCTCATCTGAACTACAACGAGGCGACCCAGGTGAAGCTTCTGGCTAAGCAATTAATTACTCATTTCGCCTCGGTGATTCGACTGTCGGACACAATCGGACATTTTATGGATCACTTTCGATTGCTTTCGTCTATCTATTCACGTTTCATCTACGAATTTGAACCACTACAACGGCAATCCAGCAAGGTGGAGTACCACCACGAAGATGTGGCTGTGGAGATAGACGAAGGGGAATCTCTGCTCGTGGAGCAGCCCGTTAAGGAAGGAATGTACCCAACCGATCAAAATTCCTTGACTGAAGGAGTTGACGATAAATTCGACCAGCTAATTAATATCCTTCGAAGCAGCTTATCATTCCGCCGAAAGAACTATCCATCCGCTTTGGTAGCCTTCGATAAGTTGCTTGCTTTCACATTCACCAAAGACTTTCTTTTACCGAAATATAAAGCTGTGTATTTTATCTACTATCTGTCCAGATCAGGCTGCGTCCTCCCTTGGAATAACCTAGCTAAGGCCACAATGATTAGGAATTTGGCCAACCAACTGATGGTTCGTTTCTTCGCGGTGTTCAATTTTCCAGGCATCACCACTTATGATTTTATGGTCCGCTACTGTACGCTTTACACCTCTGATACCTCCGACTCGGAGTCGGACAGCGAATAAATGATCAAAGTCGGAGACTTTTACAGGATTCTTAAGGAATTCTACAAACACTGATAACATTCCTTCATATATAACATGGTTTTAAGGAATGCACTAAGTTAATAACTTATGAAAAGGAATGCTAATTAATGAAGTACGACAAACAGAAATCCTATTCCCTTATTTTTGTACCGAATCTCTGTTTTTATTTCAATAAAACCCCATTTAAGGATATCGAAATACAACAAATCAGGGCTAGCATCAATGGAAGTATGACAAATATGTTGTGCGGTCAGCCAGAGTTAGTCCTTATAGAGGGGTCTGCGCTTCGAAAAAAAAGGACAGGGGCCAAGGCTGTGGCAGCGTTTTGGGGTGAGCTAAACAATCGATCAAAAAAGTGAGACAAATCGTCGTGTCTTTTCGGTTGGCAGCAAACAAAAGCCAAATGTGTTCACACCTTGACAGCCTGACACACCCTCATCCGTACACTCATCCACACACACACACACGAGGGGTAACACCTCACCTGCCTCAGCCCCTGAATTCCCTCAGCTTTCGAGGCGGTCAAGCAAACAACATTTCACTTTTTGTGGTGCTGCCAAAAAGGCAGCAGCAAAAGGCAAATTCAATTTGAGCTGTCAAAAATCTGACCAATATTGCCTTTGAGTGTCCGTGGTCCCCCTGCCCGTTGATCCATGTGTCTGTGAATGTGTGAGTGCGGGGTGCTAGTGGGCGTATGGGGGCGTGGCCTGTGGTCGGTCACACAATAAATCGATTGAAAACGTAAATGAAATTGACAGTCAGCATTCCAGGTGTGCGAATCCAGGTCCAGGAGCCACGTATCCATCTCCAAACTCCGTGTTAAATACCTTGACACTCGCCCGCCATTTGAAGTTTTTACACGGTAAGAAAAATAGCCTGTGCTTCTTGGGAAAGAGGAAAAAATATGGTACATTGAAAGAGGATTTATTGGAGCCTAAAGGTGTGTTTCAGTGGGTGCATAGGAATGTATTAATACGGAAATCTTTCCACAAGCTTTCTTAACAATCGGTTGTTGTCATAAAAATAATACATTTAAGGCTATATAGCTTCCTTTTGGGTTGTTTTGTAAAAGGTTTTAAAATGAAAACTAGCTTAAGAATGTTAAAAAGAATATAGTTCCTCTTTCCCTTGCAACATAATATCATTTTTAATATTTAATAAACAAAATATATTGTTCTCTCAATTTTCTTATAGAATTTCTTCAATTTCCCCCAGTGCTCAATACCCAACTCCTGTGGCACTTGCCAGTGTTTTCTTGAGGGAAAGGGAAGCCTAAGTAAGGCATCAAATTAATTTGACATTTGCTTTGTCACTGTCAGCTCAACGCCCGGATTTGCAGACGGCGGGTTAACAGCACATTCCGCAGGTTAAGGGCCACTCCAGGACCCATAGCCACAGCCAGAGTCAAAGCCAATGACCATGGCCCCATGAACCCAACAACAATTGATGATGATATATGGCCCCGGACTTTGATTGGAAACATTGGCTCACACGCACACTCGCACGCTAATGCAGATCAAACAGGCCAAAGTGTTTGGCTTATTGACACTCGACGGGAGGTCCTTCAGGTCCTGTTCTCAGGCACATCACCCACTACTACTCTTAAGTGCTCGTTGCTTTTAAGGAAATTAGCGAATCTAAATTATTTTTAATTCACAAACATCGTTAAATGGTCCTCTTTGGCTTCCGCTACGGTGAGATTGACGCGAGTAAACAGAATGTAAAGGAAGCACCGACCCCCGAAATGTGTGCTATCAAAATAATAATAATGTTATTTTTTAATTTACCTAAAATGTCCAGCACACATACACCTACACAAGCACATACAATGAAAGCAATGTACACTTATATATATTAATATGGATAAAAGGAAAACAAAAACAAGGCTGGAAGGACGAAAAAGCGAAGTCGAAGCTGGCACAGGTGAGGCGAATGATGAGCAGGTATGAACTTAAAAATGTGTCCCTCAAAACAGTGGTTTGAATGTGTATTTGTTAGGGCATAAAAAAATACTGAGAAAGGCTTTTAAGCTTAAACAAAAAGAATTATTTTAAAAAGTTGTTTAAAATTTGATTATCAAGAAATCTAAATAACATTGCTTTCTGAACTTTTAAATGTAAGTAATATTTAATTATCAATTCAAATACGAAACTTATTTAAAAATGTACATTATCTTTCATTAGCTTAAATATTTCTTTAATCCTTTTGCGTATATAAAAGCAAATGCAAATTCCTGGTTTAAAACATTATTAGCTTTATTAAATGCAAAGAATCATTTTAAATCGTAATTATCGTTTTATACGAAGACATTCATATTTATTTTTGCTTTATTTTTTATCTGACGACAATTAACTATTACATCAAAAATAAACAGCTTTTTTTTCTGCCAACAAAGCAATTAATCATTTATTTGTTCGAGTTCAATTATCAATCGAAAGCGCTTTAAAGTTCACATTAATGTAAACAAAATAAACTTGCGGTTGTTAATATCTGTTTCGATAATTGCCAACATATTTTTTTTGCCATTATATGATATTAATTTGATCATTTGAAATGTGTATATTTTTTCCGCCTTTAATCTTGTAATTAATGGGCTGTATTTTTTTGTATCAATAAATGCTTTATGTTGGCACCACTGTTTTTGGCCAAAGCTATTATGTCATAAGTACTCCTACTTAGTGGCGGATTTTGTTTTCATAGTGCCCTCCACCACGAACGCAAATTTATATTATTTTTTCTTTATTTTCCTTCTTTGAGCCGTTTGAAGTCCTTTGACGTTGGCGTGTCCTGGTAATTGTCTACTTAGCGATGCCTTGTCAACACCGTTGTGGGTCGCTAATTTCATTGAATCGCGCGCATCATTTAATGAATTGATATCCGCATAAAGGACCAGGCCCAGCTTCAAACGGAGATCCCGATTGTGGTGGCTCCTTTGTGATGTAATTTATGTGCCGGCGCCAGATGTTTATCGCGATATCGGAATAAAGCCAGGTCAGCACCTGACCAAGCTTATCGCGATGCAGTGTGTTAATGCTTGACCCC
Organism: Drosophila mayri; assembly: GCA_008042485.1. Taxonomy (NCBI): domain Eukaryota; kingdom Metazoa; phylum Arthropoda; class Insecta; order Diptera; family Drosophilidae; genus Drosophila; species Drosophila mayri. The sequence goes on along the minus strand of VNJN01004099.1, from coordinate 63,565 downwards.
GTCTCGCCCCCTGGAACCCTGTAACCTTTCTGATAAGCCAAACAACCTCAGCAACCCCGGCAGCGTTGATTTATTTCACTTTTCTCTTCGCTTTTACAGTTTTTTTTTGTGTATTTTTTTTAACGCTGCGAGTCACAAAAATTTCGCTGACTTTCATGGACCGGCCGTAAAAGCGTTGGTTATAAAATTCTTAAAAAACCGGACAGCATATTTGCACATTATTTTTTTTTTGTTTGTTACTTTTTTAATACTAATTAAAAATGTTCATACATTTCTCAAAAGTTAGAGGGGAGGAGATACCGCAAAGCAATTTGCAGAAACAACCGAAAAACTAAAAACACATGTGGCAAACACACACACAATTTATTTGTGCGAGGGGAAAGCGGTATACAAAGATTTTTGTTGACAGAACTTTACAATAAAACGAAAGTTTAATGCACAAGTTCTTCTACGGGTTTTGGCCAACATTGCCCCCATAACCATTTTGCTGCACAGATAAAAATATATTGCAGAAATCAGTATTTTATTTTGAGTGGTCTGGAAAAAATTTACAAAATTATCAGAGGATTTCTCGTAATCAAAAGTGAGGAATCTCAAAAAATTTCAAAAACTATATATTATTAATTTTTATATACATTTTTCTTCAGTGTGGATGAGGTTGAGCCGCAGAGAACCGCACGAAGCCAGGCCGAGGTGAGCCGGCGGTCTGTTTGCGCAACTTACAGCCAAAGTAAACTCATTACCAATGCAAACAAACAGAGCTGGGCGCCCCCGAAAACTTAACAAAAAACATAAAATATATACACTCACGCACGCATAGTATAAAAAAATACATACGACTGTCAGGGAAACTATTTGCGGGGAAATGAAACGCAACTCAACAGAAGAAAAATCGTTAAAAAGTGTGTTAAAAAATAATTAAGTGCTTGGCATTCTGCAGGCTGGCATGTGTACTGCACATCAAGTATACGCCGCGTTGCCCATTCCACTCGCTTTATGTTCAAAAAAATTTTGTGTTGCATAATTTTAAGCGCTGCCACATATTCGAGATGCCTTCTATTGGCTACGCCGCGCTTATTGATTCCAAATTCCATGACAAAACCAGGGAGCGCGGATCCTAACCGCAGGATACAAATATGTGCTCATTGTTTGGCCTGCGGCTGTCGCGGTGTCTTTATTGATCAAATTGCTTTATTGGTGTATTAATTTTAATTGGTCGACATGTTCATGTGTTGCCCAGTCACTATTAATTAACATGCAGTGCTCGTTCCTCTCACCCCCCGCGGTATGTTGTACAACGAGTTACATTAATTATTTAATTTATTGTAATTTTTACTTATTTGCTTAACTGCAGTTGAACCGAAAGTTTGTTGTTGTTGTTGTTAGCCCCAAAGTGCCAGTAAAAGTTAAAAGCATATTTAAATAATAACATACACTAGGGAGAAGTGCAGATAAGTTTGATACAGTTGAATATGCGGTTGATTTAGAAGTTTTTAATTTATTTTCAGAGTTTTTTTTCGGGGCGTATGAGTGATATTTTGGAAGTTAAAATTTAAATATTAAGAATATTAAATATTAAGAAACGGTTGTCGGAAACTTTCAAAGCTAGTTTTGAAATAAATATTCTTTTCTGAATAGGAAAAGTTTTAATTTTTTTAGTTTTAGGTAATTGTCCTTAATATTTCTATGTAAAAAATTAATTTAAAATATTTTATGTCTTATGCTTATAACTAGCATTTACCAATTATTTATGTGTTTTTATTGAGACTATTAAATATTTATAAATATTTTATAAGCAATTCTTTTATTAAGAAACTCCAAGAATACATTTTCGAGGTTTAATAATATAATAATGGAAAGGTATCCCCTTTAAACCTTTTTATATAATTTTTTACTTAATGTTTGTGTAGAGTATCCCCTTATCATTATATCCCTTTCTCATTTTCACAGGTTTTTCCATCCGGCATTTATATTCCGTTCATTACTGTTGATGTGATCACATTTGTAAAACCGCAGAGAACAAAATGTTAGTTTATACAACTTTTTGGGTTTCGGTGTGCGCACATTAATGTGTAATTAAAATGTGGCAGACAACATTATGGCATATCCGCTGCAGCAAATACGCACGCACACTGCCGCTTTTGACCGCACACAAATAATTAATTGAGATATTACAAGCCAGGACCAGAAGATGGAGCTACTACATGGAGCAGGACAAGGAGCAGGAGATGAAGATAGAGCTGATCTGGAGCGGAGTAGAGTGCTGTGTGCCTCGTTCCCTGTTGCCGTGTCTGTTAATTTATTAATAGAATTGATTTATGCACTGATGATGATTAAGGAGTTGCCTCTACTAGTCGCAGACAAACCTCAAAACCGAAGCCCTGACTCTGTCTAGAGCCAACAACAAACATCCTAATCTCATTAACTTGGCCGCATTAAAGGCCAGGACCCATCCAACCGACTGAATTGTTAGACTGTGGGACTCCGAGCGAGAGAGAGTTCCAAAGTGCTAAACTGAAACTAAAGTTTAATGACCACAAAATCCCATCAGAGCCCCTCGACGATTCCGGTTGGCCTAGCTCTTTCTGACCAATTACGAACGCATTTCAATCTGACCGCTAATCGGCTTCCCTACCTTCCTCCCTCCTGGCTGCATTTCAGGTTGAGTGCATTTCATTTAAATGAATTACAAGCGAAATATGAGCGTTTCACGTTTTCACAGTCCCTCCTCATCTTGACTGTTGCCGCTCATTAAGCAGCCGTCGCTTCAACGCCAAATGTTAATCAGTTTTTTTTTTTATTTTCTATTTCAATTAGGAAGTGGAGCGGCGAGGAAAAGGGGGTCGGTGAGCGGGAGACCCAAAGCGCAAATCACAAAACACAACAAAGCACAAAAATTGGTAATTAATGCTTTGATACACTGGCGAAAAACAGGATAATATGAGGGAAAGCCTTAAAGGAGGTAAATATAAATGCAATGTAATTTTTCGAAAAATTTTCAGTTATTTAGTAGTTTGTTTTATTAGAGTTTAAGACCTTTTTTGCATATGGATGAGAACAAGATATTTTTACGATATATAATATATATATTTTCTTGCCAAAATACACCGCCTGGCATAAAAATCGCGTAATTTTCAGTTAGAAATTCGAATGTAAACCAAGTTGTACTGTTAATGGGGTCTCCTTGGTACTCTAATATTTATTAGTATTAATATTATTTAACTAATTTAATTAATAATATGTAAATTCAATATTTAATCAAATCTATTTTTTCTCTCTGCCAAAAAAAGAATTGCAAATGGAGAGGAGGAGGAGCAGCAGCGACCATAGAAAGCGGGACCAGCTTGGGTATTCCTTTAGCCACCGTCCCTTGTTAATTTGAATGAATTTAATTAATTAGCATTAAAACAAAGCTGACGTCAATTGCGCCAAAAACGAGGGGGGTTGGCCAGCCGACCAGCAGGAGTAGTAGCACTTGCCGCCAGCCTCTCAGCCCCCTTTTTTAGATGGTTCTCCGGCTCTTTGGGTGTTGAGTGTCGTTGCCAGGACAGCACAGCAGCAACTGATGACTCCGACTCCGACTGCGAGGACTTGGCCAGCTGGCGAGGCGTCATCGGCCAATTTGCGGGGAGCCAGCTTAAGCAGCTATTCGATATTCGAAGTCATTACGATGATTCTGATTATAATCGAGGATGATAATGACGGTTGCGGGAGGCAGCTGCTTATGACGTTCGTCTGTATAGCCGCTAAGCGGATATGGACCATAGCAGATATGTACATACATACATACATATATAGGCACACAAATCCACGGACATATAAGCAATTAGCGAAGGAAGATTTCATGGCTGTTTAGTTTTTAATTAAAAATTGATTGAAGTATTTGCATTGTATTAGAAATTCTATTCAATTCAGAGGCTCACTTGATCGGCTTAACTTGACTTGTCTCCACACAAGGCTTAATTACGATTAATTTAACAATTTGTAATGAAGAAAGGAAGGATGAGCATAGAATACAAGTAACGAGAAACCAAGAGCGATTAGTAAGCTTATTAGGACACAAGTACACTTGACTTCCAAGAAGCAAAGCGTTTAAACATGAAAGGTACTTCAGGGATTTAATTTGATTTAAAATTTGTACAATGTAGCTTTAATATTTAGCTTTGGATGAGTTTTTTTAGGAAGTTCTTTGAATTTTGTTATAAATATGAAACTCTTACCATCAGTTACAGCATTTTCAACAAAGTGATTACCTAATTTACATTTATTTTAAAAGTAATATTTCATAGTAACGTATTAAAATGTAATATTCATTTTTTTATTAAGAACTAAAATGATATTCTTCTTTTAAATTTAAATAACAAATGTACATAATAAGCATACATTAAAGTGATAATTTTGGCTTGAAATATATTTTAAGTATATTTGCCTTTGGCTTGAAGAGAAACCCTTAAAGACAGGCTTAAATATTAACTGCTGCCATCAATTCATTAAAATAATAATATCATTTGCAGCAGAACATAACTGTCGTAAAAACAATTATTGAAAATAATTGCTATACGACTTTGCCTTCGATTTTTCTGTGTGCCCCCAAGGTACTGGGATTATTTACTCAATGGCAAGAAAATGACATGTTAATTATTTTATCCACATCTGGGCTGCGTTTTTGCATTGACTTGGCGTACTGTCCCTGACATTTTCGGCCAATTGGCTTACTGAATTCACCTTGAGGCAAACTCTCATTTCCATAGCAATTAAATACAAAGCCAATATATATATATGTACATATATATATATATTGACACATATGAAAGGGCCAAAAAGGATGGGGAAAACGGCAACAATAGAGCAATAAAATCGCTCGGGTTACACGCACAAAATATATCCAGATTCCGATACTCTGATGTCAAAATGCAAACAGAAAACGCTGCCTGCATAGCAAGTGAAGTTGTTGCAACATTTTCTAGTTGTGTCTGCCTGACAAGTAAAACAATAAAGCCAAAAATCGATGGCAAATATTATGCATTGGTGCGGCGATAGAGGGACTGTGAGAGGGGGTTTACAAATAAATGCATGTGGGCACAGTGCGAGTCGCAACCGAAATAGTCGTCTGCCACTGTCGTTGAAATAACCCCTTAAATAAGATATAAGCCTGGGACTCGGATGTCTTGTAATATAGATGGAATAAATTAATTTTGAAAAGCTTTTTTTTTAACAAGGACTTAGGCAACTTATAACAAAATAATAATAAATTGTTAGAGATAGTTTAAAATATATAAATGTTGTTTAGGAAACGAATCAAATTTAAGAGGTAAAAAACAATAAACTTATACAAAATGTGCAAATAAATAAATATATCATAATTGAAACGCACTGTAGCCACGTCTAAATATATACGTTGCAATACCCGATGAAAAATAAGCACAACGAAAACAGTAGCATACATTTGCGGGAGGTCCTGGCACCCACACAGCCAGACATACGTGACGAAAGCAGCTGCAACAATGGCGCAGATCAAAAACTAACATTTTAGGGATACGAGTGCGCGAATGTGTGGTTGGGTGTGGGAGTGAGCGTGCGTGTGATAAAGCTGTCAAAAAAGCGCATTGAACCGTAAAACAAATATGCTCATAACAAAAAAATTGTGAGGCGATAAATGCCAAATATTATTTAAGCCAAAGTTTTTCAATTGACACTGAGCCAATACTAATCTCACTATTATAAAATTTCACGCTTCATTCAATTAACAATCAAGTGAAGGTTGAAATTGAGTGTGGAAAATAGCTTACACGGAAAGAAAATATGGCATAATTCAGATTTTAGATAAAGAATTGGAGTGAATAGTAAATAGTTTGTGTAAAAATTTTCTAGGATTCTTAAAAACACCTTTTAAGTGCTAAAAACTATAAACCTTTATTATTTTCAGAGATCCTAAATAATCAAGTCCATTTATTTATAATAAAAAATGAATACCTATAAAAATTTTAATTTTATTTAGATAATTCTTTCTAAAATATATACCTTGTTTAAGTTAACATTTCAATGAAATATTTGTTAATAAATTAAAAAACTCTTAATTAATATTTCCAGGCATCTCGACATCCTTGCAGTGTAGATGATTGAGTAACCGAGCATATAATTGATTTAGCCATGACACAGTCAGAGAGTCCCAGTCACAGTCACAGATCCAGGACGGTTCTCTCGAGGATAAGCGTGGCATCGTCTCCATATCTGGGCACCGCCATCGCCAGTGTCGGGCCGGTTGACAGGCGGCGCAAAATTGATTTTCCAGTAAGCCGGCGAGCTCCTTCTTCCTTCATCTCCCACCATATCCTTCTGGCAGCATCGCCGTACGTTAGATTGTGTTAATTTTACGCTAAATCTGGTTTGGCTCAGTCAGCCGCAGGAGTGAAGCCATAGGAGCAGCAGCCGCAGCCGCTTTGATAAACTTTGACATTGATGAGTTAATGATGATGAGACGACGCCGTCAGTCGCGTGGAGCAAACAAGAGGAAAAAATAATACAATATCAACAGTAAACGGGAGCAACAAATGCAAACAGATTGTCACCGGCATGGGAAGGTTGGAGTGTGGGTTGAACGTCTGTTTTATGGCCAAAGTTTTTGGCCATGACTTTGTCATTTGTCATGAGCACACACACGCACATCCTGAGCCTGCTGCTACTGATGAGAGGCGAAAAATTAAGTCAAGTAGACCAAAGTTTTTCAATAACTTTTCTTTTTCGGCCTATTAAGTGAGTGAGAGATGAGTCTACTAAGTCTTGCACTCATTAACTGGGCCATAATACGACCTGTTGGTGGTTAATCAAAGCATTTGATGGATATGATGAAAAAAGGATTTCGATGGGGTTCAATAATTAAGATAAATATTGGTGTAAATTACCTTTGAGGTAAGTTGTTATATAAATGAATTAAATAATAACTAAACTAAGAAGAAATGTTAACTTATTAATCTTTATTTTCAGCTTTTTAATCCTGTGACATCTAGCAATTAAACTTCGAGTGAAGGATTCTGTTTACACAAATATTTTATTCAACAAATAACTCTATTTCGAGTCGTTACACAGCCTGAAAAGATGTTTTCGAAAGGGAAATTTCTTCCTGGAAATTCAACCTTCAATTAAATGAAAATAATTGTCCATATCTCTGGCTTATCCTTGGCTAACTTTCAATTGTTTTCACAAGTTTCGGCCACAGTTTCTCTGGCTTTAGTCATTCATGGGGGGCATCGGTTATGGAGCTGAGTGCTGAGCCTGGTCTATCAGTTTTCTGCCGCCCGATAAACTCACAAAAAAGTAATCTGGCCGGGGGCTAACTCTCTCTCTAAACAAAACTTGAATCAAGCGAAACGGACCAAATAACAAAAGACCGTTACCGCCTGCTAACCAAAAATACAATTTCCGTTCGCAAAACTCATTTCGCATTTTGGTTGTTTTAAATCAACAGCAGCAGCCAGAAGTGGGGAATGGGGGCGGTAAGGGGCGATAAAGGCCACTCGGGCCAACTGCCAAACAATTGCGTAAAAACAATAAACAATGGAACAGCAACAGGAGCAGGAGCCATCAGAGGTACGAAGCCAGGGCAGCAACTCCACTGCTCATGTGCATGCCCACAATTAATTCACAATAAAACAATCAATTGATTACCATTACATCCGGCCGCGTAACGGAAATTGTTCGCAATATCCTATTGTTAAGCGAACTGACCCCAAAAACGGGCAGCAGGACGAATTTTTCACGGGGTACCTCCCGGTGTTTATAGTAAGGGATGCCCATCATTTAGAATTATGTACAAATTCATGTAAAGGAATATAATACAACCACATCTTCTTCATGGCTAGTTTTTTATTAAAAAAATTCCTCAACTTGCTTGTTAATCAAATATTAATATATCATATTTAATTATATAAAAAAATTCACACCAAATAAACCAGATTTCATCATACCCTTCAGTATAAATCAAGGAGCATGGCAACTTTTAAAACCACCGGCGGGGTTCGAGTAAAACTTCAAAACCAAAATTGACAAGCCGGCGGTTAGACTGTTTTGACAGGCCTTCCGCTCAGTTCGGCACAGGTCAGGTGGGGAAAAGTTGCCTGTCCCCCAGACCTCTCACTGGATTTTCCTGACCCCTGACCCCACCGCACGCACTGCAACTGATTAGCGGGGCAAAGCTTAGCGTGCTGGGACCTTGTACTGGGCTTTGCCTAACTGTCTGTTCGTTCACAGCGCCTCGAGGCTTGATGAATTCATTACACAAAGGCCAAGAACAACGCGTCCGCAGCAATTGCGACAACAATTTGACCGCAACAGGAATAACCAGAGCTGCCTTAAATGGAAAGTCCTGGCGATTGACCTAAAGGCGATTGTGCGATCTGCCACCAACAAATGTAATATGTCATCTACTGGGGGAAAAATTATGTATCTTCTGTATTTATTTTATAAGATTAAGGGTTTGGAATAGTTTATAAACTTAATGAATTGATGATTGATGAACAATAACTCTCAGAAGGGTGCTTATATTATCATAATTTAAAGAATAAACATACTAAATATATTTTATAATTCCTCCTTTTTTTTATTATAAAATAAAGTAACAAAACTCTACTCAACTTAGCTATACCATATCTTTTTCAATTGAACTTTAAGGAAATATATGTACTTAGTCCAAATAATATAAATTAATTATCATTATCTTGCTTATTGCAAAAACCAATTAAAATTACCCTTGCATTTTCAATAGATTTGCTGTTTATAAAATGATTTTGCTGTTTATAAAACTTTGCCTCTGTTTGCATTTCGTTGTCAAAAACTTACCTCTCCGGCAAATTGTTATGCAAAACATAAGTTAAACTTTCGACAATGATGACAGGAAAGGCATCAGGAGCAGTCTCAGCCTTAGCATCAGCAACGGCATTGGGGAAAAGCGAAGGGAGCGTGGCGTGGCGTAGGCGTTTAAAAAGTTAACACTAGTAAAAAGTTAACCAAATTTGTTGCATACTTTGCAGCTACGGTTCAGAAAACACACTGAGCCAAGGGAACTGGGTACTGGGAACTGGGAGCTTCGAACCGAGCCGAGGGAATACGGAGGAGACGAGCGAGGCTGCAGGCATGCCGCCGTATAATGAGCTGCGAAGGATACTGGCATCGCTGTTGCTGCCTGATACCAAGTCCCGCAACTGGGACGTGGCTGAATGGGATGGATGCTGGCTGCTGGTTAGGTTCAGAAAAGCAAAAAAAAAAGATCCGTGGAAAAAGGGAAAACAGTTGCGCCAAAATGCTAAAACGCAGCGGGCGCTCATCATTGCCAGCTGGATGGGGAGCGCATTATGACTAGCCGGCAAAAAAAAGGGGCCAAAGACGCCGTCGCGCCGGGCACAATGGTTGGCCGACAAAAGGAATGGCATAAAAATGCAAATTCTGCTTATTTTTGAAGCAGTTTATTTATACAGTTCATGAAGGAGAAGCTCCAGGATATTCACAAAAATTACAAGTATGTTGATTACGGCCATGAGTAATCGATCAACGTGTTTTCTTTTAGTCATTACAAATCGATGAAGGAAGAATGTGTTTTTAAGGTTTCAGTGGTTTTGGATAAAGATTAAGCTTAGGTACTTGTTAAGTAAAAGACTTTCTTAAATACAATTTATGTAGAAGAATTAAGATCAAGATAATTGTTATCTTTTAATTTATTAATTTTAAGTTAAATTGAAAATATAATATTTATTTACACTCACATTCAATGTATTAAAAGGACATTCTTTTGCTCACATTATAATTAGAATTTCGCATTAATAATTTACAAATCAATTGTTATTCATTTATATATTTATTTACTATAACAAAGCAATTGCCGCAATTCAATTTTCCAGTTTGATTTAAACCAAACATACTTTAAATTTATATTAAATTTAAATCATCGCTTAATGTCCTTGCTGCTGCAGAAGTTATTGATCGATGCTTAAAGCTGCTGCATGCCTGCTCTAGGGAAAATGGCTACTCAATAATTTTGCCCCATCAAAGATTTATCTGGTCCCATTGTCAACTTTTGCCAATGGCTGCCAGGACCCCCCGATGGCAGGTAGAATGCACAAGGGCGATGTGTGAGTGTATATGGTATGTGTGTGTGCTATTTATCAACACTTTCGCCCACATTCAATGCCAGTTAATTAACAGCCCGATATGACGTCAGTCATGGCTGTGTGTAGTTCTGTCCTGTTTCCAATTGATATTTTTTTTTGCCTCTGCCTGCTGGAGGGCAGGACGAAATCGGTGCCCCTGCCAACGCTGTCAGGCAATTTTTGAAAGGCGTCTCAAGAGCCGCAGGCTACCGAAAAAAAATATGAAAAAAACTAATATGACCCACTTACAACTTACACAGAGCACTGTGAGAAAATTGTTGTCTCCTGAAAATAAGCTACAACAATTTTAATTAATTAATTTTTTAAGTCAGATTGACGCTTTTAATATCTCTCTTCAATATATATTGTAAGCTGAGCGACTGCCTCCACTTAATACTCCCTAGGAGCCACGATTATTATTAGGGTTAATATATATATTTTGTGCACTGTGATCAAGCCTGAAAGCCGGGCCATTTGCCAGCCCCCATTGCATGTGGCCTGGCACTTAACTCAATTTGCAATGAAGCCGCCATAGTTGTAGTTGCCGCCGCTGTCGTTGTCGTCGTTGGCGTTGCCGCCAAAGTGCAGTCCGGGAAAATTGCTGCCATATTACCAACGACACCAGCATATTGTTATTACTTCGACTTGTGGTTGTTGCTGCTGTTGTTGGTTGTCGCTTTTGGGTGGCAGGATACTACTTTACTACGATATCAGTGGTGACAGCGTCTTGACTGTGTGTGTCGACGGCAATCGAATCGTCGGGAATCGAAGTGAAACCGCAATTGAAATGTCGCCTCGGAGGAGGAGCAGAAGCGAAAAGTTTTTTGGTCTATGACAGAGATGATGGTGACCCACATAGAATTCAATTGGTAAGGAAAGGGGTGGGTATCTGCAGCTGATGAGGTAGGTGGTTCCACCAACAGATCCTCCACAACAATGAATCGCTTGTTGCTCGCCATTTTTTTTTTTGTTTTTTTGGGGGTGCGGGCCAGTGCAATGTATGCCATGGAAAACAGAAAACAGAGGCGCCGACGAGTGGACTGGGAGCTCCCCGAGCTCCGCGCAACAGGAGGCGACACACAGACTCAGTCACACAAGACAATACAGATAACAGAGGCGCCTGACAATATTTGTAAGCCTTTTGTAGGCCCTGCCAATGATGGTTACGCTGAGGGAAATTCTGGTGAAAATTCAGCTTGAAAAATATGATGCAAATTGTAAGAAATTATCTAGAAAATTATGAACATTTAAAGGACTTAATGAGGTCCTAATGAAAAATGATATAAAGAGTATATTGTTTAACATAATGCAAGAACTTTTCTGAATTATGGTTTCCTTAGGCACTTCTTGTTTAAAGATTATCGAGGATGCTTTAATAATATTGAGAGAATTTAAAACCTTTTTTAAAATGTCAAAAAGGATGTAAAGTTCCAAATTCTTTTAGGATTATATATTTCGGCTAATTTTAGACACATTTTTAAGAGTTTGATAAATTTAGCGATTTCTATAGTTCCCTCAATTACCTGATAATTCCCACATTTCTTTCTGTGCCCCCAAAGGCGCAAACAAGTTCATATCTCTGCGGACACGAATGCATTCAGCCGGGTTCCGTTCTAAGCCCGTTCTCCTCATCGCCCTGTCAATGGCTGAACTCGAACCGGAGGGCATAAATTTAAGGCTCTCTCAGATGACAACGCTGAAGACGACGACAAGGACAATGATGATGAGGACGACGATGATGGCATGGAAATGAATGCATAAAACTGTCATTCGAATTGTTTGCAAATGAGCTGCAGGACGCAACAAAAAAAAAAAAAAGACGGAATTACTGAAAAGCGTAGAGCATGCAAATTGAATTCCAGTCACGTGCCCCGAATGACACACTAATCACGTTGTTCGAGTGTAAAAAGTATAAGGGTGGAATGGGGAGGTTGAGGCCATGACATTAGCCGGGTCAGCAGCTGCATGCCACATTATCAAATTGCACGGACATCGAAATGCTTGGGCAAGAAATCAGAATTCAATTACCCATGCATTGGCCATGATGGTCCGTCCGAGAAGAGATTGGGCTTCAGCTGTTAACTGTGGTGAGTTTTCCACACACCCACACGGAGCGAGAGAGGGACAGAGAGCGAGTCCATATCAAAACAAAGAAAGCCATGAGTCGGCTGAGCTGGAAAAACTCGTCGAGAAATTGTGCACGAGAAAATGGCTAAAAAAAAGAACCAACAACAATAACACAAAAGTGAGCTGAAATAAACGCAAGAGAGCGAATCGAGTATTCAAACCAAAAAAGCCATAAAGACAGTCTAAATTCTATAACTCCAACTTGGCTTTAAGCTACGAAATTTTTCGAATTTATGGACAATCTATAAAGATTTTTCATTAATTTATTACAAATTTTAGGTCTAGTATAGTTTAAATCTTTAGAAGGAAGTTTTTTAAGAACATATAATAAATATCTTTGAGTTTAGTGATGAGTCAAGTGCTGGAAATCTATATTTATTTAAGCAAACATTTAAGTCTCAAGTCTAGTTTTGACCTTAGGATAATTTATCCAAGTCCCACTGTAGCGAATAAAAAAAAACTCATGCTCTGAATGACTAAGGCAAAGTTCGCGAAGATTCAACAAATGACAAAAGCCACGACAAGCAACAGAACGTGGACACCGGCAGGGGTGGGGGGTTGGGTAGTGGGTGTAAGTGGGTGGTTTTTTTGGGTTAGAAAACCGAGAGGGGGTGTGGTGCTTTCAAAAATATGGGCGGGGGTGGGCAGGGGTTACAGACAGCATCATAGGGCCGCAAGTCAAGCAAGCGAGCAAGAAGCGTAAGCGTTTTGTGTCTCTGCGGTTGACGCGCATGTGTGTGTGTGTGTGTGTGTGGTGTGGGTAGGTGGGTGAAGTATGCCAGTAGTGTGTGTGTTTGGGTATGGGTGAAAATTACAGACTAACAAGTGGTCGTTGAATGGCAAACCAGCCAGGCAGACAGTCCCAGCCACGACAGTTGATTTGATTTGACAGCAAGACATGACATCTCCGGTTCCATAGACCCCCAAAAAAAGAAGACGACTGGCAGCCACTCGAATGAGTTGGAGCTGAAGAAATGCCCCAAGTGCGCTGCCTTGCTGCCAGGATCTGCTGATGCTGCCGTTGATGCTCCAGCTGCCGCCTGTTTTTGTCTCTAAGCGCGCTGGCAAGTGCAGGCAACCGCAAGGCAGTTACACAAAAAGAAACCAAATTTAGCTAATTGGGTTATATAAATAATTGTTAAGCAGAGTTTTATTACAGCTTATTTTTGTTGTTTTTCTAAATATTTGTTTAAGCTTAAAATGGAGAAATACATGACGTTTTAGGCTTGAAATCTGCCATTTTAGGGATATTCGAAAAAGACTTATAATAAATAAGTTATGCAAATTGTTGTGAATAAATTTTTGGTAATACAATTGGCAGATCCTGGACTTTCAGCCCTGGTAGATGGCATTACCACACATCGTAGAAAGGATTATATCGAAAATATTGTTATTGCAATATTTAGTGAAGTAGGCCTTGCCTTTTAAATGCCATCTCAACGTTAACTTTGACAGCCAGATAGTGAAAGTTCCTCAATCGTTTGACATCCCTTCAAGGGAACAGTTCTATAGCTCGTAAAATTTATTTAAGATAAATTCAGGTTTTTTGTTTGGTGTTCTTGTGTTATTTTCCTTTTTATTTTTTTATCTCTAAAATATTTTATTTTATTTAATTTGAATTTTAAACTTTAATATTCTGACTTTTCGTAATCGTTTTTACTTCTCTTATTCGTACGTTCAAATAGCTGATCGCATTTTATTATTTATTTAATTTATTTTAACTTGAATATTAAAAAGACTAATTATTTTTTTTAGTTCTCTTATTCGTACGTTCAGCTAGCTGATCTTATTATATTAATTTTTAATTATAATTATAAATTGAATTTAATTTAATTTTATCTGTAATAAAGCTGCTCTGACTGACTCTAGCATTAACAATGGGCAGCGGACGCCAGCACTCGGAAACGGAAATAAATAACAAGACACCCACAGGCTAGGCCATAGCCGTCATGAAGTATCTAGGATCTTCCAGACGCAGCTCATATTCCATTGGCTCTTCGCCATCAAATAAGCCAGCGCACATATGACGCCAAAGATATATATATATATATATATTGCTTTATAGCTTGCAATTGCATTTTGTGCCTGGGTTTTTGTTTGTGGCAACAGCACACACACAGTGATATCGTAAAGTCTGTGTCCCCTGAAACGTATGAATAAAATATGATTGAAGCTTTCCAGCTAGACAGTTGCCCCCAGAGAAGGCATATCATTGAGCCCCAGAGGAAGTATCAAGTTAATATAGGAATATATATTTATTAAATTTTAAATATAAATAAAATAATTGTCTGTGAATATTTTTTTGGGCACTGTTATAAGCTCACCTTTTTGTTTTCCCGCTAGGAGCGCATTCCTCTGGCGTTTCTATTGTCGTCCTGGCGGCTGTCGTTGTAGGCCCGCACGTGAGCAGGTGCCAGTTAGCGGTTAGGCGGGTCAGGTGGGTGGTGTTAGGTGGGGGGGCAGGTGACAGGTGCCAGGTGGTTCGGTGGGCGATGCTCGGTGCTTTCCTTTGGTTTGGCTCAGTTCACTTCGCTCGGGTGGTTGCTTGCTTTGATTATGATGGTGCCTGGTCTGGGCTGTCGTGGATGGATGGATAGGTGGTTGGTGGGTTGGATGTGCGGTGGATGCAGGTGGGTTTTGTAGGTGCCAAGGGTCCTGGCCATAGGATAATGCCGTAGTCACTGTCTTGGGCTTGACTAGTCAGCCGGTTAGAAGCGTGCTGAAAAGTCACTTTCGAGTGCTTTCACTTTCCCCGTTGGCGTTGCACGTGCGCTCTGCTTTTGCCAAGTGGCACTTCAAGTGCAAGAGAGAGGGAAGAACCGTAAGAGCGAGACAGAGAGCCAGTGAGAAAGAGACAGTGAATAGCTGGAGTACCGCGAAGCTCCTTAGCCTTGAAACAAAACGCAAGCCAGGACACTCTGAATGGTATTATATTTCTCTGTTTTTTTTTTCTGTTGGTTTTTAAGTGTTTACTTGTGCCAGGTTTCTGTTGGAGAGTGTTTGGAGTTTATTTATGGTTTTTTCTTGTAGGGTTCTTAATGTTTTTTACTTGTTTTTTTTTTAAGATTAAATTGGGGTTTTTTGTGTGTCTGTTTTGTAGAGAGATTATTTTAGGCTAATTTGATTTGAGTTTTATTTTTGATTTTCCCTGTCTTAATAACCATTTATTTTTGTATTAATTTATTTAATATTCCTTTTCAAAGTTTTTCTCACTATTGACTTAAGCCCTCGAGGAATGTTGCCTACTTTTCGGCGCCTTTTTTGAACATGTGTTCAAAGCCGTCAAAAGTCCTTGGCGCCGGCGTTTGGCATTTTCAACAGATGCGCGACCGCAAAGGGATCCGCATTTTCTTCGAGTGTCCGTTTGGTCGAGTTAAATACTCAAATATTTATTTGTTCTAACCTCCTTGTTTATTTATACCTATATTTTGCCGCCCCAATATTTGTTGTGGGGCTTAAGTTTTTGGCTCTAATAATGTTATAAATTATTTAAGCCCGTAGCACGTTGCAGCTACCAATACTAGCGTAACATTCACAACTCGCCACGCGCTCTCTCTCACACAGAAACACACTGACTCACACACACAAAGAGAAGGCACACACAGACACGCACACCTAGGCGAAACGTAGCGTAGGACGCGATTTTTGGCGTATGTCCTGATGCCGTAATTTTCGAAGCCAAAACCCGCGCGATTCGAGGCTATTTTCGAAGCACAAATGTAAGACACGATTAGCCGTCAGTTTCACAAGGTCAATGGGCCAAAATTCCCGGTTATTCGAGGGGTTTTTATAATTTTTTGGATTTATTTTGATGCCACGCAGCGTGCAGTGTGCAAACCGTGTTGATTTGTTCGCACCTTCGACATTCGTTACTGAACCAACTCACAGCGAGAGAGAGAAAGTCCAGAGAGCGGGAGAGTGTCAGCAGTCCCCCTATGTCCATGTGTGGGTGAGAGAAAGCGGGAGAAAGCAGTGGAAACTCGCTGCTCGTCGCTCTCAGCTGTGTGGTGAATTTAAGGCGGGAAAGTGCGCAAAGCAATTTTTGGCGCTAGAAATTCAAAAAAAGTTCGAGGGATATCCTTTTAAAATATCTGTATAAAAAAATATCTAATCAGAAAAGCACATTTTTAAAAACAATACATTTTTAAGGTCGTTTAAATTCATTCCATTTCCCAGCTTTAAGAATTTCCTTAATTTTAAATATATTTTCCCCCCATTCAAATAACAATTCCCTGCGCAGGATGTCTCTCTCCAGGACTCGCTCTCTCTCCCGTTCACTCAGCTGTGCGCTTGGCCTCTGTGTGTTTCGCATGGAAATCTGTTGCATGAGCGCAATTTGTTATCCTCTTTATCTCAGCTGAGTGTCGTCCAAGTGTCAGTAGTGCTTCTCGCTACATAAATTACTCTATGGCTTCTTGCAATACCATCATGGGCAACAATAGCACCAAAAACACTAAAATTGAGCATATAAAAACAATAAAACGCCGACAGGGCCCAAAAATCCCTAGAAAAGCAAAAAAATACAAAGACAAAAACCCAAAAACAAACACAGAGCTTGCCTCCCCCCATCCCACATTTCCTTCCCCCCACAACAATAACAATCTAGCTGGAATAACAAAAACACAATGTAAGCCGAAGACAGAGGATATTCATATATATATGGGTAAATGTATGTTTGTTGTGGGAAGGATATAACGATGGGAGGCCAGCCAGCCAGCCAGCGGTTTTGTGGATTTACGTGACAGGACTGTTGCTCCGTCATCGCCGCTGTTGATCCTAACACCGAGTATTTGACATTATAAGAACAGCGGCTAAGGCTACTATGTAGTATTTAAGCCAGCTTATAAGGAAGTTTTAGTCAAGGAGCTGAGATCTCTGGGACTTGCTTTATAATTCCATTTTATATTTTAGGCTTTACTGTCTATAATTTGGTTGTATTTTATTAGAAATATAAAGATATAAAAGAGCTATTGGATTTAGAATATATTTTTAAGCTTTAAAGATTTTACAGATTTATTTAGAAATTAATTCTATTCCATAAAATGTTTACACGGTTTGTAACATAATGGAAATTGGTATTTTAGCCAAAAATTCTTTTTTATGATCTATATTATGACTTAATTTATAAATTAATGTTCTAAAAATAATCAAAAATGTTCTCTATAAGTCGTGAAGGGTATTTCCTATGTTTCCACTATTCCTATATATATATTTCATTTAATATTCCCTCATAATATGCAAACCTTGTGTGCGATTTCTGTGAGCTAACCAACTTAGACATACAGAGAATAATGAAAGGATGGGGGGGGAGGGAGCAAAGTCATTGGGGAGCACGAGAACACCATCATGGCCCTGACCATTGATGTGCATACCTAATTGAATTTCTCAAGCTGTTTCCCCGACTCGACTGGCTGTATATTAAAAAAAATTGATTGAATCGAAACCAATTTGGCCATATGCACCAATTTCCCTCTGCCATCGGGACGCACCCCACCTGGTGAGAGGCAGCATCATCATCATGATCGTCATCAAACCGATTCCCATATAGCCGCCGCAGGAAACCTCGGGGCTGCCTTTTTGCCGGGGTGACTTTTCTTTATACCCATGCCGCCGCACAGGCCGAAGTCCTGCATCATTAGAATGAATATTTCATATATATATTTTCTGGGCAAATAACTTTTGGCAGCAGCATTCACCTGCATACCTTGCGAAAATTGCAATCAATTGGGTTTTCCACATTTTTCTTGGCATCACAATCTGCACTGAGGACAATAAGTAGTTTTAATTTAATCATGGAAGCAATATTAATATTAAATTCAAAAAAGATATGTTTGTTTGATTGATGTTTGTTTACAAGTAAATTCAAAGCAATATAGATTTTTCGGTCTTAAATAAGTTTTTCAAACACTTTGAAGGTTCATTTTAAATATTTATATACTGTCGTAAATCTAGAAAATATTTTTAAAAACCATTTAAATATCAAAATAGCTAACTTTACATTTCATATAAATTAAAAAATTATTTTAATAAGCTTTCTTTAATTATTTTCCGTGCACTGAAAGCATTTCTAGCTGGGGGTTTAAGCCTTGCAGCCTTGACTTGCTGTGGCTTGCTCACCTGGAAGCCCCATTTTAATGCTTTGTGCTGACGACGGCAGGGGGGTTGAAATGAGTCCAATGAATATTCAAAGCATTTATTAGAAGCAAGCCAGCCATTCGAGCTTAAAATGAACTTCCAAAGCTAGCATTTAATTGAAATTTAATTGAGATATTTCATTAAAATATTGGCCATAAATATTTGCATATATTGTTTGGATTTTAGTGTGATTTCCATTTAGATCTTTTAATGAAAATGTAAAAGTAATTGTGATCAACGGAAAATATTAAACAAATAAATAGGTTTTTATTATAAATATGTAATACACAATAGTACATAATTTAAGAATTATTATTTGCTTTTTAATATTTATAATGGTAATTTTAAACATTATTTCCATTTACTTTACCGATCAAAGAACATATTTATTAATTGTTTATACATCCTACTAGTATAAATTATTAAATAAAAGCTAATTCCCGGACTTTAATAAACTTAAATCAAGCTAAATATTTAAATATAAAGCATAAGCCAACTGAAATAGAATCCATGGGAAAAAGCCAAATAAGTAAATCCACTCAAAAGTTATCAGCTCCTCAATAAACCCCATTTGGATGCTGGCTTTTGGTTTACCAAAAAAGAGGGAAAAGCTCAATCGAATTCAAAAATTTTCCCTAACCAAAATTAACCCTAAAACTAAAACTGAAAACAGAAACAGGAAAAATATTTGCCAATTAGAGGGCCGTAACGAAACGGAAGGCGATGCAGAGCTGGCAATTTGTTGGCTCAAACGAGAGGCTCAAAGTCTTTGGCAGAGGGCCGGGGGGTTAATGGGGGGAAATGAGAATGCAACAATCGAATTAATTGGCAGCCCGTATCGAACAATCGATGGCAAATGTAATTTCCAATATCATTAAGCCGGGTTGTGGATACAATTTTTTTGTTGTTGCATTTTTTCCGTTTCGACTCGCTTTTGTCATATAAATGAACCGAGCTTTGCCTGGCTGCAGCTGTAATTCTGCAACTTTGTCAACGTTTTTACCCCCATGGCCCATGGCCAAAGTAAACTCAATTAACTTTTTGCCGCTGCACTGCAACAATAAACAATTTTTTGCACCTTTTTCTAGGGACGGCCGCCTGCCTGCCTGGGCGAGAATCGCAATTACGCAAGATAACAGTCAAGTGCAGGAGCTGGAGCCCTTCTTCATCCCTTCCTTTAATTCATATATAAATTGCTTAGAAAATGTAAAGTGTAGGAGCAGAAATGGTCGGTGTATTTGTCATGGCGGTCTGGGGGCCTCTCAGTCGACATTAACCAAGATTTGTTGCCGCTTATGGCGAGGCGTTTGTCAGGGCTTCTTGCTGCTTCTTTTAATTAAAAAAGTTCAAGTCGGATGCAATTAGCGGGGCTGGGGGGCAGTCAGCCAGCCAAGGGGATCCTTGGAGCCAGGCTGTTGCTGCTTCTAATGCTGCAGGAGCTCTGAGTTATGAGGATTGTGTGAAGTTTAAGCAAATGTTGATAGAAAATTACGGCGTTTACTGGACATTATTTAATTTCATGCCATGAAAGTCCCCCCCTGCCGTGATGCACGCTGGACAACAGAGATTGGCTACAACATAAATTTGGAGGAAATATGTATATATCCCAAGGCAGGCTGTAATTAAATTGAAGTTTGTACGTTTGACTGCAGTTTAATTAGTTACAAGGACATGTTTTAGATTTCTCTGTAAATTCTTTCCCATTTACAATTTTAATAATTAAAAATTCATATAACTGACAGAGGTTTAAACTTGGTTTTCTTATAAAAATTCTTTTAATTTTTTTTAGTTAAATTTCTATTGTGTTTGAATTTGAATTTAAAAGAAGAATGTAACTAATATGTTGCCAGGTGTAAATAGCTGATAGACGAGAGTCACAAACATATTCAAATTGCAGCACTCAGAGGCTGTAGTTGACTCCTTGTTCTTTGTTCTAGTATGTAAAAAAGGGATAAATGCCATCAAGGAAGCACACACACAGATATACACCCACATATCCTCGCAAGTACAGTGTTGTCCCTTAAAATATGCAAAGCAAAGGAACACGCATAAGACTGAGAGCGGAATAAGAGAGATATACTGAGACTCGAGAGCCAACACCTATGCATAAATAATGAAAACACACACGGGGAAATACTCTGCCCACTCACTCTCAGGCAGACCCAGGCTCACACACTGAAATACACTGAAAGAAAAAATATAAAAACTACTAAAGGTAGCTCTCCGTATTAAATAAAGAGTCGTATTTATGTGTACCTTTGATATTTTCATATAGAATTAATTATAATCAGTTTGTTATTTGATTTTATGATCCAATAAATGATCTTATTAAATCCTTCACAAGATTATACAGAAAACTCATAACTTAATGCTACAATTAATATCTTAAATTAATTCCCATTAAATCAGATATTATTTCCCAACAATATGTTTCTCTTCCTGTAGACGGATGCAATGTTTGCTGCTGACGGCTTACATGTTAAAAGCGTCAGTATAATAGCCAAAGTAATGGCAAAAGTGCAATTGTGAGTTCAAGTAAATAAAAACTATTCAAATATGCAAAACACAATGCAAAATGAAGAGCACAGAGTATAGCCAGGGGCCCACTGGGTGTATGCATGTGAGTCTATCTCAAGTGCATAAATTTCCTTGTTAAATCCTGATTGATACTCCATCCTGGGATGGTCCGTCCTTGCTATGCCAGGGATAGAATGGTAGCAGGATGAGATGGAGGAGATGAGGAGTTGAGGGGGGGCGAAAAAATATCCAGATATTGCCATCATATTTTACACAAAGCGGAAGTTGAGTGCCGCAGTGCACGAAACTTGTTGTCCTTTGGGCTTTGCAGCCAGAGATTTGAGCTTTGCTCATTTCAAAAACGGAAAAAAATAATAACAACAACAATTCCTAGTTGACAAAGTTTTTATTGGAAAATGTGGAATGGAATATTATTCGTTTGCATTGGGAAATTATTCAGAGGATATCCTTAGTTTATGTATTTTTTTTCGGCTGCTAAAAGGTTTTTATGATCGAATTTAAGCCTAGAAAAAATATTAACATAATTTTTACATAATTTATTATTCAAGATTTTATAAATCCTTATTTCAATATGATTTCCCTTTTAATACAAATATGTTTACGTGTTTAAAATTGTTTAAATTTTTTTACTAAAGTGAAAAGCAACCTGCCAATGATGTAAAAAGGGTTTAGTTCAAAGAAAAAGTGAATTCATTTTCCCACCATTCATGACAGTTGGGTTGACACGCGGAAAATAACGCATCAAAGACGGGTTCCAGGTGGAAATTGATTAAATTTTCTAACGATTTTGAAGGCTTCGACAAAGCGACGTTGGAAATTGAAACAGAAACTGATGCTGCAACTGCAGTTGACAAGGATGTTCGTGGTTGGTGGATGGGGTAAATGGGAGAAAGCGAGTGAGGGTCCTGCCATATTTCTGATGCTGCGTTCTTAGCCACTCGCTGCTCAAAGCAGCTTAATGGCTCGAACAGCAACGCCTACAAGCATCAAGGACAACGCTGTCGTCGAGCTAAAAAAAAATATGAAAAAATTTCACAGCCACTCACCTGAAAAAAAGCGACGGAGAGATTCACTGAAAAATATTAGAGAGTAAAAGAATAAAGATTTTGACATTTTTTCAGATAATTTATTAAATTTATATTTTTTAAATATGAATAATAATAAATTCAACTGTGAAAAATACTTCTTTCTTAAATAGAAAATGTATACCAACTTAATGTCTTAAGAAACTAGTGTTCATAAATATAAAGTTTGAATAAACTGAAGTTTGAGGTAATAAATTAATATTTTAATACCTCAATTAGTTATTATTTTGAAGGTCTTGTTACCCTAATAAATCCAGATTTTAAATTATGAAATAACTCAAGATTAAAACTAGTTTCTTTCGCTGTACGAAATAACCCACAGAGGGGTGATCTTTGGTGGGTGGAAAGCCACTAACGATGCTGGTCTCTTGTTGCTGCCATTGTTGGCGGTTCTTGGGCGAATCAAGCGAAGGTGTGGGCTGCCCACCTGCCTGCAATGATTATAAAGCAACATCGGTAGGCTAACAAAAAAAAAAAAAGAAATGGCGGCACATCATCTATGCATGCATCCTTGTGTAATGTGTGTGCGTGTGTTTTCCTTTTTGGTTTTTTATCCGTATTGGCAGTTGTAGGCACTTTGCTGATGCTCGTGAATCGAACGCTTATTGACACACAAAAGCTGGAAAATTGAAAAATTCTGCAGCACCAACAGTTCCACAGAAGGTTCATGTTTACGACCAGCAGCAGTCGTTCTTCAAATTTGCAGTATGCTTTCCCTTTGCCATGAATACTTCTTTTCACCCGAGGATATTTTCAGTTTTTCACGAAAATTTGGCATGCATATTGGAAAATGTTTTAGAAATTGAAAAAAGTTAACTTTGTTTAGAAAAATGATTAATTTTGATGGATTAAAAGTAGTTTTTTCATCAATTAATAATACTAAGATAAAAGTTATGTTGAAGAAATATTATTTCTTTCTTTATGAAAGCTCAGAACACACCTTTGCCCGCCCAATTCTGACGTGAGGGTATTTTGACAAAGCAGACTGTTTTTTTTTTTGTGGGAAAATACCCCTGCTTTTCCTTTGAATTGCGTCACACCTTTCAGGACATCATTGTGACATCCCGCTGGCAATTTCCCGCCTCCGGGGAAATCCTGCTGGCATTCACATATCCTGTGGATGGCTGCGACGTACATCCAGCCGCTCATCGATGCCGCTCAAAGGAGCGCTTTGTGTCGCCTTCAATAGTTGGCGAGGCGTTCGTTTTTATGTATTATTGCATATTTCTGCGTTATAATGCAGAGGAGGTTACGCCCTCGCCGTTCCACTAATGCCATCGCTTATTATTGCCCGCTGAACCATAATGGGTTAATGGCAAATTGAAACGCGATTGAAAAGGACCCCTAAGATGCTACCTGCCACTGCACAGACACTCAACTTTTGTCGCGCGTATGAAATTTCGTAATTGAATTAAATTTAATGGCATATTTCGAATGCCTTTTGCGGTGGTGGGCGTGGCACACACATGTGCCAGGCATTTTCCATTTCCCATTTTCCATTGCCGTTAATTTGCCTCAAGTGCGTGTGCAGAGGTCCATCGCAAGTACCATAAAGTGTGATCAAATTCAATTTTATTTTAGCATTCGCATATTTGCCTCTTTTGTGCAGCGTTTATGGAGTGAGAAGATGATCGAGGATGAGAAAATTTCAACCCATTTTCTAAAGTAATTCCTCCTAAAGTTGAAGTGAAAAGATATCTTGGAAAGTGTGGGAAAACTAAGCTTATGATTTTATAAGATATATTACTTTAAGAGCATATTAATCGGCAAATTATTTTAAAGAACCAAAAATAGGTTGCAAACTCTATGGAATACAATTAATTGTAAAATGTTATTTACTTATTAAATTCACAAAAATTCTTGCATAACTTCCCATGCTTAAATAAACATTAACATTAAATATATGATGCATCAATTTACATCACTTTCCCATGCTTTCTCCCATAATTTTTTCCGTCCTTTTTCTGTGAAAAACAAAGTTCTTCACAGCCAAACTTGAAAGTTTCTATGCCATTATTTTCTCTGTGCATAATTGGAATAATATTTGATTAAAAACATTTTATTTCAATTAGACAAATGGCAGAGCGGAGCGGACTGGAGTCGAGAAAACTAAACACACACAGTGTACACTTGCCGGCGGCTCATTGGCCAAGCAGAATAACTGCGAGAAAACTGGGGCCAAAACCCAAGAGCAGCTGCTCGGGTTCGCTGGAGCTGAAGACGATGATGATGGTGATGATTCCATCCTCTACAACTGTTACCCAGAAGCTGTTTAAAAATTAAGCAAGGAATCGAGGGGAACTGAAACGAAATACCAAGAAAAACAATGCGAGAAAAACGACAATTAGCTGGACAGCAGAATAAAGTTAACCATTTGATGAAGGCCAGACAAGCGTGAAATGATGAAATAATATTTTAAATATATAGCAAGGAGCTAAGTGAGTTGTAAATAAGTTGATTTGGAGACTAAAAGATACCTATTGCTATAGTTGAATTATTTTAAAAATATATAAACAGTGGAAATTCAAGAAAATTCTGTATAAAAATGGCTAACTAAGTTTATTTTATACTTAAAGGACATTTTAATTAATTCCCTGTGCAAATTAAACTTGCTTGGGAATTGTTGAGGCTAAGATGTAGTTATTTTATATACTTCAAAAAGATCATAAAGCTTTTAATTATCCACTACATTTATTTTAATTTAATTTAAAAAAAGATTCAATAATATTACAACTAGATAATTGGGGTTTTAATGCTTAAGGTAATGAACTATAAATACACTCAGCTATTTTATTAATTAAACATAATTATATGTAAGATTCCTAGGTAAAAAGCCAGTCTTTTAAAACCCACAATATACCCTTAAACTATTTTAATTAGCGGGTGTTACAACTGAATTAAATTGCGAGACTCATTAAGTTTACCTGCTGTTTGTGCTTTTGTTAATGTTCCTCCGTTTGCTGCTGTTGTTGTTGTTGTTCTTGGCTCTTTGGCAAAACTTGGCCAAGTAAATTGCCTCAATCATTTACCACAATTTGAAAAGGAGCTGAGCTGAGCGGATCTGGGCCATGATAAAAGTTTCGAGCACACTCCAATGCCAATATAATTGTCTGTGTTAATTGAAAAAGTTGCGATTCCAATTGCCTGGTGCGTCGGTGCTGCTGATGCAGCTGCTGCTCTGCTCCTTAATTTGCATTAGTTTTTGAAGTGGAACTGTGATTAGGTCCTCAAAGTGTCCTGTTTGGCAAATACACACGAAGACAGCTGAATCACATTTGCCAGAATCCACTCGATGCATATACATATATAATCCCTGCCCCCCACTCGAGGGAAAAGGCCACGACGACAACTGCATAGGACAGAGGTCCTTTGTATTTACCCATTGTTGTGTTGATTATTGGTTTTGCCGTATTAGTTGCTATTATGCATGTCCATAATATGCAATTAATTAATGTTCAATGCAAATTACAGTCTGCAATCGGAGGCCCCAGCAACATCAATCTGTTTGAATGGAAGCCAAGCTCCCCACTTTATTACAACGACACTGTGATTCAAATATTTGAGAAGCATTTTAAAAAGATATTTTAAGGAATTTTATTTAAGTTTTGATAGGGTTTCTATGTTAATATTTACGTAATAATTCTTAATGCTTAATTCTTATATTTCTTTTTTTTATTTTTATATATACATACGACAACAAAGTATTTTTAAATGGGTTTTAAGATAAATTATTATATTTTCTGTAGTTATTAAAAAAATAAATTCCTTTCTTGAAGATGTTTAATTATTAACACTACTTAAATTTTAGGTAATTTAAATATATACATAATTTTTACGGATTCTAGTTTATAGAAACCCTCTAAAATAACACAAAATAACCCCGTTTGTTTCAGTGTAATCAAGAAAACAAATGCCAAATGGAAAGTCTTACAGCTTAAGCAGCTGTTCGAAACTCTGCATAAATTATAATTGAATTAGCAAACGCAATTGATTTGAAGAAGAGATACGAATACTCATTGATTTACAAATCAATTTTTCGCTGGAAAGGGTCCCAGTCTCCGTCTGATTACACCAAAACGAAACAAATTTAATCTATTCATATGCATTTTGAATATGCAAAAGGCTCTAAGCAGATTTCCACCCAATTTCCAAAATCAATTTGATGCCTGAGTGGCCTCAATGGTCATTTCAATCAGTTTCTTAAGGTCACCTTATGCAATGCTTAATTAATTGAAACTTGGATTTTGTTATCCAGAGACTATCGGCCACTTGTGAGCTAATTAGTACTCAGCAACTTTGTTCTCGAATTTGCATTTAATTAAATTAACGCTGCCACTCGACATTCAAGTATTATTATTTTCAACTGACAAACAAAGGTTAATATTTGGGAAAATCGAATTCGCTTTGAAAATTAATTAATATTATAAGTATCAGGGCAAATAATATATCTAGTACAAGTATAGAAAACTTTTCCTAAAAGGAAGAGTACGCATTTTTTACGAATTAGGTCTATAGCAGAACATAAAAGCATATTTTCACGTCAACAAATTACTTATTTTAATGTAAATATATTACGAGAAATATCTGTATATTTTTTATTCCACAATAAAAGGTTCTTTCTCATTTAAAATCTTTAATTTGAAGTCCTTCTTCATATAGAAAATATTTAAAATTTCTCCTGACAGGAAACCATACATAATTTGAGGCATGCCACATGCAGCATGCAACCGGCAACACAACATGCCCGGCAGCCACACACATATCCCATGTAGCAGCAAAATAAATACAAGAAAAAACACAAGTTGATCAGCCCGCCAGTTATCCAGCTTTATTATTAAGTAAGCTTTAGTTAATTTCCTTGTATTTCAACCAAACTGCACACACACTCACACCCAACGATGTCGGGAAAATTTGGTAAGGAAAATAAAGTTGGAACCGCGAACTTGCTCCTCCCGGCTTGTTTTAAGTTTTGCGTACACAACTTTATGTTTTTTTGTTTTGTTTTTGACCCCCCTTTATCGCCAAAAACCCCACTTGTTTTGGCCAAACAACAAAATTATATAAACGACGTCGACTCGAATTGAACGCCTTTGGTTATTTGCGCGAAGTTTAATGGAATTTTCAACAGTTTTTGCAACAGTGATTTGCTAGTCGCACAGCACAGATTTCCATCCCATTTCCACCCCTTTAGGCCTCATCCTGTATATTTTCCATGGTTTTCTTGCCTGGCACACGCAGAAATGAAGTTTTAAAACTTTGTTTGCGACGTTGGCCGCCAGTTTTGTAATTGACATATGCAATTTGTTTGGCAGTTGCCAGTATTTTCCATCTGTCTGTCGCTCACCTGGCTGAGAAGCACCTCCATGGCATACTTTGCAGGCTTGTTAATTTGCATTCATGTGGATTTATGCCACAGACAATGTATAACTAATTTATAGTTGCTCTGAATTGTGGCCAGTTATGAATTCAACTGAACAAGTTTTGGAAGATCAAAAAAATATTTAATTAATTAAATTTATCCAACTAAAGCAGGCTTTCGGACACGTTTCACTGAATTATAAATGTATTAAAATATTATTATTTATATCTACACTAGTTTTAAAATATGTTTAGGGTAAGTTTATTTAATGCCAGAAAAACCTTAAATTTATATAAATAAAAATTATTATGTCTAGTTATAATTATTGTGAATAATGTCACAAAATGTATCTAAAAGTTTATGTCCTATAAGTTACATACCTTTAAAACCATTATTTCATGATTTGCATTAAAAAGTTTGTTTAAACTTATCCCATAATCTAAATCTTTTATTTAGAATGTCATGGTAGCCACTTACCTAAAGTGCACTGGAGGAAAATAAATAAATGTAAATAAAAAAAGGTTTATAAAACGAAAATACTACTTATTTCGATAAATATTTATAAATTACCATTCTGGAATCTATATAACAAAAATATTCCCATTTTAGAAAATATATTTCTCTGTGTATCCACTTTATATCCAGAAATGAATTAAAATGTCAAAATTGTTACAATTTTTGTGTCAGCTCTTGAAAGGCGAACTCAAAGACTGAGCGCAAATGCATGTCCCATTTTTCTGTATTTTAATGAACTGAATTAGCATAAAATGCGAATGACAGGTACGCTTCTTGTCTCCATCTCCATTTCCATTTCACTTCTCACCCTTCCCCTGTCTGCCCTGCGTTGCCCATTTAATTTGTCAAAAATAATGACAAGGTTTCAGCAGGCACTTTTGGGATTTGCACAGAAACAGAAAAAGCTATGGCCAAGTTATGCCAAAAAAAAAGGTCAGCCAGAACTAGCCATGTATTTACTTTGAAGTTGCTTATACCACTAGGCAATATATATATATATATATATGGCAATATATGGGCCATTTTTAATTTGAACCCAGTAGCCAGGGGTTGCACGAGCAGTCGGGGAGATAACTTAAAAGTCATGATGGGTATTAAACGTCCAGCCAGGTCCACAACCCTTCCATATGTGGGGGGAGGGAGAGAGGGCCCCCAGCAAAATATGTTCGCAGTCGGTTGGGTCGACAAACCCTTATCAAAATATTTATATGACTTCACATATGCTAAACGCAGAAACTGTTTGAAAAGAGAGCGCACCCCGAACTCCTCTTGCATGTATGAAAAAATGCTTAATGGCCTGTAATCTGCTTAAAACTTGGACACGAGTTCAATTTGCCAAATGGCAGCCACGAACCGAACACAGAAGCCGAGGGGAAAAAGAAGATTGGGGGCGATTTTAAGCTGCACCGAAGAAAAGACATATTTTTCATGAAAAATCTAGGTAAAATTGTTTTATAAAAATTAATAACATTTACTAATTACTGCTGGGTTTTCTCCCTAAAAATATTGGAGACTC
Organism: Drosophila mayri; assembly: GCA_008042485.1. Classification (NCBI taxonomy): domain Eukaryota; kingdom Metazoa; phylum Arthropoda; class Insecta; order Diptera; family Drosophilidae; genus Drosophila; species Drosophila mayri. The sequence goes on along the minus strand of VNJN01004099.1, from coordinate 34,651 downwards.
CTCTCTCTGCAAAGGAATATTTTTCCATCTCGAACTGACTACTATTTTTGAGATTCAATGTCCTTTTTTAAGAAACTTTAAGTACGAATTGTTAATCTCGAAAATTATAACCCCAACAAATTGTATTTTAATATCAAATCTAAATAAAACATAATTTCCCCCAGTGTGCTCATCATATGATTCGGTTACATTCTGCTGAATGCTTTTGCCTTTTTTGTTTTGAGTATCTCCTTTTTTTTAATTTATGATCTCTGGACGATGGCAAAGGTCCAAGCTCTTATATAATTTTATTTTTAATTAATGCCCACGCACACATCCATCTCGGTGGGTGCCTTTCAAGACACGCTTTTCTCCCAAATGCACTTTATTTATTTGAAACAGGAAGCTGGAAAAAAAAGCGAATAGTCCGAGGAAAAAGTAACAAAAAGGGTTCACATCCTGGCTGACCGGGGACCTGAAATTCAATTTGCCTTCTTTGTGCTTTGTTCATGGACGTGTGTGTGCCCTTTTCCATCCTTGCCCAGGTCCTGTGAAATGATTTCTTTTAGAAATTGAAAATTTCATATGTTAACTAAACTGGTTAAAAGGCAGGGAGAGATTGAGAGGTGGAAATGTGGGGAAAAGGTTGCCCCGGAGGTGGAGCCAAAATTAATTACATCCATTTCTATGATGGAAATTAATTGAGGCATAAACTTGTTTTTCACACTTGATAAAGTATTCTTGAGAAACAATTTGCAATTAATTTAAATAAGTAAATGTGCCCCAAATTGTAAGTGGACGTAAGGGAAGTGTTGGGGGATTCTTATTCTAAAAAGAACCATTGTTTCTTTAATTAAAGATAAAATTTTAATGTTATCTTCTTTTATTTTTAAATTCCATTATTTTCATTATTTCATTTAAATGGCATTTTACTCCTTGATTAATTAAAGCATTATCCAAAGCTGTAACTAATTTTGAAGTGCCGCCTCATTCTGCCTGAAAAATTAAAGCGCATCAATCCCACCTAACCCGATGTAATCAAAACCCGAAACAAAACAACAACAACAGCTAAATGCGGGATTAATTAGAGCTTAACAATTATATACATATACATGTGTGTGTCTGTCTTGGATATCGGAGGGATAATATAACATGTGCAAAGGGGTGAGGTGAGGTGGTAACCACCGAGCACACATAATAACATCGAATCGAACTGAAGACAACTGAAGCTGAAGGGGCCATCAAAGCACATTCATTACTTGGCCACAAGCGCTGCCGCAACAGTTGCCAATATCGTGGATATGTCGACATTGATAGCGCAGGATCTGTTGGTTTTGGCATGCAAGGAGGATTTCCTGTATATCGGCGGAGTTTCGTGGTTTTAGTTGAGGAATGTGGGGAACTTTGGGAAACCGATTCGGATGCGGTTGCCTTTATTGTTGTGCATAGCGAAATGTGACACTATTTGGAGTGGGTTATTAATAACTAAGAAAATTGAAATTAGGAAACTCAATTAAAGGAATATTTGAGGTATATTTCACAGCCACTTAAACTGATTAAACAAGGCTTTATTTTGCAATTAATAAGTAAATGATCTTCTCTTTTTGTATGTTCATATTTTTCTATTATAATAATACATTTTTAAAGAAGTAATCCCTCTCCCATTTTAATGACTTTCCATCTGAAATACCCAACAACAAAAGTGAATCCAACAATTTATAAAGTTCAAACTCCAATTAGCGACATGTCAAGCAAAGTTCTTCTAATTGGGCGCAATATAATCAAAAATCTGAGAAAATTGCAATACACGGGGGCTTAAAGAGGGCCTTGGCCTGCAGCAATATAAAAAGTCCACGACGCCGAACTAAATTAAAACATAATTTCAAAACTGAAACGGCATCCCCAATGGAAAATATTAAACAAACATAAAGACCATTTCTTCTTGTTTGGTGCCATGCAAAATCAGCACACGCCCACAACATGCGTATTAATAAAGCGAAGAAAAAAAATGTGAAATAAAAAAAAAAAATTGAAAAAGGACGAGGAGCAGGAGCTGCGGGGGCAGCAGTAAACCAGAGCAAAGCAAACCAAAGCCAGCAGAATGCTGGTAGCAATATTTCTAATCTAATTTCTTCCAACTTGGGGGAGGGAAAAAAATTAAAAGAAAATACTCACCAACAGTGCGGGGCGAGCCGAATGCAAAATGAGAAAAAATGCTGAATGGAATTTTTAAAAGGAAACCAACGAGAATTTGAATACTCTTTTAAGAAAGTTTCTTTTGAATTTCGAGAAACTCTGTAGGTTATTTTTTAACCATTTAATAATACAATTTTTAATCGGACAAGGAAAAGTTATAGGGATATGAAAACCTTAAAAAATATAAAAGTAAAGTATGAAAATATGCAATAAAATATATACTAAAATTAAGAGTACATTTAAGCAATTTAGTATTTTGTGATATTGCTTTGAACATTTTTATACCAATTTTCAAAACTCTTTTTATTTAATAGTATTTTATGAAGATATTTTTATATATATTAAAATTTTTATACTTTAAATTTGATAAATTTGCAATCTGCAATTAATGTGAAATGTAATAGTATATAATACATATGTATATATATATATAGTATTTATATATATAATATATAAAAATATCAATATGATAACGCCAAGAAACATATAAGTATAAATTAAATTTTTTACTACTTTTCAAAAATATCAGCGTTATTATAATACCCCCAGAAAGAGTACAGTGAAAGCAAAAAAGGTGAATACACAAGCAAAGAATGACGAAAACACAACAATGCAGCAGAGGCACGAGCCAAAGACGCAATGGGAAAATGTTCAGGAAAATGTTGGGAAAACTTTGAAGGAGACCACCTCTGGTACGGCGTGGGATGGGGTCTGGACGGCACTGCGGCAGGCTGTAGAATGTCGAATGTCGCTAAATGAAATTAGAAACGCATAAAAGAATAATACAAGCTCCCAAAGGGGGCTACGTGGAACTTAGACTGAGGCCGAAGATCTTATACAACTTATGAAGGACACTGCAGAAAATCAACTTAAAATTTAATTAGGAAAAATAAATATTTAAATGCATTTTAAGATGCTCTAAAGATCTTGAAAAAACGGAATTCTAGGAAAGGAATTCTAAGAAAGAAAAAGAATAAGCTAAATTAATTTGGAATGGATTCTCTTAGCCTGCCATATTGCATTTATTTACTAGAATAATTCAGCTTTAAGAATACTGAATTATTTCATACTTTTTCGTAACCAATTCCAATTCCCTTTTTATTTCTCCAAGTGCCTGGATTTACCAAGGGTGGCTAAGAGCAAAAATGTTGACAAGAGGCATTTGAATGCCCTGCAGGCTTTGATTCAAACGAAACGTCCCGAGGACTTTCAGTCAAGGCAAAAGGTGTAATAAGAGAAATTCCCGCTCGAGCAGAAACAACAGAAACAAAAAAATGCACAGCAACATAAAATAATAAACATAATTTACCTGCCTTTGTCCTCGTCGTCATCGCATTTTATTATTAACAGGCAAATGCGTTGAATTTCATTAAAAGTTATGTCTCAGGCCCCCAGCCCATTGTTGTTTGCCCTGCTGCACGCACAATCAAAGTTTTTAACGTCTGCCGAATGCTTTCGGGCGACAGCAACTGAAATTAGCCACGGCAACGTGGGGTAGTGAGTTTTCAGTTGGGGATTTTCCAGGTCGAATGGGGGGAGGTAAACCAGATTTAGTTGCACTGACACTCGCCGCAGGTGCAGGTGTGTGCGAGTGAGTGTGTCTGCCATGGGAACCAAAAGGCGAAGGCAAATCAAACCGAACTTGAAGCCAAGCCAAGAAGCAACCGACGGCTAACAAAGCCAACTAAACTAAATGCTAATCCGGTTGTCCAATGCCTCGCCCCGCCTCCACCTGTATCTCACCTATACCGCCCCCCACATCCCTCTCACCTGTTCTCCATCCACGGAAGTCCTTTGACGCTTCGCATGACCACAAAGCGAAGCAACATGTTTGACAAGTGACAGCCGTATAAACGCAGCGGCAGGCCATTCTCGGGGGCGGACTAGTGGACAGTGGGCGTGGCCCCAAAAGGCGGTATGTTTGCGAATGGGCGTGGCATTCGGACAAACTGTTATCAGCTATTGATATCTCAGAAAAGGTAACTCCTATAGAAAGGAGCACACACATTCTGGGCAAAGGGCTTTGCTTAAAGAGAAATGTTGCTATATTTTTAGAAGCTTATAAAAAAAAACTAAAACTAATTATAAAGATATTTTTAAAGAAATTAAGGGAGCCTTATTAGGTGACAAATATTTTACACATTTTACTCATAAAGATTTCCCTAGAAGATAAGCCAGGCAATTAATAAAAATAATACTAGAAATGATTGGGTTCATGGTAAAATATTTGTAAAGATTTTCCAAATTATAAAATAAAAATACGTAGATATTAATAAATAAGAGAAATCAGGACTTTAGTTATTTTAAAACTGCAAACACGTAAAGAAATCCTTAATATTTTATGATAACCAGCAGCCACAGTTTTCAATCAACTGTTCCTATCCTCAACCATTTTGTTCTCTCTGAAAAATTGCAAATTAAAATTTAAAATTCAATAAATCCTCCACCTCTTTGCAAATATACACACACACGCACCTGGAATATTCAACGGGACCGACACATTAAAATGCAACAATTTGTTTTACTTGTTGGCATTCGCAGGACTCGATTCGAATCGAATCGACTCGCAACTGAAGCACATCCAGGATTCAGGACTCAGTACGAAAAAGAAGGAGGGGACACGGGGCAGTAGTAGCAGTGGAGCTACTGCGGGGCGATTCAAAAAACATTTTACGAGCGCATTTCAACTGTAACAAATGTCCTAGGGCCATCGACAGAAAAGCGCTGTGGGAATGGGCAAAATGCATTGCCCACTGCGAGTGGCTGGGAGGATGGGCATCAGGGGATCACAGGGGTGGCTACGTACGTCCTGGACGTACTCCAACGAACCGATGGAGCAGAGGGACAGGACTGGGCTGGGCAAACACAAAAGCTGACCTCATGCACAAAATCCAAAGCCAACGACAATCGAAGGCAAAGACCACGCCAGGGAAGGGCTTGGCTGGATTGACGGCAGGGCGGGGAACTGAGTTCAGCTCACATTGCACTGGGACAAAATAAAATTAATATCTATAATATCAATAAAATATAAAAATTTAAAAAAAATTCATAACAAATTTTCTTTTTTTCATTTCAGAAAGAACTGGAACAAAGAAGTTTGTTGATTCTGCAGCCTCAACGTTAGTGGAAATTGTGTAAAATACATCAAAATTTAAAGGAATACTACAAATATGTGTTATTGGTAAACGAAATAAATGAAATTTTAATATAAAATAAATTAAAAAAAATATATTATTTTAAAAATAATATTTAATAATCGAAATTGTAAAGCATTCTAACGGAAATCAGAAGAGCAACAAGGGACAATTTAAACCACAATGGAAACGTAAACTATTTCTTTAAGAAAGCAACTTTTTTGGATTCAATGTTAATACAAAATATATTATATATATAATAAATATATATATATATATATGCATTCGTATTATTTAACATTTTTCTTTTATTTTTTCCAGTGCTTTAAAGTAGATTGTGAAGGCGTGGCATGGGATGCCCGTGTCCTGGCTGTCCCCATGGATATTGTTGGGAGGTTTTCGGGTGTGTTTTGTATTGGGTGCCTCGAGTGCATCCCCCCCCCACACACACCCATTCATGTGCACACACTCACTCTCGTACCCACGGCGATGCACGGATGAGGGCCACCTACCTGTGTGCGTGTCTGTATATTTAGTATGGCTCTGGGTGCAATTACCAATGAACGTAACAGGTGATCAATTGTTATAAAACTCCCAGGGTGCTTTTGCTTTTCATTATTTTCATTTCACCGTCGCTTTCTCCCTCAACGAGTGGATGTGTGTGGGTGTGTGGTTACCTTCACGCCTTTGAGTCCCCGTCGAGGTTTGGTTTGCGTCCTGGCTTGTGTCCTGTAAACTCTGCCCTGCAATTTCAGTGTCGCCGCCAAAGCATGGAATTATGTACATGACGCGTATACTTGATTTTGCTTTTCCTCTGTTCCGGCTTTTCCCGCTTTTTCTCTTACGTCCAGCAGGCGATTAAGCGTGACCAATGGCTCCGCTACTTAGTTACCCCCGATGTTTATGGCACTGCACTTCTCACAGAGAAAGCGACTACCTTTAATCACGACCTGGAGTTACAAAAAAAAAAAATACAAAACAAACAGAAGCTAAAGCTACAATGGCAAGAGGCAAAAAAAAGGGTATTATTGTGGCTAGATCTATGATTAAATTGTAAAATATTTTGAAATTAATCTAAATTAATAATTCTTTTTATTAAACTGATTTAAAACACCAAAGAATTCTGCTTGAATCATGCTAAATACTCATATATAATTTATAAAAAACAAAAGAACCTTAGTAACCCAACCTTTTCCAATTTAAAAGTACTTACCCCTTGAAAGTGTATAAAAAATGACTGGCACAGAATAAAAGAGTACCTCAAGTCAAGTCCCACGGTTGGTTTTTTGTTTGCAACTGCTGACAGGTGCATAAATTGCTGGCCATTGGGCTAGGACATCGGGTTCCTGCTCCTGAAAATGGCATATAAAGGGCACACACTGTGTGTGTAAATCCTTTTACTTAGGAGAGCAACAAACTACGTAATCGCCGCTATTAGTTACGGCAGATTGATTCCTGAAAAGGGACACTATAGTGCCTGGCTTTTCACTTCGATTTATGGCCAGGCAAATACTTGATTCTCTTTCATATATCAATAGACAATTAGTTAAATCGTTAATTCAGCTTAAAGGGATTCCTAGGAGTGATAAAAAGGTTAAGCTGTGGTGTGGAATAGGTTGTAAGTTATACAGGAAATTAATTTGGAAAATGTAGTCCTACAAAGTGGAGGTAAATTTCAATTAGTTTATATATTTTGATTGGAGATTTTATAATTAACATGTTGAACATTAAGTTTGTGCCGTAATTCTTATTTAATTCAAGGTAAAACCCCCGTATTTTATCTAGAAAAGTAACTAAAAACCACCTTATTTTTTTGGCATTAACTTAATCATTCTCCCATTTTCTGGCTGTGCATAAATCAAAACTTAGTGCTTCATTAACTGGAATTTTTTAAAAAGACCACACACAACACTCGCACACACAAATTCCTGACAAGCTTTGCGCTCAGCAAACCAAACACTTGATGGCGGCACTCAACTAAACGCATTATACCATCGGCCAAAGGGAAGTACCTACCTACACGATCGAGTGGCATCTAGACAAACCGCTAATTGAATTAAAGCTACTTCAGCAGAGTTGTAAACAGAAAAACAGCGCTTCGAATGATTTTTCGCCCAGCCACTTAACATGCAGCACAATAATTACGCTTTAAAATGCTAATACATCAGCGTGAGCGTAATTACTTCAAACACCTTGCCGCTCATTGAAGGGAGGGGAGGGGCGAAAGGCAGGTGTTTTTGGGAGTTGGCAGACGCTCTTGGTCCGCCAACTAATCCCAGTAGCTCTGCCAGGACCCCGACTCATTAGCAGGACGAGTTGGCCAAAAAACAAGGAACATACACACAGACCAAAAGCGAGCTAAACACTTAAATAAAATATTAAACAAAATTAATATATAATTTTCTAAGACAAATAAGTTATATAAAATATTGAAAATAATTATTATATAATTTTATATTGCAAATAAGCCTTTAAGATATAATTAAAAGCTAGTATTTCAGGTTATTATAAACATTGAAAAGAATATTTAAAATGCTAAGCAATAGTTTTTCATTAAATTTATTAAAGAAATTACACAAAAATATTTTTATAATTGGTATGGAATCTTAAAATCTTCTTTAGAATAGCTAAATTACCTTTAAAAATTATAAACATTTCCATTATAAATATTTCTTTATTTCTCCAAGTGCTAGGACAAAGTCGGTAAGCGGGGGCAAAAGCCAAAGCTAACTCAGCACCCAAAGTGTGAGAGCGAGTGGAGAGTCCTTTTTGCGAGAGTGTGTGAGTGTGGCTGCACTAATGTGTCATGTTAAATTAACACTTTAATTTATTCCGCGTTTGCCAAGCTGCAAAGTGCATATTTAATCAGTTTGTATTTGCGTTTCCTTCGTCCTCCGCGTTTTTTGGAGCTGCGGCTTGGCGGAAATTGTGGGATGTGGGGTTGGGGGTGGTTTGTTGGAAAAGCGGAGAAAAGCTGGGTGGGCGACAGCGACTGTCTGCCTAACGCTTTGTATTTGTATATATACAACCCCCCTGCCCTCCGTTTCGTTGAGAGCATTTTTGTAAGCCAGTTTAATTCATGCTTGTATTTTTAATTGCTGCGTTTAACACACAAACGGAATTTTAAAATATGCAAACATACACACACAGCTCCAAACAATAGAAAATAATAACCGAACAGGCCAAACATATGCAACACTAATTGTGTAAGTGTTTGTGGGCCAGCAGGAACAACAGTGAGGAACAGTGCGTTTCATTACATGAATATTGAAGGAAAAAAATAAAATAAATATATATTTCCATATTACTAGCTTTAGGATAATCAATATATTGATACTGGTGCAATATTTTAAGGGAAAGTCGGCACTTTACCGTTGAGATATGTATACATATGATATGTATTTGCGATATAGCCATGTTCCTTTTGATAAATTGAAACAATATAATAAAAAATGTAAAAAAGAATTAATAAATTTAAAAACAAATTTTCTTATTTGTATATTTATTGATAAAATCGGAAATATAACCTCGAACTGGTAAAAAATCTTCTTAAATGAATTGAAAATTGTTTTAAAATCAAATTATTTGTATTACAAATTTTGATATATTGTCAAGGTTTACAATATTTTCAATTTGATATTTATCCAGATTATTTTATCTATAAATTATATGAAATTTCCTTTTAAGCTATAGTCCCATAATTTCCCAATATCTAAGATATAATTTGTAAACATATTCCTTAAATATATTCGTTTCATTTTCTAAAACCCCAGCTTAACATTATGAACCGGACTGTTCTCTGCTCGAATTTATTAAATATATTTTATTGTGAACCTATTTCAATAGTATCGAGAATTCATGAATAATTAAATGCTTGAAAAAACTTAAAGCTAACTAATTTGTAGCATACATTTGCGGGTGGATTTTTGTTAATTAAAATGCAACCAACTCGACTGTAGTTAAGCGCTCAATTGTTGTCATAATACTCCAGCGATGGTGTTGTCAGTGTACCACCGGTGAGCTTTTATTTTCAACAATCATTTGCCCCCGCTCCTCAGGACTCTCTAGAGTCCCTTGTCGGTGCAACATGTGGGTCCATTCAAGTGGACAATGCAGTCGATTCAAAAGGCCAGAGCCATACATACATGCATTCATATGAGAGAGTGAGCGTGTGTGTCAAAGGGACAAAGGCACCGGGAGGGGCAGGATGTCAGCGCCATTATGATCAAGGGCCAAAAGTGCAATGGCCACCCACAAAAAGTCGCCTAATGCCATAAATATAGTAACCTCTGGGTCTGCCTTAAAGCCGTAGCAGCTGGTAACACATGTTGGCTGTCTTCGCATTTGTAAGCCTTCCCCTAATCCAGCACCAGGACGTGCAGTCAGCACAAGGAGGAGCAAAAGGAGCTGGTGAAGCCGGGGCAGGATCAGGCACAGGACCCGGTCTTTGCTCAGACAAAAGGCAAAAGTTAATTGGATGTGCTGTCTGGATTGGCGGCTTGATTGAGGTCCTTGATTGCACAATCTCCTCTCGTTAAGCATGTCATGACTTAATCTATTTTAGGTGCGCTTTCACACTAGTAAAAATATTTATTAAAACAAAAATCTGTGGTACATTTCTGCTTTTTTAGAGTATTTTTTTTTAAGAGTTTTGCCACTTAAAACAGGGAATTTGAAGCGTTGCTCTTTGCCGTTTCAAATTCACTCGAGTCCTTTTCCGTCCACCAAGCAAAACACCCACGGCTCGATGGCAGCAATTCGGTTGTAAAAACACAGCTGTGTTCTACCTCCAGTCCTGCGTCCCGTGTCCTGGCCGCCGAAAACTAGAAGAGGAAAGGAAAACTCCAGTTTTCAGACCCGATGCCTGGGCGGCACTTTTCACTTTTCTTGCCCGCAAATCAACCGCCAAGCCAAGCACTTTGGGCTATCAGGCTGGACCAAAACAGGCCAGGATGCTAGATGGATGGATGGTTGAGGGAGTGGGATGGCAGGGACGAGCCTATGCCACCAACTTTCAATTAAGTCGCACACACATCCACGGGGTGAGCCCTCGCTCTTGCAATGGCAATCACCTCAGGTGGCTGCAAAGTAATTTACGCACTCGAATTAATTTCCCCGGCCAAAAGAGTTGCGGTGTGGTCCTAGCTGGTAAAGCAAAATTTTCCCACTTTCTCAGTTTTACAGAGAAAAAAGTTCAATAAGGAATAATTTTACAAGAGAGTTTTCATGGAGTCTTTAAAATGTATTATATAGGAAAAGGTTCGATTTAAAGTTAAACTCCTTATGAGATATTTAATAGTTATGCATTATTTATATTTATGATAGAGATTCTATAAGAAATTAATGCCTTCTAATGGTTAAATCTTAAAAGAAATAAATAAATTAGACTTATTTATATATTTACTATGTAAGATATTTTTGTAACTATATATTTCATATGATATATTTGCCTTATTTATATTAATTATATTTTTATTGTTATTTACACTTTCCAACTCTTTTTCCAGTGATTCCATATCAATCAGAAATATAGCTGAGAAACCTTTCGCCAAAAACCTTAATTAGAAAATAAATCGTGGCCATTAATTAAATCCACGAATCCAACTTTTTCTTTTCGACTCTCTTTTTGGCATTTTAAGGTTGTTAATCAAAGCCAGTAGAAGGTAACTGCAGCTGAGATTTTTTCAGGTTGGGGGTTGAGACAAGTTTATTAAGCACCTTTGAGAAGGATACTTGTTTTGATGGAGAGAGGGGGGTCTCGAGCATCATTTACACGCAATAAGCACGCCTCAACGCCTGTCAAATTAGAACCCGGTCATAACTCAATTTGATGTGCAATTTCATGCACCTGCGATGGCACGTAAAATAACAATAATAATATCACAGCAGACACTCACTTAGCGCCATTGTGGCACTTCCTGCATAGTCAAGTTGCCCTCGATGGCCACAATTTTCTAATCACTGAGCTGTCTGGCTCACAAAAAAAAGGAAAATAGAAAAGAAATATTGAAAATATAAAGGGGATAGCTGACATCAAGGCTTTGCCTGCCAATTTTCCACCCCTTTGGCAAAGGGTGTTTATATAGAGTGTCCATAGGGGTACGTGCAGCCACTCATGTGCATACAATGAGCAATTTTATAAAACAACAAAATAGCAAATAAGCAACAAAGGATCAAGAAAAAATGTCTCACTTTTTGACTTTGTTATATTCCCCCTTTTATAGCTTTAAATAAGTGCATTCTGGATTTTTGTATATATTTCCTTTCTTTTTGAAAACATAGAGCACAACGCGTGATTTTATTTGTTTTACAATAAATAATAAGCTGAGAATTACTTTTGAACTGTTCAGATTTTATTGAAATAAATTATAAAATATTTGTTGGGGAATCACAAACATGAACACTGCACAGAACAAGTTAAAATTAATGTATTATTTATATACATAAAAGAAATAAAATATTCCTTAATAAATTCTCATGTATATTATTTAGACCATAGAAAAGCGGTAAAATTTGGTCTTTCAAAATATATTTTCATTAAAATTCAGCTCAAGTTTCAAAGTATAAAATACATTTAAGATTAACATGGATTTTATAATGGAATAACACAAGCATTCTCCCTTAACCTCCATACAAAAGAATTAAAGTGCAAGCCCCGCTATGACCTCGTGCAGGGGATTTTGCAATAAGCCCTCTCGCAGGACCTCCTACCCATCCGCATCCATTTGGCCCACAGCGCCAGTCCGTCATCAAAGAGCTGGAACAAATGGCACCTTGTCCGGCGCAAATGCAATAAGTCCTGCCGGCGATGGCAACCAATTTTTTTCGCACCATCATAACCTGCAGGCAAAAGGTCAGCTGAGGGCCGTCGCCCAAGTCACTCGTGTGTGCAATTGGAAACGCTGAATGGTAAATGGTAAATGCCAAATGGTAAATTGTAAATGCTAAGTGGTCGAGGGCAAAACGAACGAGTTAATCAACGGCCATTGTGCCAGTAAGTAAGTAAGTAACTAGCGTAAAGATAATGAGTTCAGTTAGCACCGTTTGTCAGTTCCCCGTTTTGGTTGTAACATGAATTAGTTATTAGTCTCATTGGCCCATTAAAATTCCATTTACCTCCTGGAGCATATGCTATTCCTATTGCCTTTTCCCCCACTCTTATAGGATATATATCTTTTTCATTTCCGGACACAATTCCTTGGCTCCCAACGGAAATTATTAATTCTTACGCACGATTTCGCTCGATTTGATTTTGATTTTTATATATGCCCACACACTCGTACATTGCAGTAGGTTTCATTTTGATTTTATTTTTTTGCTGCGAGCTTCCTGTCCGGTCAGATAATTGAAATGGATATATTCGATAGCTATCTCTGAGGGGGCTCCATTCGAGCGTGCACCTTCTGTGGGTTATGAATTTTTATGATGGAGCCAACGAAATGCCATAATGGAATATTTGATATGTTGCCCAGAAAGCGAAACAAAACAATATATTATAAAAAAAAAAAATACCAACCAAAATGAAAGCTAATATTTATACTGCAGCTAAGCAATAATGCGATTAACATTTAATATATATATTTTGTTTGTAATTTTCGCATAATTAAGCTCACTCAAATATTTAATTAAGCTGTGCAGGCAACCAGAGCAAACTATGCCATGTCGGCGAATTTCCCATTTCCCACTGCCACTGCCAAAAAATATTCGCATATTTAATTGGGCCTCAACGAACTTATAATTAAATCATGCGCAGTGCTCCGGAGAACTAGATAATTATAGATGCGCCTCCGCACACCGTTGTGTGTGTGAAACCCAATATCTGCTCGGAATTATGCCCGTGCATTCTCTGTTGTGGTTATAAGCTTCGTTTTTGGTTGCAAGGATTTTTCCTGGTAATTATTTGCTTTAATATTCGCGTGGAAAAACAAAAACTAAAGATTTTTGTTACTTTGAACTAGCGAAAATATTTTCTAATTTATTTTTAAAATGGAAAATATGTCCCTATTAAGTCCGCAGGACATGTGTCATAATTTTTTGGCAGTCACTAAAATCGAATGGCTATTTTTTCAGCATTTTTATAATTATAAGCATTGAACCAAAGAAAATCCTGTTAAATATGATTCAATTTCAAACAAAAAACTGTATGGTAAATTTTTTGGGAAATGTTTTAAATAAATAATTCGATATTGTATTATAGTTTCCTTTGCTGAATTTTAACATAAAATTGCAACATTTTTAATGCACATTTTTTAATGCCTTAAATTTGGAATTATTTCTTAGTAAATGGGGAACAAAAAATTCATTACTTTGAGAACTTTATATGTAAACTACATGTAAGTTGTATAAAAAACGTATAAATATTTAGCTTAATATGTTTTCTTCTATTAGAGCAAAGCCCAAATATATTTGTATAACTATGGTTAAATCTTTATTAAATAAATCCAACTTTAACAGCTCAAAATTACATTTTCAATCTCACTATTTTTTTATTATTTCCAGTTCATATTTTAATTTCTCAGTGCAGTTTATAGCAACTCAATAAAACCCTAATAGTGGCATTAGGTCACGAAATTTAATATCAACTGTAATGCACAGCTTTACTCCACTTGATTAAACTTTACTGCTGCTCATTAAGAGTGGAAATTATTAAATTGTTTGAGAGTGCAGGATATGCAGCAGGAGCAGGTGTTGGAGCAGGTGCAGGAGCAGGCTGTTGAAGGCCGGCTTGCACGTACGATAATTAACATAATTGAGGCAATCAGGACTCGCACGCATTTACTGGCAATTTATCGGCTGTGGGCCACTTACACAATTGGTGTTAAAAATAATGCATTTAACTCTGTGCTCACAAAAAATGAGCATGTGAAAAATGGCGATGCTTAAATGCTAACTGGATTGCCTTTTGCCCATCGGCCGTTGGCCGTTGGTTGGTGGCCATTTAGCCCCATTGGCAATGACGACAATTGTGGGCGCGCAAATGGCGGGCAATTGCAGTTGGCCATGTGCCAGGAAGCCGGGGCCAAATGGCCGGCATTAAAATTTAGAAAATCCCAGCGAGTTCCCTTTCCAATCTCCATCCCCAAACCCTATCCCCATGCAAATGGCCAGCACACGTAACAGGTTAAACACTGCGCCACGTTAATTGCGTCGCTTAATTGCACTACAGTTGCAACTGTTGCACGGGTGTGTGTCCCAGTGTGTGTCTGTGTGTGAGGTGGCCATTTTTATGCAATAACAATAAGGCTGCATAACAATGAAGGTGGCCATTTTTTTTTTTGTTCATTCCCAACCAGCCTTCCTGCTGCTATACTCCATTCGCTTTTTTGAAAAATTACTCCACACAGTGAGAACAGCAAAGGGCCATTTGCACTGGCTGCCACAAAATGCGGCCAAATGAACAGCACGCAGTCACGGGATTCAGATCGGGATTGGGATAGGGATTGGGATTTGGACTATGCTTGGGATTGGGATTGCTCTCTAATAGTTTGTCCGCCCCATATGCCTTTGCCTTCCGTTGGTAACATCATTTTTGTATGCACTTGCAGGAAAATTGATAGCAAAGGTAGTTTTCTGAAGAATATTAGCTTATAAGTAGATATCTGCTTCAGTAAAAAATATACCTTTTCATTGCTAATAAAACAGAATTCCACGAACCTTAATACAAGTAAACAATTTCCTATTTAAGATATTATTTTTTCCAGTGCGCCATTCCGGCGTACTCACAATAGCAACTCTAATTGCCATACATTTTCGGTTTTTCAATGGTTTAGGCCAGGGACAAAACCCACACACACACACACACACATCACCTCCTGCCTCCAGACCCCCGGCCGTATCGTGCCTTGTTTGTGGCCACTGGCCAGGAGATGTCGAGGAGGCAGAGAAGCGTAGTCACGGAGGAGCCGCAATGACATTCTCAATGCCCACTTCCCGACATTGTTACTCGCCCCTCTGTGTGTGTGCCCAATTGTGCATGCAAAAAACGAACATTTAAGTTAATTTTTGGCTACGCAAATTGCACAACTTTGTCAAGTGATTAATTTCATAGACAATTTCTGTGGCAGTAGTTCCCAGTCCTCGTCCGAGTATTTATCTTTGGGTTTCCATGGTTGTTGAAAACGTTTTGTGGTCAGCCATGTGGTGACCGGGCTGAATAAAATTGACTTGGGCCAGAAATTTATCCTAGAATGGCAGGCAATATAGAAAATAGCAATGGCAATTTCCTTGGTTATCAATTAATATTTATGCAAGCATATTTGAGTAAGTTTCTTCAATCGAGATTGGTTGGAATTTGTGTAATATGTATGTAGCTTTTATTGGCTTTAATTTAACTTTGTTAATATTGATACAAAATTAGGAAACAAAATGTGGGAAATCACTTTAAAAGGAAATAAAACAAGAAAGAATATACATATTTCTTTAGAAACATTATACTATATTGGAAAAATCTTAATTTTAAAGGAAATAAACCCAAAAAATATACACATTTCTTCAGATAATAGTAACTTGTTCTTAATAAATAAATAAAACACTTATTATTTTCAATAAAATCTAAAATCTTGGAATCCCTAAAACTATTTTTATATTATTTAAACTGATGAAATACTACATCAACTTAAAAAAAAGCAAAGCTAGCCTTACATAAAAACGAATTCCTGTTTCCAATATATTTTAATTGAATCAAATTACTTATAAAGTTCCCCTTTTTCATCTTATTATCGATGTCCTCGCCAATAGCTAGATAACAAGGAAAGAGCTTCCTGGGCTCAATTAATTTAATTTTGCTGTCGCTATTTTGTTAAAATTCACCGTTCCCCAATGGCAGTGTGTCAACACAAAAAACACTCTACTATATAAAACACAGGGAAAAAAGCAAAAAAAAAATAACATTTCACCGCAGGGAAAGCAAGGAAGGACATGGCCCTGGAACCGCGGCAAACAATATAACAGGCAAACCGAACTGATAAAGTCAATTTGTAATTAGCTAATGTATGTGGCCCTGGCATCAAACATTTTTGGCATGTAAATTAATTTGGCTGCCTCTAATTAATTTGTAAAAACATTTTAGTCAATTATGCTAAGAGTGGCAAGTGGACTGAGCTGATTTGTTGCCCCAAACTCAATTTAGCTGATAATGTAATTTAATGATGTCCCTCCGCCGCCTGTCAAAGTGAGAAGATTATTGTGAAATGGGATGCAAAGGTTGCTTGTATACTCTAAGAGTCCTTGATTTTCTGTAAACGTATGAGTTATGAAAGAAATATTTAATACATAAGATAAGATAAGTAATTAAAATAATTATTAATGTGCATTTTAGTTATTAAAACTTTAATAAAACTAATTGTAAGCAATACTAGTCTCAAAAATCATATTAAAAACATACAAAAAGCTTTTTAAAAATGGTGTTGTGTTTAAATTAAAAACGAAAAGTTGTTAACTTTAGGAAATAGTTTAAAATATATTTTTTGCTAGCAAATGTGTTATAAAAAATAAGGATTTCATTGCCCTAATTATTTTAATTTAAATAAAACTTTTAGTATGCCCCAAAAAACCTTAGCTTTCGCTTTCAAACAAATCTTTATAATTAAATAATGTATAAATTCGCAAATACCCCTAAAGAAGAGCATCTTGATTCGTTTCATTTGACAGGCAACCGAAATTGGTAAAAGGAAACAATGCAACCAGGCGGGGAAACTGGCAGTTGGCAACTTTTCTCTCTTTTATTCCATTTGTCAGAGGTCCTGGGGCTAAATTGTTGGTCTCGTTTTTTGTTTTCTTTCTTTTTTAGGTTGATGTTTTGCATTATTTTTATGTATCTTTTTTTTAATTCTGCTCTTGGCAGCTGGACAAATTGCCTGTCTATGTGGCAGGAAAATAATCAGCTTTGTGTTATTTTTGAAATTTCCGAAATCAAAATCGAAATCGTTGAAAGCTGAGTTCGAGTTGGAAGGGAATTAATGCATAATGCATGTGATTTTCAATCAATATGCTGTTATCTTTTTTGCCGAGATTTTTCACCGGACTTTTTTTTAATAATGCTGCCCCCTTCGGATAATGCGCAGCCAAGCGTGGTAGCACATGTGGGAAGGATGACTGTGGCGCCACCCTATTACTTTTGCTTCACTGACCACCTCTCTCCACACAGGCCAAATCAAAGGACCTTGGGTCATCTCACTCTTTTTGTGTGCCGGACGAGAGCTTAAAAATTAATAATTCAAAGGTTTATGCTCCAGAGGACCCTTTGGGGGCCATTGATTGTCCTTTAAGCTGGAAATCAAATTTCATTGATTTCCCCGAATCCCAAATAAACGGCTTCACTTTGAATTTAATTAGTTTGTTGCATTCAATTAAATTCAATTTAACCAAAGAACACACGCAGAAAACTTTGACGAAGCTGTAAACTTGTCGGAAAAGTCATTATTCATAAGTGATGGTGGTTGTGGGTGAGTGTCTGTGTGTTAACTGCAATCATTACACGGTAATTAGAAGTTTTCGACAGAAAACTATGGCTGCCAACACAGGGACAGGGACAAGGACCAAGGTCGATGATGAGCCGCCCACAAAACTCGCCAGCGCTGAAAATTATCCTCTCGTATTGGGTCGGAGAGCCTTTAATTTATTTATGCAACCGAGGCACATCAATCTTCTGCAAGCTTGTAAGAAGTCTCCTTCTGTGTGTGTGGTCGCCTTGGGGCATTTGATTTTACAGTGGAACTTCGATGGGAGAGAACACTAACCAAAATATAAATTTTATTTACTGACAAGGGAAGTTCAAGTGAAAGTGAAAACAGCAACAGTCTGAAACTATTTCGTAGGACTTTATTGAAGGTAAAAACTAAGAGAGTGCAGGTGAAAAACAGCCATACATTTCATTCTTAGCTTAAAATAGACTTTACAGAGGGAAATTGGAAAACTGTGAGTACTTCCCGAAGTGAAAAAGAAATGTTTTGGTTAAATATATTTCGTGAGGCTTTAGATAACAGGAAGAGGGCTGTATCTTCTTATGTTTTAACATTTTGAGGACCAAACTTTACAAGAAAATAAATTAAATTTAAATTATTTATATAATTATTTGAGCATTTGCCAATTGAAATATAACCAAAATCCCCTTTATGAGGGCAGACTGTAAAGGTATATGTACTATGTTGGTGCGATTCGTGGGATGCTGTAACATACGGCTTGCCATGGTTTGTTGAATTTGAGTTTAATGACGTGTAAAAATGTTTTCACGGCTTTTGATTATATTTTACCTTAAGCGTCGCTAAAGTTTGCCTCCCTTCCCTCCCCCCAGAATCGACGGTAAGCCCACACACACACACATATCCGTGGGTATCCCTTCCGTTTGCCATTTGCAATGAATAATGTGAGCTTCGCGTCGCGTCGCATCGCTTCGTCTCTGTTTTGCATATGAATGCTTTTGGCATCATCGCTGATTAGCAGCGGCGACTGACAATGGGCGGTAGGTATATATGTAGCTACAGTGGTTATCGTTATTATCCCTAAGCGGAAACATTTTAATGACTATCCCCCCTGCATCCATTACCCTCCATCAACCCCCCCTGGAAAGTGTCAGTTATCGTTTTCAAAATTATATTGCCAACCGAAAATGTGGAACATATATTTTTCGTTGATGCCGCGGATACGCAAGGTTTAGCATACATTGTTACCGCGTTTGACTTAATTAAAGTTTGGAGATGTGCGCTTTACATTAATTTTGATTGCTGCACATGGCACTGCTAAAGTTATACCAATGACAAACTTATTAAAGTTTTTCCAAGCGGAACAAGGGGGTGGCAAGGATATCTGCTAGAGAAAATCGCAAGAAGGGATTGGGGAATTATTTATTTAATTTAAAGATTGAAAGCAGGTAACTTGGAATTATATTTCATGTTAAAAAAAGGTAATTTAATGAAAATATAATAAAGCTTGAGGAAGCACTTATTGGACTAGAACTATGCATAAGTACTTAAATAATACTATAAATATAAATATACATATAAATACAAATAACTCCACATTTTCTGATCCAAAAAATACACCTTTATAAAATCTATTAAAATTTCCTTAAGGCCTAAAGGGTTTACAAAATCTATTTCCCTTATCCTTCAACCCCAAACCGTAGCACACTTTCCAGCGCCTTACCCTTATCAATTTGAAAATATTTATTCTTTAGAGCAACACTCCAATGTTAAATAAACAATGTTCGGTGGCCAAAGTAGCCCCATTCACATTGCTCAGCTGGGTAGGAAAATTATTTTTAATGCTCCTTTGGCAAAGCCAAAGTTAAGCACAAAAGTTTCATGTTGTAAACAAAACAATGCGCACTGTTGACAATTGTTCCCAGGCAGCTGGGCATGGCCAATGCAGCAAAGCCATTCCCATTCCTATTCCCTTTGCCTGCTTTTTGTTTTCGACTTATTTAATGCTCGAGTAAACCTCTAAGAGAATAAAAAACCACCGACCAACAGAGAGAGAAAAAAGAAGGGGAAAAGAAACAATGGCAGAAAGTCATAGAAAATACTTAGTGAATGGTAAATACGTGCAGTTTGTACTTGTTGCATTATCGCGCCACTTGCCACTTGGCCTCCTCCAGGATCCTTCTGGAGCTGCTTGCCGCTTAGTACTATTATTTTTATTTTTATTTCTATTTTGTGGATCGCCCCGCTAAATGCAGTTTTGTATAGTAGTTGTGGGCCAGCAGGCACAGGTGATATTATTGACCAAAGTTAAACAATTGTAAGCAGCAACAAGTCACAGAACAATTGCGACACTTTTTAGTTTTCCAGGAGTAGCGAACTTCTCCTCGACGGGCTTTTGTTTCAACGCTGCCGTGTTCCGTCTCTGACTGGGTTTTGGGATATTGCCAACCAGGTTGTAAAGACACCTTTGGCTTATAATGTTTTAGTGTGTGTTTTGGGGCTTTTGTGATTGTCCATTTGGTGTTTTGCTAAAAGTTAATCAAGCTAAAGTTGGTAGCTGCAAAAGGTGCGGTAAGGTTGTGTGTCACTGCTGCAAAAACGTTTATTTGAAAGCAAAGAACTATTATACTAAATTATTTATACTTCTACATTTAATAATTTAGGCCTACTGACCTACATTAAAAAATTCCCTTCAAAACAATAATAGTTGATCATTAGTTCGCTTCGTTGACTTCAGCTGCAGCAAAAGAGAGAAAGCGAACAGAGTATCGACTATTTTTATTTTAAATGTTAGTTGATGTAAAACAAAAAAAGTCTATTTTTCTGTGTTTTGTGGTTACAAATCCATTTCCTTAGTCATTTTCCTTGGGTGTTCGCATCAACTATGGCCGAGAGACAATACCTGCGGTGCAGATGTATGTATGCTTGGTTCATTAATTTCCACAGATGAAGCAACTGCAAATCCATTTGCCAGCTTCGGTAATAATCAACAAGCCATTCAACAGATAAAGGCGGCTTAAAATTTCCAATTTCCAGTGGCCATTCACCGCACACACACTCTCCCCTCTCGGCACACTCGCACAGTATCCTTTTTTGACCAGCAACAACTTATTGTGGTTACAAATTGTGGCAAAAGCTATCAATGATATTATCAAGCGACAGCAGGACGCACAGGACCTAAACGAACCCAACCCGAACCCAAGCGAACGGAACGCACATATGCAAGCCCAATTACATCCGGTTGCAGTTTCAATTTCAATTTGCCGTGGCCGTCGAACAATGGCCAAAAGGGCTGTCTATATGGCCATATGGTCATATCTGCCATGTCCTGCTTCCTCACTCTCCCCCCTCAATCACTCGATGGTTGTGCTGTCCGAAAAGGACCGAAGGCCAAAGCCCAAATGCCTCTGGCAGCTAGGCATAATATTAATTTAAATTAGACAAAATGCCAGGGCGCCGACGGTGACTCGATGCTGTGGTGCGTTGCATCGAAATGCAATTTTGGCCTCCGGTTTGACTCGGCTGCTGTTAATAGCCTTGTGGGTGGCCCGTGTCTACCTGGGGGAACACTAAATTAGCTTTGATTGAGGTATATGTGGTCGAGACAAATTATGTTACCCAGTAATATCATTTTCTAGAATTCTTTATGGGAGTTAAAGGGGGGTTTACAGATTTGAGATTTTGTCCTCATTTTTCAAGAATATTTCAGGATTTTATAAGTTGTAATAATTTTTTTTTAACAATTTTTTAAAGATATTTTTTGGAAATTTTTGCATTTTTGATGCATTTTTTTAGGAGGCTTATAAAATATTTTGGAAAGGTTTTTAAAGCTATTTTAAAAGGTTGTTTTTTGGATAGGTTGTGCAGATTTTTTTTTATAGGATTATAGAGGGATTTCGAAGCGGTTTTTGGAATGCGTCTCAGAGAGGTTTTAAAGCAGTTTTAAAGATATTTTTGATCGATTTTGAGAGTAATTACAAAGCGGGCTTTTAGATTATTTAGGAAAAGGTTTTTGAGTGGTTTTAGAACGATATTAATCTGCTTCTTAAGTGGGTTTTGATGACTTCTGAAATTTAACGCAAACTATTGTTATTTGTAGATTTATTTTTTATATTCCTAGGTTTTAAAATGTAAATTAATTTCAAAATATTCTCATTTAAGGGGTATAAATAAACCCGATTCCAAGTCTAGGTGTACTCCTAACCATTTTGCCATCGAAGTTCGGCAATTTGTCTGGCGTAGCGTGAAATTTGCAATTTGCCAAATCGATGCGATACTTTGAATAAGGGCAATGCAACCGGAAATCCGGACTGCAACTGCGACTGACCGGGCTAATTAGCCAGAAAATGCAGTTAATAATTCGGGGGGAGCCAAACAAAAAGATCGCTGAGGGGATAAGAAAAAAGTGCTGTCCACGCAGTTTGGTTTATTTGCACATTATAGATGCGTCACTTAATTCAATTAATATATGTATATGTACATTGAACTGGCAATACTATATGCAAATGTACCTTATTTGGGAACGGACGCAGCTGGCTTAACTTTCCTATATTATTTTTCTTTTTTAGTTTTTGTGTTTGCATTGAAAATTAGCAAGGCAAATTTAGTGCCAATGACGACGGGTCAGCAGATTTTTTCCTCTAATAATGCTGTTTTCTGAAAATTAACACCACTCCCCCACACACACTTAGGGAAAGAGAGAGGCACACACTCGAAGCCACACATGCAGAAGACCGAAACAGATTTCCGGTTCCGTTTTGCATTGGACTCATCGTGGTGACGTTGTCGCCGCACATAAATTATGGCAAATTGTTTGCATTTAATTGCATGGCTTAGTCCATGTGGCTGTTGTTGTCTCTCATTGTTATGCATAATTCAGGGGGTAAGAGCAGGAGTGGTTCTGGAAGGGGTCATCTTCCTGGTAGTTTGATGCATTCCCTCTAATTAACTGCAACTCATCAGCTCGTTTATCCGATGGCCAAGCAGTCGTTCGGAGTGATATATACCGCACCGAGGAGCAACATTCAGTGATGATGTCTCCAGTTTGAGAGATGACAAATGGCATATGAAGGGCACAACTTGTTGCATCGGAGTAATATATTAAAGGGTTTGCTTATCCTACTAAAATTTATTATGGGTTTGAAGTTATTTTTTAATAATTGCAGGAATCATATAAATCACTTTAAATTAAGCGCCACACAAGAATTAATACTGATACTGTTTTTTTATGAAAAGAAAACGACTTTCTCGATTAATATTCGATTTTTTAGAAATTATCGTCACTTATACTGCCGCTTCTTAACACTAAAATTGAACGTGACTGTATTTCCTTTGCAGAATTTTCAATAAAACGTGTAAGAAAATCATTATTTAAAAGCCCCCCAACTGCTAATTAAAACTCTTATATCTAGATCTACACAACCCCAACATTATAAGCTAAGATAGACAAACAAATTAACTTGAATAACTAAACAAATTGTCAATAAACAGTCAAGTTAGCCAACGCTTGCTTTCAGTTTCCGAAATTACCAAATTCCAAGCCTATTGAAATAATTTTGGAAAAGTAATAATGAATACTCCAACCTCGGATATGGACCAACGTATGGAGGCAGAGCGTATTTACGGATGGATCACTGATTTGTGCAGCCAGGAAGGACGCCTCGTGGCCATGCTGGAGCTCTCCGAGAGGCGCAGTCAAGTCGAAAGCCTGGGACACCTGCTCTGGCACTCCTTTGGAGCTGTGGCTGGACTGCTGCAGGAGGTGAGTGGAGTAACATTTTTCCAAATAGAACCCAAAAAGACCAGAGAAAAGACCAGGAAAAAATTAAGGTGCTACTTCTGGAAGAATTCTTCTATTTATCTATTTTAATCCCCCAGATTGTATCCATCTATCCTTCGGTATTGGCCAACAATCTAACTGGCCAACAGTCACAGCGCATTTGCGCCGCCATCGGACTCTTTCAGGCCATGGCCTCAGACCCCTGCATCGCCGTCTTATTAATACGCTGTGAGTTCATGAGCTACCTGATGCCGATGCTGAAGTTGTCACCTCAAACCCGGGCCGTGGAGCATGTGCGTCTCTCAGTGTTGGGCGTCATTTGTGGACTTCTAAAATCGGATCAGAAGGAAGTCGTTATCTACTTCCTGGGCACCGATCTCATGCCGCATGTCCTGCATAATCTGGAATTTGGCTCCATCATGAGTAAGGTTCTTTGCGCCTTTGCCCTGTTCCGGATCTTGGAGAACGAGGTGGGACTAAGCTTTGTTGGCAATACAATGGCCAGGAAGATGCATTTGATACACACTCTGGCCCGGGTGGTCTATCAACTGACACTGGAGGTGGAGGCGCGTGTTCTGAAGCATGTAGTTAGGGCCTACTACCGTCTAGCCGATCATCCCCAGTGCATTGAGCTGATCCTTAAACATTTGCCGCCGCAGCTCTGCAATGGTTATTTCTGCAAGGATAAACTGCCGGGCTATGAGAATGCCCATTTGGAGCTGGCCAAACTTAGCTGCAAGTTGGCCACCAAGGAGGCTCAAATAAGAAAGGGTAAGAAATTGGCAGAGAATATTGAATTTCGACGAGGATGTCTATATATTAAAGGTTTAATTCTAATTTTTGGATAAATGGATATTCTGTTTGATAAATCGAAGTGCCCCAAAGAAGAGAGTGTTCGATATTATCCATAATACCTTTATTTTTTTTCTTAATTCAATACTTTTGAATATATTAAACTAGCATATTTTCGATGTGATATAGTCATCTGATTACTCTCTAAGTTTTATACTTTCTATAGAATTTTATACTATAAAAAATAACTCCCTATAGGACACATATTTTTTGCTTTTATTACAATTATTTCAACAATAATAAATTAAACATTACAGCAAATACAGGAAATCATTTTCACACGCAATTAAATCAACATTTTTCACCTCTAATTTTTTCATTGCAGCCAAGGAATAAAGTGGTTCCTGAATATAATTGACGCACCAATTTACACTTCGGCAATTTACCCACCGAATTTTTCTGTTACCAATATATCTATATATATATATATATGGCCGGCAACCCCAGATATGTTATCTGGTGGCCCCGGCATCAACATGTAAATTGCATTACCCTCCATGGTCCTCATTTTTTCTGGGAGGAGGGTTCCTTTGGTTGCCTCGATTGCCTGGGAGGCAGCATCAAGTTTGCGTAATGCAATAAACAGCTCGTAAATATTTTGATACCAATTTTCCAGCGTAATTGACTCGACGGTACTTTGAATGTCAAACAATAAATTCAATTACCAATCCATAGGCCCAAAAGTAACAGCCTTAACCCTCGGTACCACACACATACACACACTTGCCTTAACCCTATACTACTGCACGTGCCTTGGCTCCATTCCTGACATGGATACGCCGACCAGGCCTTTCAAGGAGCCACAAGGATGGGGATTCTGCTGGTGTTGTAAAACCAAAGCAAGCGGAAAATCAACGCACAAGTCGATAAACATTTGTATGAACAGCGAAAGGCGAAAGAACAAATAGCACCCCAAAAAAAGAAAAAAAATCGAGAGGAAAACCCCAAAGATTCACTTATGTAGTTGTAATCAGCAGAGGGAGGAGGAGGAGGATAAATGGAGGCCAAGGGTTGATCGCTGCAACGGCGTAAAACAATTTCATATAAAAACAAATGATTCCTGGCCAGAACATAAACAAAGAGCACATGGAATGAGAAACGGGTAAGCGATGGCAGATAAAGCTCAAGGAGAGACCTTTAAAAAGAAAGAATATTTTTAAAGAAAGCTCTTTCACATTATTTTTATAATTCGAAATTTTTGCAATTCGGCGTTTTGTAAGTTATTTAATGGTTTCTTGTAGGTTATCTTTTGTATAGTACCAAGTTGAGGTTTTATGTCTTTCGTTTCTTAATTTCTTGTATATCTTTTTTAGGGATTTTTAATTTATTATCATTTTCTGTATAAACATATCTCTTTTACAATAGTTTTAATTCTTTTATACTTCATGATAACTCTTTAAAAAAACTTAATTTAAAAAGAATATTTATAGTTGTCTGCTTAAAGGTGCCTCAATAAAGTGTATTCGTGTATATAATTCGAAAATTTAAAACCAAGGTCTTTAATAGCACAATTTTATTATGATGCTAAACCTCTTTAAAAAATTTGAAGCACCAAAATTTTATTTCATTCGAAAACTCTTAAAATGTTTTAAAATTTTACATACCAACAAAATTCTCTAAATAAAGTTTAAAACTTAGATCCCCTTTAACCAATTTAGTGGTTCGTTTACGAGTCACAAATTGAAATCTATATTTTAGCTCGACGTTTATCAGCCAGAAAAAAATCCTTAGGGGAAAATGGTGGAAATCCACGGTGAAACAGGGAAACAACAATCGCCCAGTGCTGAGGGCAACAACAATGACAGTCAAACAATGCAAAATCAATTTAAATTTTCATCTCGCACACACGGCACGGCATCTGAAAGGGGGCACAGTAAAAAGCGCACACAAAATGGGTGAGAAAATCAGTAAAGCAACCGCAATCTCTTACCAAATTGTTTCGAGGGTTGCCATTGCCGTGCGTTGCCTTTTTTTTCCACTTTCTCCGCCACGCAACTCAATCATAAGTAAATATCTGCCTGGCACACACGCACGTGGAAATACAAAAAAAGAAAGAAATATATGTAGAAGAGGAAAAGCGAGGCTTATTATGCCCCCGGGTGAAATATAAACGGAAGATGGTGCCCGGAGTTGGGGGGGGTGAAAAATAGGGGGTGCCTTGCCCTCAAAGGGTGCCAGGGAGGCGGAGAGACAAGCAGCGGGTTGGCAGGCGAGACACGTTCTAATAGATTTTTCCAGCCTCTCGCCTTTTGACGCTTGGCAGGCCGTACAAGTTACACATGTTGCTTTTGTTTGGCTTCCTGTCACACATACACACAGGACAAGAAGGACCCATGCTCACACATACTATATATGCACTACGAAAAAATATATTCCAGAAGGAGCAAGGCAAAGGAGTTTAAAATTCAGTGTCTGTCTGAAAGAGATTATGAATTAAATTGTACTATTTTTGGAGGGAAAACCAGAGGAAATAATACCAATATTTAATTTTTAAAATTATTCTAAGGCTTTTTTTTTAATTTTTATTTATTAGTAAGAATTTTGTGACCTAAAACCAATCGTTTACTTGATTTTTTGTGAGTGCACTCACCTTAGAGGCACCCACGCGACGCACATTCGCCGTGAAACACTGGCATTTGACATGGCTCAAGTTTGTGCCTCAATTTAGGCTCGTAAATCCTTTATTCAATTCTTTTGCCGCGATAAGCGCGTCACCGCTTCAAAAATTCGCAAAAAAGGATTTCGTGGTGCAAATAGGCATTGATTAGGGCGACCGGATGAACCAGGGATAAGGCGCACGGGGCCATAAGTCCCTTAAATCCAGCATATGTATGTGCGATGCGATGTGATGCGTTGCGTTGCTGGGCGCTTTCGGGGCCCACAATCTATGCAAATTGCTGGCAATTGACTGGCAAGCAAATCTGAAAATTATGCCATCGGCGTTCCATGGACAACAATGAAGGATGAACCGGTCGCAAAAGCGCCTCCAAACGAATCTGCGCGCTGCAATTGACAGGCGGGCGGATGAGATGCCTGGCCAAGAATAGCCAGCGGGTGGCAGGAGCAGAAGCAGCAGAAGGTTCATCTCCGCAGGAAGAAAGAACCAGCGCCAGAGCCGGAAGCTGGCTCACAACTAATTGGACATCCGTTGGCCCCGGCGATTATCGACTTTGAGAACGAGGACAAGGGCAAGGTAAAGGTAACTCAAGTATTCTTTCCTGCTGCTACTTTTCCTTCAATCGCCTTTTCCTCCTTCCACAGTTCGTGAATTTTCCGCCACGTTATTAACACCAGATTGAGTGAAAGGACAAGGCGGCATCCTCCTGGCCTCCCGGTGTCGCCATGGCTGTGCCGCTGCCGCTCTATTTAGCTGCCAGCTCCGTGTCCGCTGGGACACAAAAGAACGAGCCTGGAACGCTTCAATTGCCGGTGTCGTTTGGCTTGATTTAATTGAAGCCGATTACCCAGCTGGAGATGGCACACCGGGCCGCAAGCTGGGCAGCCTCATTAGATCGATCCACGTCCCACGTCCACATCAACGTCTATGTCTGCACACGGTGCAATAATGGCGAAAGGAAATCAGCGAGAAATAAGTGAGAATTCGAGATTTAAAAGTACGAATCTTACTTTAAAATATATACAAAATCTACCTAATTGTTAGTTTTAAATATATTTTTATAGATTTTCAACTGCACTGCTGTGTTGACGCTTAAATCGTTTGGTACTAAACTCTTAAGTGCCGTAAGGAGCCATCGCCTAAGCCGCTTAGTCCTGGATTTATTAGAGTCCACAACAAAGCCGGTGCAAGATCAATGGGCTTGCCTTGCCTGCCAGGTCGCCTCTTTCAAGTCAAAAGTTTCTGCGACAACAAAACCACTTCAAAAGCCGCCTTTCAAGTGGCGCTGCACCACCAGTTGTTTGTCACCTGGCCGTGATTCACTGCCACCACCCACCGCTTGGTGATTCATTAGCCACCCGCATCTGCCCGCTTGCCCCCTTTTATGCTGAGCACTCTTAAGCTAAATTAAGTTTTGATAATTCCTAATAATCTATTCAGGCAACTTTTCAAAAATGTTTGTTCACTTGCCTGCCGCTCTGAGATGTTGGCCTGCAATGCTTTGGGTTGCTCGTTGTTCGTGGGGCTTCAGTTTGGGGGTTCGGCGAAGGCAAGGGACTCCTTGGAATGGATGATGAGGTGAGCTGCTGCTGCTTTTGTTGTGATCCCCGCAAATAACCCGGGCGCCCCTGATGTGCAAATTGAATTTTGAAATTTTCTTAGATTTGAATTGTTAGATAGCTGGCGACTTATTAGAACGGAATACACAAAAACCGCATACAAAAGTCTGTGAGGTGCCTCCGATAGATTGCACTGGACGAAAATAAGTGTCAAATTATATAGAATATATTTTCATGTTTGTTTATTTTTAATACTTAAAGGAAATTCTAATATAATTGATATTTTTCAGGAATAAAATACTTAAAACATGAAATCTTCTATTAACTTTGTTTAGCTTCAAAGAAGAAATGTCCAAGCTTTATTCAATTACTCTTTTAAGTAGCTCTGCTAATACTATATAGAAGATATGTTTTTGAATGAAAATATATTTAAATTTAAAAAAGACATATGGTGAAAAAGAATGAACACATAGTTTAAAATGTTCATTAACCGTGAGATCCAATATGGAATATAATTTAATTTCAATTAATAATGTTTATTGTCATTAGCATTTATAAATAAATAGAAAGATAAATATTATTTTAAAATAAGCACCTTTGTAAAATTGTTTTATATTTTTTAAATAATATTATTATAAATTACTATCGAAGATGTAACCCAACAGCATTACAAAAATCATGTAAAATGGGCTTAGTAACTAAGTCGAATTGGACTTTTATTTACGTGTTTATAAGTAGAAAAATATAAATATAATATTTAGAATATATAAATTAAATATAGTAAAATAATAATAAAACATAAACAAGGCAATATTGCTTTGCAAATGTTAGCAGGCAAATATAGAGCAAAAATCGATCAAGCGCAGTTTTAGCTTTCAAAAACAAATTACTTAAAGAGTAAATAAATTAGTAAAAATATAAAGAAAACTTACAAAATTATATACCAACTAAAATGTTGATTATTTCCCCCTGTGTAATGGCTTTGAAAAACTTTTGTGCGAACAACTATTGTTGAAAAGTTTTCAATTGAGAATATTAATTTAGCCAATACATGTGGGCCAGGGAACAGCGGCGGCCGGCGGGCGGGCAAACCAAAACAAACGGTAAAAGTTTTGTGGTTTGCCAAGCATCAAAACCACGCTGCCCCCCCATCCTGTCAAGGAATGGCATGGGATCATCAGAAGCCCAGCTCAGGTGGTGCCTTATAGACGCTGTTCATCCTTCTCGACTCGAGGGCGACAAGACGCCGGCATAATGTGGTTTTTGCGGCGCACTTTCTATTAGGCGAGCGGAAGTATAATCAAGAACACCCATCCAACTCCAGCTCTACTGCCAACTCCCACCCGGGACAACCACTCGACGGAGCACACGCACTCTGGGGCCAATTAGCCGTGTGTCCAACCAAATTGGCTGTGGGCCCTGCTTTGTTGTGGCCCAAATGAAGTGGAGTCCCATAATCAGAGCGGGGCCTGGCGCATATTCTGCATATACAGTAAAGTAATGCGGTCAGTTGTCACTTTGATCTGTCCAGAACAGGAAAAGATTATGAGCTTATCGAGCAGGGGTAGATGCACTCGAAAAAATTTAATTTAAATTGATTTAACACTTTAAAAGCCTACATAAAATTCTGTATTTATTTTAACTTTATTTCTGTAAAAATCAATTTAAAATTGACTTTTGAAAGACGGCTAATGTAGTGAAACCTTTTTTTAAATCATTAAAGGAGTTAACATTACATTAGTGCAAAGTTTTTCTGAAAAAAACTAAGTTATTTAACAAAAAACCAAATAGCCTCATAAATATTTAAAAAAGAAATCCTGTAATTTAATGATAAATATTTGTTCTATTAGTTTTACTCTATTTTTCTAAAATTAACATATAACCCTAGGGATTTACTCGATTCTGTCAGTGTATATATACAAGAAATGGAATTCGGATCTTGTTAAGCCGCTGGGCACATGGCACGGGGTCGTCTCCAGCCCATGTTCACCTGCAGGGAATTAGCATGCAAAGCCCAGCCACTCTCATCCCCCTCTCTCACTCCCATCCATATCCGCATCCGCAGCCGCATCCCCCGAAAAACACACACACTCCTTCGAGGTGGGGCGGAGGTGGGTCAGGTTATGAACATTGCGCTCATCATCGATGGCCGGCGGCTAAACTGGCGAATGGCGGATAGCGGATGGCAGACGGCAGCTGTTCGAGTGCTCAGCAGAGGGCATACCCTTCCCCCTCACTGCCACATTGGAAAAACCCCTGCCAACGCCTCTGGAGCTGTGTCCGAAAAATGTTTTTACCCGGCATTTGCATGGTAAAACGGCAACATGGTATAGTGGTCATCGTCAGCTTCGCTCCGAGTGTTGTACTACACTCAAAGTCCATTCAATCACACCTTGCACTAAGAGGAAAATTAGAAGAGAACATCTGGATTAATATATTGGATTTTACGTGAAAAATAGAGAAAATAATGTTTTAGTTATGGTTATTATAAAAAGAATATTTTGTTTTTATTAGAAAGACTTGTCGGGGAATAAACTGTCTTCATTGCCTTTAAAAATTTAATTTGAGCATAATTCTTAATATATTTTCATAAATAGATAAACATTAGACATAATGCAATTAGTCTATTACTTTGTTTTAATACCTTGTGAATCCTTATAGCTTTTATAAGCTATGAAAACCACTTGAAAAATGTCCCTTTCTAAACCCATTTATATATAAATATTTAAAAGCTTTTTATTTGAAGTTAATAAATTTCCTTTGCTTTATTTAATGATTGTAAATATCAACAATTTTTTCCTGAGTGTACAGTCAAAGTCCATTCAATCACACACACACACCTTTCATGGCCAGGGGAGAGCCAAAGGAAGCTGGATGCCTGGAACCAGAGAGCTCTGGCTCTGGCCAGAAACAGAGACTGAAACTAAACCAAACGCTGGACCTGTGCAACTGAACCTGGGACCTGAGACTCGGCGTCTTTGCCCAGCGGTAACAACTGTCCAGCGCAGGAGGAGCTCGGTTCACATTTGCTTTGTTTCATGCCAGGTACACATGTTTGTTGCCTGCGTGGGCCAGCGGAAGCTGGGCGGGAATATGGTATAGTGAGCATGTGGACATGGGCATGGACATGGACATGGACATGGGAATGGGCGTGGCAGCTTGTTTCCGGTGCGTTTGGAGGGGGACAAGGGAAAGGGAAAGGTAAAAGAAAAGAAAGCACACTGGCTGGCGCCTGCAGTAAATTGAACTTTTGCATTTCAAGTGAAATGTCCGAACAAAGCATCAATGGTGCTGACATCATCTCCACCTCTGCGACCAAAAACCAAATCAAAATGTTGAAACAAAGGCAGTCAAATAATACACAAAAAAATTGTAAAGGGAGCGGGAAAACAGAACAAAAAATAACCTGTGACTGCCAAAAATACTCGCTCTCTCGGAAAATGAAGAAGTTGTAAAGGGGTTTTAAACTGATGAAAGATTTTTATGCACTTGCAGTAGGAGAAGTTTTTCGGGGTTTGAAGGAGTTTATCATTAGCCAAGTCTGAATAGGATGATTCAAAGTAAAAAACTCTCTCGAAAAAATATTAATATATATGTATCAATGAAAAAATGTATATTTAAAATATAAAAAAAGAGTCTGAACTATTTTTTATATATTTTTAAAGTTTATTTTTCAGGAAAACTGAAAACTCAAATCCTTGAATATGAAAATGTTTCCGAAAAAAAAACAACGAACTAACTAATAAAGCCAACTTACTAACATACCTTTGCTAGCAACTAGTCCTGGAATGTCTGTAACCAAAAAAATCAACAAAAAATTGAGCACTTAGAACCCATCATCGAACATTTTACGCAGCCGAGTTGCTGCGGGAAATCCAAAGCTGGCCAGGAACAGAAGCCTCCGGAGGGGCGGTGAGTTTCTAACGAGAGGCAGGTGGTATTAGCGCCATTCAAATGCCACTGCCAATCAGTCAGCAACGATGGCTGCCACTAATGGATGCGTGATGTGAACATGAGGGCAAAGTAATGTCGAATGCCCGAATAATTTGCGTTAATTGAAAACCCGAAAATGGGGGAAGAACCGAAATAATCCCCTAAGGTTTTCAATTTTTATTTACATTTTTTTCCTGGAATAATGTTAAAGAATTACACACATTTCCTCATATTCCTAATGAGCACGAAAGCATATCTTGTTAGAACTTTTATCAGCTATTAATTAAGCGATGGATCGCCTTGAGGAGAACCCCCCAATAAGGCCACGCGACTGGGTGAGTCAGCCTGAGTGGACAGAAGCTTAAGGCCGGTAAGGTGTGATATAAGCAGCCGATACGATCGATCAAATACCAATCGACTACCTTATAGATAAGAATTTCCCTATAAAAGCGAAGTTCCCTCGACAGCTGGCCATTCGCTAGTAATTAGTTCATCAATCGACATGGCTTTTAGCCCCCTCAAGCTCCTGCTCGTGGCCCTCCTGGGTCTGGCTGCCGTCAGCGCCACTCCGGTGGTTCAGCAGGCGGGCTCAGCGCAGTTCACCTCGTCGATGACCCGCTTCCTGCAGGCCTTCAAGAGCATCATGCCCTGCGGCTATGGCAACATTCCTGCCCTGGCACCCATCATCAATCCATTCTACGAGTTCGAGGTCAACACCGATGACTTCACGGTGGTGGGAAATGTGACCAATTTCCGTGTCCAGGGACTGGACAGCTTCCAGGTGCTAAGTGCCAGCGATTACGGCAAAACCGGAGTGGCCTCTTTCGACCTGATCTTCCCCAAGATCCAGATGCTGGGCTTTGCCGCGGTCGATGGTTTCATTAACATCGGAGGCTTCAAGCTGCCCATCAGTCAAAATGATGTCATAAACGAGGCTCTTTTCGATCTGCGCTTCGTGGGCAGCTACAGCTTTGCCAACAGCTTGACCAACTCCAACGGTCTCCGCATGGTGGACTTCCAGCAGACCATCTACCTGGCTGGCGCGGAGCTGGATAATTGGAACACCCTGTGGGACATCTCGACCAACAACTTTTGGAACCGCTGGATGAAGATTCTGCTGCCCCTCGCTCTGAAGGAGATGCAGCCCAAGATAACCGACCTTCTCTACCAGAACATCCTCGTTCCGCAAGTCAATGACTTGCTGGCCAATGTGAGCATGCAGGAGATGGTCAACTTCTTCGAGAATCAGGCTCAGCTCTGGGAGAATGCCAACTGCCAGGCTTAGAGGCCGCCACTGTTTCCCTTTGAGTGAAATATAATATTTAGCAAGCAACGACACTGCGTTTGGCTCTCTAATTGGGAATGCATTACACATACGCCGTGTGGGTCGATGGTTTGATTTCAATGATGGCCTAATGATGCATTTGTTTGCGAAGTAGATTTTCCTTTAAACTCACTAATGAGGCAGTCGAAGGTTGTGGGTTTCCCTTAGCGATTATCTATAGGACTACATTTGGATCAACAAGGGGATGGACTACTCAAAATTTAAATATTTAATGTAGCATTAAGGAAATCAATTACAACCAGAACTCCTTGACTTAATCCGCAAAAAATTATAATTATTAATGTTCTTAGTTGGTATTTATAAAACTTCAAAAAGTAAGATTATCGGATGTAAGATTCTTACATTTGAATATTAGATATTAACCATACAAAAACACTTTCAATTACAGTCTTAAAAACATTTTCTATAGCAGGCTAACTATTATATTTTAATAAACGAATAATTGAATCCTCTAAGCACTTTATGTCTTTAAAGGAAATGTAGAAACAAGTCCCTAATTCCCCTTATTTAATGTTGTAAGTTGTAATAATTTTTCCAGAAAACTCAGCTTCATTGCTTCTTTTATACTTTATTTAATTAATTGAACCAGTGGAGGTCTCAACGCCTAGCACTTGGCATTCTCCCAGATCTGGGCCTGGGACTCGTAGTAGTTCACCAGCTCCTGCATGCTCACATTGGCCAGCAGATCGTTAATCTTCGGAACGAAGAAGTTCTGGTAGAGGAAGTCGCTTATCTTGGGCTGGATCTGCTCCAGGGCGAATGGCACAGCGATCTTGGTCCACTGATTCCAGAAGTTGTTGGTCGAGATGTCCCACAGAGCGTTCCAGTTGTCCAGCTC